>VDFB02165124.1:57557-410143 GCA_007258455.2 Sequoia sempervirens | reverse complement strand
ATCGAAATGGCGGGAGAAGGGGTCAAATGCGCCCAGGTCACCAAGATAGGGTAATGAAGAGAATTCTAAGTGTTGAGAAATTGAAGCTCCCCTCCAATATGCGCCCAGCATGGGACTCCTCCAAATGCGCCCTCAAGAGATGTAATTAATTTCTAAGTCAAGGCAAAGTGGAAGTAGAGCCTCCCATATGCGCCCTCAAGAGATGGAGTTGAAAAAAAATTATAAGGCAAGGAAAATTCCTCCATCACCCCTAAATGCACCCATGTTAAGGAGAAGAGGGTAAAAATATTTCTAAGTCATAAATTGGAAGTAGGACATGTGATATGCGCCCAAGTGTTGAAGGAGAGATGAGACTTTGCTAAGGCATGGAAACTGGAAGTGGAACCTCCCAAATGCGCCCAACTTGAAGAGGTGATTTGAAAATTTTCCTGAGGCAAGGAGAAGTACGCCCAAAGGAGAAGAAAGAAAAATGAACCTTAGAAATAAAATATTTTTCAAGGATAAAAAAAATTAAATGTACCCCTTCGCAGGTATACACATGAATATTATGTTTTCTGAAGGGAAATTTTTTTGGGTCATGGATAATTTCTGAGGGCAATAATTTTTGAAATTCCTCTCACCTTACTAGTGATTTTAAAGTGGAGATTTTAAGTAGGTGCCTTGTTGATGAAATTTTCTAGGTAGAGGAAATAAAAATTTCTAAGGCAAAGGGAGAAATATTTTTGAAAATAAAGTGCCTTGGCTTGTAAATTGACAATGAATGCCTAAGTGATTTTTGATGAAATTTCTAAGGGGAAATAATTTTCCAAGTCAGAGTGAAGATATGAAAATTTTCCAAGGCAGGTGATGAAGCAGGAGCCTTCTAAAGTGCGCGCCCTCGAGGAGGGGAAATTTGTCCAATGCATGGAGAATTTGAAGATGAAGTGAAACTCAAATATTAGGATGATATGCGCCCTAGCACATAGATGTTGAAAAGTTATGAAGAAAGCAAAGTTGGCTAGAGAAAAATGATGAACCCTATCAGATCCGGAGATCACTCAGACCTTGGAGATCAAAACATGGATATCAGGTAAGTAAAGAGAATTTATATTATAAGGTGTTTTGATGCTCTTCTCTTTATTTGTTTTGCAGGATGAACGTCGAGACCAAGGCATGATAACTTGGGGTGATGGACCAAGTACTCCAGGACGACATTGCAACCTTGGAAGGAGAAAAGTTACGTGTTTCAAGCTCCTCCGTGAGATCTCAGTGGCACCCAACTCAGGAAGGCAGGTGGCAAGGAAGAAATGATCGAGTCAAAGATTGAAAAATCCTTCAAATTCAGGAATGGAGAAATAATGAAGGCCCAGGCATTAAAGAGTTAAAAAAATGGCATCAAGGAGGAAAATCATCATCGAGCAGGAAAAAGAAGCTGCAGTCTTGGAGTTTCAGATTGAAAACGTGCCTACTATATCAAGTTCAAGAAGTTGAAGCAGTATTAGCCAGATTCATCGAATTTGCAGTCAAAGAGAAGAGCAATGGGTGAGAATCTTCTAGAAGATAGTGGGCATTGAATGCTCATAGTGGTCAAAGGGAGAGAGTGGGCTTTCTAGGCTCATTTATTACACCACTCCTCCACCTTCTGGCGGTTTTAGGGTGAGTCTTGTTCAGGGCTAAGGTGGCACGATTTGGGCCATCCATCCGATTGTAATTTGAGCCGTACATTGGACTTGGCCAGCAATAAAAGGGGCATCCCCCCTCACTTGTACCTCATTAGAAGATTAGGAGATTAGATCATTAGATTAGAAGCAGAAGACAAAGAGATAGCTTAGCATAGATTGATAGCATAGATTGATAGCGTAGTTTGAAGAAGGAAAGTTTTTCCTTTGAAAGCTTTGTAAGAAATTGTTGTGAACACTCATAATAAAAAGAGTTTTCATTGATGATGATCTCGTTTTTTGTTGTGAGCAGCTAGCAAGGTTTCTTCGTCCTTCTGATTCAAGTAGGATCTTAAAGTGGAGTAAATTTTATTTCATGCAAGTAGATAGTAATCGTGGAATGTGGTTTTCAATTTGAGCAAGCTTCGTTTAGTCCATACGACTAGCAAGCTTACTGATGGTAGGTTTTCCTTGCGTAGTCAACTGGAAATTTGTGAACTTTACTTCGATTATGATTTACATGGTGGCATGTGTCGTCGTGATGGTGTCTTTATGTGAGTTGTGATTTGAAAACTTTCGGCTATTCCCTTGAAGATTGCACCAGTCCTGCGGAAGTTGTCCGAAGCAAGGCAAAGCAGAGCTCGATAGAAGTCTGTGAAAGTTGATCATCACATCCCGCGCCTTAGATTAGTCCATAGCATTTCTTATCCCTGCACCTATGCTCCACGGGGTTTCGGGGACGGGGAGTACCCGTACGGCGGGACGAGTTTCCGGTACGGGGGTACTTTTGGGTCATTTTTTAGGGGACGGTAGGGGACGGCTGATAAAAAATAGGGAATTTTTTAAAAATATATAGAAATTTCAAATGTTCATAGCATAACATTGATAAAGCATTCATTCTAGACATTTGTATAAGCTTAATACATATCATTAGACTTGAATTGAGATTTCACATGAGAATCGACAAACAAATTAACAAAATTCAAATGCTTTTCATTATCAATGTGCACACATATCATATAAAAGTCTGATAATTATAACCAAAATGCCTAAAGGCTCCAAGTCTCAACTATGAAATGACATGCTAAACATAAAACTAAGAAAATATATCGCTGTCCAAGGTCCCTAATCAGCATAAGGTAGGTCTAAATCAGCATCGCCCTCGCCATTAGAGCTCGAGTCTAAGTTAGTGTCCGTGTCAATAGAAGGATCTGCCTCAACCAATGGAACCCCAACCAATCCCTCATGTGCATTCTCCTCAATCTGCATAGCATCTTTGGGATTAACATCCCAACGTAAGGCTGGAGTCTGATGATATTGACTAGTTTGGCGATCCTTCACTCAGCCGCTCTTCTTTTGCTCTCCTTCACTTCACAAGCCAAATGTAAAAATGAGTTGCTTTTTCTCATTTTAGGGCATATATAAGGCATAAATTAGGTTAAGTGGCATGGGGCGTCCCTTGTGGGCCCGCCCATGCCTTTTTTTCATTTTAAAAAACTTTAATTTTTTGTAAAAATGTGTTTTTTTTGCTGCTGGGCCATAGGGTACTTCTAGAAGTACCCGGTACGGATGAGGGACGGCTAGGAAGTTTCGGGTACTTCTAGAAGTACCCTACGTTCCCTGCCTTTTGCCAAAAGTCCCCTAGAAGTACCGGGTACTTGGAGGGCAAAAGGGGATGGCCAGGGGACGTTTCCTAGCCGTCCCCGCGTCCCCGTTTCGTACTCGGTACGGGAAACGGCATAAAAACATAGGGGATGCGTCCCCGTGGAGCATAGCCCTGCACCCATTTACATTCAACACTTTTCCGGTTAGTATAGGAAACTCGTACCTCATCGCCAAATCATTTGAACCACGTGAAACCCCCTCAATCTGCTATGTGCTGTCTGCTGCTAAACATTTGCGTAAGTCCCCTCGTGATACCAGCAAATCACAACGAACCAACTGAGGCTATCCATTGCATAGAAGGAACCTTGGAGTTGAACACATGATCTCTCTCGCAATCTTAGCATGTGGAATACTTTGATCAAGAGAGAATAGGGTAGCCATTGGATACTTTATTCTGCTGTTTGGTGTGGTCATAAAAAGCACATCAACAGAAAGGTAAAAAGAGTTGTTTTGTTTTGTGTTTATTGTTAGAGTAGTTAGTGTAGTTGATTTTAGGGTTAGAATTTTTTTTATATTCTTTAATGTTTGTTCCTAAAGATTTATTTCTTTCTAAAAATCTAGGCTGTAGGACCCCAGGTGCAGTCAGGGCACCCTGTTCAGGCCACACCTAGGCTGTTTGAGTCTGTGAACTGGCCTAGGTTCGAGACTTAGAGTGGAGCTGATTTGGGAATAGGACCCCAGGCAGTAAGAACCCATCTTAATAGAATTAGCATGTTGTTTGCCCATGCATGTATTCTATTATTATTGGGATTGTTCCATGTGCATTTTCTGTTTATATAAATATGACCATTTAACAACGTGCATTTCATGCTTGTATAAGAAACTTCCAGATAGAGAATAGTCTAATCATTCAAGTCTCTATAACCTAATTAAGGTCAATTTTTAGTAGGTCAAATGCATTGCTAGTCATTTTGAAGATTTGAAGTATGTATCATAAATTAAAATTTTAATAGCTTATTTTTGTATCTATTTAATCGTCATTTAAAGGGTTGAAGTGAAGACATTAGATATGCATATTCTAAAAAAGATAGTCATATGCAGGCATTAATATAGCACAATAGCAGACGAATAGGAATACCTTCATCACATATATAATGAACATGATTGCCAACATTCTCAGGCTTGAGTAATATGGATGCAAATCTGGATCAAGATCTCTGAATGTATCAACTCAGCCAGTACAAATGGGGCACACTAGTTTAACACAATAATCTGCACATGACCTTGCTTTAATTATTACTAATCCAAAAATGAAATAAATGTCATTCGTATGCTATAGGTTGTATAGTAATTCATTTGATTGAACATATGGTTTATTCATAATTATGCATATATAAAAGGCAATGCAAGAAATCATTTCAAAAGTATACTCTATATCTATCCCTATGAAGTGGTCGGTATCCCTAATAATGTTTTTTTGAAATTGGTGTGGGGGCCAGATGGAGTATACTTAGTTGGCACCAAGAATTCAAATGCTTGATTTATGGATTATGCCACAGGCTTGAGTCACCTGAATTGATGTGAAGCTGATGAAAATGGTGAAGAAATCCCCATTAGTTGACTGTAGTCCTGCTAAAATTCCTTATTATGCCCTTCATCTATAGCCCTTTTTATGATTTATTTTTCAGCTCTGGTGTTTGTATCACAATCATCTTGTAGATGAACAATATTGGATTTCAAGACTGATTTTTCTTTTTCTAAGCTTCCTAATTTTTTAAAGTTTTTGTCATATCTATCATGAAAGTCATCCCTTTCTATCCTCATTTGTTGAAGATTGTTTCATGCTGCTTCTTTTTCTGTGACACTTGTTCTAGTGATATTCCTATTCAATTCTACCTGGTAGTTACTGTTATCACGGAATCTAGCAGCGCTCGTTCCACGGATAACCCCCCTACGAAACTTGTCCGTTTCCTAGGTTCGTGAAGTTCAAGAAAGCAAAACGAGGTGATTTTCAAGCCACCTCGAAATGCATTCCAAAGCCTCAAACAGTCAGTTTGAGCATCCCCCTATGTTCGCCTCGCGAAGACCTTCGAAACGAGCTCCTTCGCGAAGTCTCACTGTTCATACTTAGTTAAATTGTAAAATATGCAGTTGCACCAAAAAAGTGCGCTCCTGCTCACAGCCAATTTTTGGCTAAGTGTTGAAAGTGCAGGGGCGCCAAAAATCAGTGCCCCTGCATAAAAGTGATTTTTCAAAAATGTGTAGAAGCGCTAAAAAAGTGCGCTCTTACACATTGTTGCCAAACTTAGCCAATTTTTTACTATGGCGTTATTTTTAGCGCACTTGCACTTTTCTTCTAGACTTAGCCAAGTTTTGACTATGGCATTATTTTTAGCACCTTTGCACTTTTTCTAGACTTAGTCATTTTTTGTGCAATGGTGCTGAATTTTAGCACCTTTTTACTTTTCTTCCAGACTTAGCCAATTTTTTACTATGGCATTATTTTTAGCACCTTTGCACTTTTTCCAAACTTAGTCATTTTTTGTGCAATGGTGCTGAATTTTAGCACCTTTACACTTTTGGCAGTTTTTAACTTAGTCTCTTCAAACTTGCTCTATTTCCATTCTAGACCCCGTTTCTTCGCTCCCACATCATTTTCAATGCCTAGTTGCTCGTTTCACGCTTGCTCAACATCATTTCTCACTTCACGCTTCCCAATGCTACTTTTTCTACTAATGCCTATTTATTCACCATCCTTGCAGTTTCTCTCCAGATCTCGTCAAGTGATCCCGAAGCTGATGTCCTTTGATCTTGGTTCTTCCAGATGACACATTCATGCGGGAGACCAAGAAGAAATATGAAGACTTCTGCGCCCAAGCAAGGAACTATGAAGATTCCTCATCTCCAGTGTTAAGACATTTTTTATGCTTCCCATTATGCATCTTGTAAATATTTCTTGACATTTTATGTCTTTTTGCAAAATGTAATTACACTAATATCCGAGATGTAGTTTCATGAAAACAAATTACATTTTGACTTGAGTCAAAGTTAGGTGAGATTTTTGTAGAGACCCCTGTTCTCACTGTTTTCTGAATCTGTTGATTTTGCTTGTTTTTGAACGTTTTTGAATATTTTTGTGTTTTTTGCATAAAGAGGTAAAATGCGATTTTGAAAGAAATCGCTTATAAAATTTAAATAAAATATTGCAATACCAAAAATGATAGAATCTACTGAATCTATTGATGCCAGACTGTTTATTAACCTTCTAGATTGATTACAATTAGGATCTGATAACATGCAACTGAAAAGGCAACAATATTTTGATGAAAACCTGATTATTGCAGCAAGCCGAAAGGCCCATGAAATGGTACGACCTTCATATAAACCTACTTCTCCTTCCGTCTGTTGATTGCAAATGGATCCAGAAGAAACTGCGCCCCTGTTGGTGAAGACAGACTGCCAGAAAGAAAGGCGTTTGGCCTTGTATGAAAAGTACGGCCTGTACTAGATGGTACGGCCCTAGCAGCAGTAAATGTACGGCCCCAGTAGCAACAAAGAAATCCGTACGGCCTTAGTAAAGATGCCAGGCGAGAATGCAAAGATAGGTGCCCCAGAATAATTCATTGTCTGATGACTGCCGGATCCAAACCCTGAAGATAAGTCTCTGAATAAGTTCTGTGATAACCTCTGAATGAAGCTACCTCTCTGATAAGCAATAAATCAACTGATATTTCACAGCCTCTGAACTGCAACACTGAAGATGGCTCGTTCTCCAATGCCAAAAAGACAACTAAAACCCTTGGTTTCATTTTCTGGAAGAATATTTGATCAAAGTCGATTTCATAACATAATGAATTCTCTTCACAATGAAAAATCCATATATTCTCAAGAGGGTCGACTTCCTCAGCAAAAAGCATCATTTAAATTAAGTTGAAAATTCATTTTTAATAATTCCATAGTTGGACGCCTCTTTTTAATTAAAATGATTAATTAAAAATGGTCCCCTTCTCAATGATGGTCGACCCCTTTAAAAATCACTTAAGTTATAATATTAAATAATATTATAACTTTATAATATAAGCTTCAAAATAATTAATATTTAATTTGACAATTAAATATTAATATCTTCCTCAAAATAAGTCCGATTAACGAAGTTGCTGAGAATCTGATAGCAGACCAGATAAGTCCGCTGAAACTTACGCAAGTCCAGCAAATGATGTAGACGAAAGCCAAACGAAAGCCAAGCCAAGCTCCAACAAGACCCTCTATCCATCCTATCAGCCTACGAGGGTCACATAATAGGCTAATCTTAAGCACTGAGAGATGTCAACTGGAAGGGGACATTACAGTCCGCCCCTCCTGAAATTGCTTGTCCTCAAGCAATCTCAACTCCGGATGCTGCAAAATATCCTCACTCTCCCACGTAGCATCCTCCACTGGTAAATCTCTCCATTTCACCAAATATTCCCTTATAGTCCTCCTGCGCAACTGTCTCTCTCTGTACTCCAAGATCGACTCAGGTACTAAGATCAACTTTCCCTCATCATCTAAGGGAGGTAATACTGCTGAAGGTACCACACGATGTCCCAACGCCTTCTTGAGACGTGACACATGAAAAACATTGTGGACCTTACTATCCGCTGGAAGCTCTAGCTCATAAGCCACCTCTCCAACACGCCTCAGAATCCTGAAAGGACCATAATACCGTGGCTTAAGCTTCTCCGAACCACTCTTCCTAAGAGTAGACTGACGGTAGGGCTGCAACATGAGATATACCATGTCTCCCACCTCAAAAGATCTCTTTGTCCTCTTCTGATCTGCGTACTACTTCTGCTGATTCTGTGCCTTAGCAATATTTTCCTTGAGAGCCCTCATAGTGTCCTGACTCTCCTGCAATAAATCTCCAGCACTCGGCACTCTACTGTCACTCAGTAGCAAATCAGAAAGCTAGGCGCTTCATAACCGTACAACGCCATGAAGGGGGACATCTGAATGGTCATGTGAAACGTAGTATTGTAGCAATACTCGCACAAATATATCCACTTGACCCACGCCTTTTGCTGCCCTGCGATGTAATTCCTGAGGTAGCCTTCCACCCATTTGTTCACTATTTCCGTCTGACCATCGGTCTGTGGGTGGTAACTGGTGCTTGGTGTAAGCTCGGTCCCACAAAGTCTGAACACCTCCTGCCAGAAGTGACTCAGGAACCGACTATCCCTATCGCTAACTATGCTCCGAGGCAATCCATGTAATCTGAAAACCTCACGAAAAAAGACCTCTGCTACCTGTGTAGCTGTGTAAGTGGTGGTGATCGGAAAGAAGTGGGCATACTTCGTCAGCCGATCCACAATTACATAAATACAATCCCGCCCCTGGGCTTTGGGCAAGCCCGTAATAAAATCCATCGACAGGCATTCCCACTTCCTATCAGGAATCGGAAGTGGCTGCAACAATCCTGCTGGATACGTGTTCTCCTGCTTGTTCTGCTAACAAACAGGGCACTCACGCACATACTGAAGAACATCTGCCTTAAGACCCTTCCATGTAAACCTCTCCCGAATCTGTCTGTATGTTTTAAAATACCCGGGATGTCCTGCTGTGGGTACATCATGAAAGGCTCGCATAATGGTGTTCTTCAACTCAGATCTTGGGATCAAGAAAATCCTGTTCTTGTAAATGATCAAGTCATTCACAAGTGTGTACCTGGTGTCTACCATCGATCCCTCAACAATACCAGATGCCCAAGTGTCCTTGGCATATTCTGCCACAATCAAATGCCTCCAGTCCTCTGCAAACTGTACCATAGAATTCAGATAAGGCCGGCGTGAGAGAGCGTCAACCACAACATTCTGGGTACCTTTGATGTAGGTGATATCAAAGTCATATGCCTGTAACTTACTCACCCACTTCTGCTGACGATCATTTAGGTCTGCTTGCCCCAGGAAATGCCTCAAACTGTTGTGGTCAGTTTTAATGCAAAACTTACTGCCTACGAGATATTGCCTAAATTTGGCCAAGGCATGCATTATGGCCAGCATCTCCTTATCATAAATACTGTAAAGCCTCTCTGGTCCTCTGAGCTTCCTGCTCTCATAAACAATCGGGTGCTTGTCCTGCATAAGCACCGCTCCAATGCCCTCACCAGAAGCATCACACTGAAGCTCAAAAGGCTTCGTAAAATCTGGCAGTGCCAACATTGGACACGTAGTCATCAGCTCCTTGAACCTCACAAAACACTCCTGTGCCTCAGGAGTCCAACAGAATGCACCTTTTTTCAACAAATCCGTCATAGGTGCTGCATGGCGTGAATAACCATTCACAAATCTGCGATAGAAACCGCACAACCCAAGGAATCCTCGCAGCTGTGTAAGGTTCACTGGAGTAGGCCAATCTACGATAGCACGGATCTTCTCAGGATCCATCCGCACTCCCTCTGCACTGATAATGTGGCCTAAGTATAACAACTCAGTCATCCCTAAATCACACTTGGACTCCTTGGCGTACAAGGACTCCCTCTCCAAAATGCTGAGCACTGTATCCAAATGAGCCAAATGCTCCTGCCAAGTCCTGCTGTAAATTAGAATATCATCGAAGAAGACAAGTACATATCTCCTCAAATGTGAGTGGAAGACCCTGTTCATGGTAGACTGAAATGTCGTTGGGGCGTTGGTTAGCCCAAATGGCATCACCACAAACTCGAAGTGTCCACAATGACAACGAAATGTAGTCTTCTCAACATCCTGCTCACGGACTCTAATCTGGTGATATCCTAATCTCAAATCTATCTTCGTGAAATAACAGGCACCATGGAGCTCGTCAATAAGCTCATCTATACGAGGTATGGGGTACCTGTTTTTGATGGTCCTCTTATTAAGGACTCTGTAATCGATGCACATGCGAAGTGTACCATCTTTCTTCTTCACTAGGACAACTGAAGAAGCAAATGGTGATTTGCTTGGTCGAATGTGACCCATAGCAAGCAGCTCCTTGATAGTCTTCTCTATCTCATCCTTAAGCCGCTTAGGATCCCTGTAAGGAGTAATCATGATGGGCTTAGCGCCCTCCTCAAGCTCTATAATGTGCTCAATACCCCTGTCTGGAGGTCTCCTTGGTGGAATGTCACTGAAAACCTTCTCATGCTTAACTCTCAACTGCTGAATGTCAGGATGATACTCGGCCTTATGCTGTCCCTCCTGTATAGGTGTCAAAGTGCACTCGGCAGCCCACTCAACCATGTCATGTCGCATAAGTCTCTCCATCTGTCGGAAGGAAATAGTCCTGACGTTACTATCTCGGATGGCCTTCAGAATATGAGTCTTTCCATCCACATCAAACCAAATCTCCATGTCTTTGAGACGAAGAGTGACTTCCTCAAGGGAATGAAGCCACTTCATGCCCAAGACTAAATCAATATCTCCCATATTCACTACGTAATAATCAGCCTTGAATTCATAGTTATTCAAACGCAATGGAAGATACTTAATCATACGATCACACCTGAGAGTGTAACCATCTGCCACCTTAACCCGAATGCCCTCAAACTCCTCGGTTATGAGCCCACGCTTCTCCACAAATCTAGCATCAATAAAATTGTGGGTGTCTCCTGTGTCTAGAAGGGTGATAACCTTTTGACCCGCCAAAACTCCATGAAGTCTAAAAGATCCCTCCTGCTGAATGCTAGACAACCGTGCCTCCTGGATTTGGAGTTCTGACTCTGTCTCTGCCTTAGGCTCTGAAGCCTCTGAGTCTGACTCCTCGGAGCTCTCCTGCTGTTCGGAACTCCCAGATTCCGAATCCTCATAATAGGCCCACATAACTCTATTGGCCTTGCCCTTAGGCCGCAAAGGACAATCATGGTTCGCGTCGTAAGGACCCTTACAGTAGAAGCAAAGCTTCTTCGTGCGCAAATCATTAAGAGTCTCACGATCCAAGGGTGCTGCTGATTTTCCCTTTGAGTCACTCTTAAAATCTGATTTCTCCTTGTTTTTATTGAATCCCTTATTGTCCCTAAATGAAGAAGTATTTTTAGAGTTGAATTTGCTAGATGGTGCTGCAAACTCCATACTGCGTGCCTTCTTCATAGCTTCCTGTAACGAAGAAGGATCAAATGCTTTGATCCAACCTCTCAATGGTTCCAACAGTCCCTCCATGAAAAGCACAACTAAACGCCTCTCTGAAATATTGGGAACCATCACTGACAATCGCTGGAAGTCTCCTATGTAGGACTCCAAACTACCAACCTGTCGCAACTAGGCCAATTCTCTGAAATAAGACTCAGGATCCTTCTTGTTGAATCGTTCCACCAACCTATCTACGAACTCCTGGTATGTGGTGATACGATCATGCTGAAGTGTCACCATCCCGTGATGCCACCAGTCATAAGCTGCTCCCTCAAGATGCAATGTAGCATACCTAATAGCATCCTCCTCAGCCATAGGACGCAATGTGAGAAAGGTATCCAGCTTACTGATCCAGGCCTGTGCTGTGACCTTGCCACTACCGTCAAACATAGCTAGAGTGAGTCTGTTTGTGGCATGCTTCAGATCATTATTATTATTTCTAGGCCTCCAATCATGTCGGTTCCTGTGGTGTTCTCTCCTCTGTGTGAGAAATCTGTCAAAGGTAATCCTCTCTCTGACATCCGGTGTCAGCAACTCCCACTCATCGTTCGCTGCCATAAGAGTATCAGTGAACATTTCCTCAGGCTCCTCGCCTGCAATGGCCTCATCAGGCTCCTGTCTCACAAAAGTAGGCCGGGTTGGCCTGTCTGCTGTATGTGAAACAGTCCTAGGTGCTCTCCATGAACCTGCATCACTCCTGTTCTCGTCACGACGTGGTGACGGTCTCCTTGGCGTACCTATCTTCTGGATCGCCACTGTCAACTGTTGTAGTACATTAGTCACCTGCTGTTGACCTGTCCGTAAATCTCTAAGAGTGTGTAGAACCTCTGCATCATCCTGATCCCTAGGGTTTCGAGGAATATCTGTTCCGTCAGCCATGGTACCCGGCTGCCTGTTCAATCCCTGTTCCCTGTCAATCAAGGCTCTCCTGTGAGTGTAATATCTGTGAGGCCCAACCTCTTGTGGCTGCATAAGAATGCTAAACCCTCAGGATAGCAGGATTTAGCTCTGATACCACTGTAGAGACCCCTGTTCTCACTATTTTCTGAATCTGTTGATTTTGCTTGTTTTTGAATGTTTTTGAATGTTTTTTGTGTTTTTTGCATAAAGAGGTAAAATGCGATTTTGAAAGAAATTGCTTATAAAATTTAAGTAAAATATTGCAATACCAAAAATGATAGAATCTACTGAATCTATTGATGCCAGACTGTTTATTGACCTTCTAGATTGATTACAATTAGGATCTGATAACATGCAACTGAAAAGGCAACAATATTTTGATGAAAACCTGATTATTGCAGCAAGTTGAAAAGCCCATGAAATGGTACAACCTTCATATAAACCTACTTCTCCTTCCATCTGTTGATTGCAAATGGATTCAGAAGAAACTGCGCCCCTGTTGGTGAAGACAGACTGCCAGAAAGAAAGGCGTTTGGCCTTGTATGAAAAGTACGGCCTATACTAGATGGTATGGCCCTAGCAGCAGTAAATGTACGGCCCCAGTAGCAGCAAAGAAATCCGTACGGCCTTAGTAAAGATGCCAGGCGAGAATGCAAAGATAGGCGCCCCAGAATAATTCACTGTTTGATGACTGCCGGATCCAAACCCTGAAGATAAGTCTCTGAATAAGTTCTATGATAACCTCTGAATGAAGCTACCTCTCTGATAAGCAATAAATCAGCTAATATTTCACAGCCTCTGAACTGCAACATTGAAGATGGCTCGTTCTCCAATGCCAAAAAGACAACTGAAACCCTTGGCTTCGTTCTCTGGAAGAATATTTGATCAAAGTCGATTTCATAACATAATGAATTCTCTTCACAATGAAAAATCCATATATTCTCAAGAGGGTCGACTTCCTCAGCAAAAAGCATCATTTAAATTAAGTTGAAAATTCATTTTTAATAATTCCATAGTTGGACGCCTCTTTTTAATTAAAATGATTAATTAAAAATGGTCCCCTTCTCAATGATGGTCGACCCCTTTAAAAATCACTTAAGTTATAATATTAAATAATATTATAACTTTATAATATAAGCTTCAAAATAATTAATATTTAATTTGACAATTAAATATTAATATCTTCCTCAAAATAAGTCCGATTAACGAACCGTCTGAAGCCGGAGAATAAGTGATGGAATCTGCATACGACCAGACCATACTACTAAAAATAGCAGGGGTGCTCCGCTGAGTGACTTTACTTACTAAAAATAGCAAGTCCAGCAAATGATGTCCGAACGACCCCGAACGAAAGCCAAACTGGTAGATTCTGACAACCGAAGCCAAGCCAAGCTCCAACAAGACCCTCTATCCATCCTATCAGCCTACGAGGGTCACATAATAGGCTAATCTTAAGCACTGAGAGATGTCAACTGGAAGGGGACATTACAATTTTCCTAAATTAGCTCACCTAACTTTCCTAGATTTACTCTTCCCTCTCTTTTATAAATATGAGGGATTTCTATTGTAATAGGATCTTTTAGTATTTTGCAACGAAGTGCTGCCCTTTTCGAAACAAATTGTGAAACTTTGTGTTCATGCTTTGCGAACGAAATCTGATCAATAAAGAAGAAGATTGCAAACCAAATTTTGTGTTGGATTGGATAGTCTTGTGAATTGATCTCTTTTGGTGGTAATTAGTAAGTGAAATCTGAAAGACTCTAAGTAATTCATGTAAACTTTGTGTTACATCCTTTATTTGGATTTACATTTGTGTTTTGTTTAACTATTGTTGAATAATCTACAAGACTTTGTGCTTGTAATTGTTCATGCTATTTGGATACTTTGGTTGGATGATCTACAAGACTTTGCGCTTGTAATTGTTCATGTTGTTCGAGGAATTGCTGTATCTAAGAAGACTTTGTGCTTCTAATGCAACAAACGATACGTCTTTCACAGATCTACCATTGAAAAAGCTATGGAACGACTTTGTGCCTTCATGAGCTTTCCCTTTTATTTTACTTGTTTATCATTAATCACTTTTGGTATCTCTACGCTTTGCTTTCACAAGATAGAGGTATTGGCATTACTGCTTGTTGATCGTTTTAGGTTATTGTGAATTGAGAACTTCCAACAGTGAAGCATTGTAAACATCTTCTCTGAAAAAAGAGAGAAGACTTCGTAAATACTGTAAATATTTTCTAAATACTCTAGCTGGTTTCTAATTGTAAGAAGGGCACCTCCCCTTGCTGAGAGGAGAGATTGAATCTCACATAGTTGTGGCTGAAGTCCTAGTTGTGTAATCTATTGAAAAAGCTGATTACATAATTTTCACCCAACAATTACCTACTGCTTCAGTTACTTTTCTAACGATTTTGCTTCTGTTGGATGGATTGACTATTGGTCTTAATTGGACATTATAAGTAATAATATCCAATAATAAATGCCCCATATTTCTTTCTTTTGCATATTGGATTATTGCATGCATAGAATAAATCAATGTTAGCTGGGAAATGGGATCATTTTAAGACTATGATTAGACATTGATTTGAGTTAGGGTTGTTCATTAGTGTCTACGTCATGGGCATTTGAATCTCATTACAAACCAAAAAATACCACTAAAGCCTATTGGATTGTTGCCTTTTGTGGAACTTGAAATTATTTATTGGAAGTTATGCCTCAAACTTCAGAATGTGTTTTATAAGGGTGGTATCACCATTGAAGATTCGAGGTATTTTCATGTCAATCTTCCCACCAACTTGCAAATAAGTTATTCAAAAGTTTGTAAATAAACAATAGTCATAAGATTAAGTGAAGACTTCAATTTTTTTTACCTAGTGTTTTAGTGGATCTCCCTTACATAGCTAGTGGTGAAGAAAACAGTCCCCCCTAGCCTCTTGTAATTTTACAATTCCTGAATAATCAAGTTCCTCACCTCAATCTTAGATGTCATCTTTTCAATGCATATTGAGAGGCTCTCCATGACCTCCTCATTAATATTTATGAAGCTATCTTAAAAAAAAACTTGGGGTTGAGGTGTTATCTTTTTGTATGAATGGGTTTGTGGAATTAATCGTTCCACTTCCAATCAATGATCTCTCAAATGGGTTCAAATTTGTCTCTATCTCCCGTTTAGTAGTTTTAGATGGATTCCTTAGCCCTATCTATGATCTCATAAATGTATCCTATTGGGATTTGCTTTCCATCTGCCAAGTGCAAAACCCTCACCAAAGGCCTTGACATCTACAAATCAAGCTTACACAAGGATGCATCTCCCATCTAAAACTTGTGTCCCTATCCCTAACAACATTTTTGGAATTAAGGGATGGTAGGAGATGTCCTCTAGACACACCCAATTCGGCAAAAAACCAAAACATGCCTAGGAAGTTGGTAAAGCTTGTGGAACATTAGTGGGATGTTTGGTCGTTCTTGGGACTGCCAAAGACATCCAATTATGCCCGCTGCAAAAAGAAAAAAGGTTTTTAAAAACGTACTTTCATTTATTTAAAAAAAAGTTTTAAAAGGGTGTGGGGGCCCACAAGCCCTCACACACCTTTTAGGCAATGCTAAAACTATTTTTATGTGTCATTTGATTTGAGTTTTTAGTTTTGTGTTTTGGCTTTATAGTTTTTATTATGGTATGTTCATTTGGTTTCACTTCGCCCTTTGAAATCCAACGGACACAATTATTTCATCTAATTCCAATTACTTCACATGGTTTACTTTATTGGGAGGCTAACTTACCAAAAGATTATTTGGGATTTGGGAATTAGAGCAAACCTGAGGAAACTATTCAATTTGACTTTAAATACACTTCTAACAGCCTTATTGATTCTGCTCTTATCATGAACTTAGACTTTAAATTAGTTTAAACCTGGGCATCCTAAGCTATGTTTAAATTTGATTTTCATTATTATTAAATTAAATCTGATTTAGTATAATATCGAATTTGATATATTATTATTTCATAATTTATTATTCTATGAATGTCTAAACTTAAATTTTGATGCCATGTATAGTTAAACTTGTAAAATTTTGAGTTTCCATATGTATTGACATCTCCCTATCATCTCCCAGAAAATGGCCCCCGTGATTGTTGCCTCCATCCTTAAAACACCATGGAACATGGCTGCATAAAAATTAAAGTTGCAATTAAAATAATGAAATCAATGGATTCAATATGAAATTAAAATTAAAATTTGAAGTCACCCTAATGATCTCTATAGCTCCCATTAAAACATCATAAAAAATTGTCTTTGTGATCCTCTCTCTGACAATCTTCTTTGAATACAATGAATCTAGCCATGCTTGACTCACAAACATCTATTTCAAAGGTGTCAACAAACCCCAAATATTTTGTATCATGAGGAAGTTAGTTGTCTTTCCCTTTGGTATGATCTATCAACAAGTTAAGAACCCAGGGGTGATTATAAATATATTTTGTGGTGTTTCTAACTTCTACAATTAGTCTCACCCAATCAATTTTCCCTATCTCCACCAAAAGAAGGTCAAGGCAATGGGTGGTGCCAGGGATCCAAAAAGGTGATAGATGCCTCTCTTGAAGCAATTTTCTTATTGTCAAATATGTTGTTGCATTATTAATTACGATCTGTGCCACATTTTCAATTCCCACCTCAACACATTTTTTTTAGTGCTCCTTGGGGACACATCCCCTACCCTGGTACTCTGTTTCTTGCAAGGGAGATGCAAGGACGCCTAGGAAATGTCCCCCTCCCATCCCCTTAAATGGAAAAAAATCATGTATATTCGGAAATGTCCCAGAATCGACAAGGTACACAAAGGGATAGCTAGCCATCCACTACGGCCAAACAACTATTAAGATTTTTTTTTTTTTTTAAGGACACATTTTTAAATTAAAAAAAAGGGATCAGCAAGACCGCAAGGGACCCTCCTTTTAAACAACCACTAAACCTAATTTATCCATTAAAACAACCAAAAAGAAAAAAAGAAAACTCTCTCATTTTGACATTTGCAAACTTGTGTTGAAGAGCAGCGATTGAAAGAGGAAAGAACAGCAATTGAAAGAGGAGACTTGGACATCAAATCCATCACATTAGAGATAAGTTATTTATCTTACATTTATATTTTCAATTTGTTTTGCATTTTTTTCAATTTTTTTAACACAGGGAGGGCATTGAGTTTATTTTTTCTTTTATTTGAACTTGTAGCTCTTTTCCAAATTCTTAACAAAAAAATCATTAGCAGCAATGAGTTGTGATAGTGAGGAGGTTGAAGTTCAAATGCAAGAAAAAAGTAGACCTAGAACTCATAGAAGTATGGCAGCCATTGGGGGTTCTGTAGGGAGTGGGAGTGTAGAAGGGCCAGCAAGTTCAAACCCATTTGGATGTCCTTCCGAACTCCACAAAACCTATGCAAAAGGCCCATTTAACCCCAAGAAACCTCTATTACAATTTGCATCACGAGTTGATAAGGATAAGAAAAAAATTCAGGGGGGAGTAGAGTATGATATTGCCATTTGTGTAAAAACGAATACAAGGGAAGCTATATGAGAGTTTATTGTCGTCTTTTGTGGATAAGTGGTCAAGGGGTGAAAGGTTGTGAAAAAATAACTCCAGCTAAGAAGATTAAGGCAACTAAATCATATATGGAGGGGGAGACAAGAAAGAAAGGAATTCCACCAGGGAGTTCGTAGCCTAGTGTGTCATTGGCTACAAGATCCATGGATGTTGGATTTCATGGGGGAGAGGTGTTGATGTGTTTTTCGTGACCGCACCAACGCAGAATAAAGTTGCCAACGGCTTCCCTATTCTCTCTTGATCAAAGTATTCCGCACGCTAAGATTGCAAGAAAGTTCGTGCGTTCAACTCCAAGGTTCTTTCAGTGCGAATAGGCTCAGTTTGGCTCAATGTGATTTGCTGGTATTTCAAGGGGACTTACGGAATTGTTCAATAGCGGAGAAAGGGATTCAAATGCTCGTAAGGTTTGTCTATGAAGCGCGGGTTTTCTATTCTAATCAGAAAGTACTGAATTGAAAGTGGGGTAAGGTTAAGAAGATTCTAATCTACTCTAAGGTGTGGGATATGGAGCTCAACTTCAGCGAACTTCTAACCGGACTTCGCTTTGCCTCGCATCGGACAGCTTCCACGGAGTCGGTGCAATCTTCAAGGGAGATGACTAAAGATGTTCAAACCGCCACTTGACATAAAGATACCATCACAACGACGCATACCATTATTCAAACTATGATTGAAGTTAAGTACATGATATTCCAGTTGACCACACAAGGCGCATTCACCATCAGCAAATACACTAGTGGTATGGATAGACGAAGTTGCTTAGATCAAACACCACATTCCACAGTTAACATCTACTTGCATGGAATGAAAACTATACTACTTAGAACTATTTTACGCTACCATTTGAATCGGAAGGACGAAGAAACCTTGCTAGCTACTCACAACAAAGACGAAATTCACCATCAATGAAAAACTCTTTTATTGAGAGAGTGTTCACAACAATATCTTACAAAGTTTTCAAAGGGAAAACTTTCCCTCTTCTTCAAACTACACTATCAATCTATACTAAGTTACTCTAAGCTATCACCTAGTTGTCTCTCTACTCCGACTACTACTCTAATGAGTTACAAATGAGGGGGACTCCCCCTTTTATAGTTGGCCAAGTCCAACGGACGGCTCAGATTACAATCGGCTGGATGGCCCAGATTGTGCCACCTCAGCCCTAAACAAGATTTGCCCTAAAAACCGCCACAAAGGAAAGTGGGGCAATAAATGAGCCATGTTGTCCATCATCCTTCTAGAAGATTCCGTTTGTAGACGCATTCACACTGTCCTTGATCTTCTTTCTTGACGTTGCTCTTAAACTTCTTCTTTGACACTTGAGTCATACTAAGTCTCAACACTTAGCCACTTTTCGCAACTTTTCTTCCTTCATGTGAAACTCAAAACTTTATCTTCCTCTGAAGGTTGTAATATCATCGTGCTTCACCACTTCAAGTCATCGTGCTCTGGCCTCAACGTTTCTCCTGCAAAACAAGCAAGGAGAAGAGTATTAGAACACTTTATAGTATACATTCAACTTACCTGATTTTCACGCTCTAATTTCCAAGCGTTCATTATCCTTGCTAGTCAACTTCATCTTTCTGCATGATGCCATGCCTTAGCCAAATTTTCCAACCCATCTTGCACTCTGCCCGGCGCACTTCATTCTGATATTTCATCCAACTCAGGCTCGAGGAAAATCCCCTCATCAGGAATTTGATCAAAAATCATCTAGGCGATCGCCTTCAAATTCATCTGCCAAGGCGTTTTATCTTCAACAACATCATTTATTCCTTGCCTTAGAAATTTTTTCAAATTTCCCTTAGGAAATTCATCAACCTGGTGCCCGTTTAAAGTCTTCATCCCAGAACCCTCGACAAGCTGTGGAAGACCTTAAAATCCATTCCTCATCGATAATCTTCGATACCCAGAAAAAAATTTCTTTCAGAACGCGTCGAACCCATGGGTACCCAACAAACGGGTTCATTTAATTTTCTGGAATTTTGAACCTTGGAAAAATAATTTTCAACAATTTATTTCATTTCTTCATCTCCTCTGAGAATTTTGTTGCTCTGACTTAAAATTTTTTTACTCATCCTGCAATGTTGGCACCTTCTGACTTCATCACTGGCAACTTCACTCGGACTTCAGGAAAAATTTCACCACCTTGGGTCTAGGCATATTTTCCAAGGAAGAAAATATTTGCCTTAGAAAAATTTGAATCACTTAGCATTTTTGAAATTTTTTGCCTTAGAAATTTTTTTACTCAACTTCGATCATCTTGCCTGTGATGAGAAAATACATCAACTTCTCTTAGAAAATCTTCCTCGAACGCCCAACATGTATGACTCTCAATGCTTAACACGTCTTATTTTTTTTTTATCAGCTTCAATGCCTTAGGAAATTTTTATCATTTTGCACCTTACACACTTGGGCGCATATCTCATATAGAGGGGGAACTTCACATCCATGCCTAGCATTTTCTTTTTTTTATTTACCACTTAGCAATATTTTCTCCCATCAATTTTATTTCACCATCTTCACACCTTGCATGGCGCACATCACACTTGAAGGTGAATATTTTTCAAACGCCTAGCATACTTCACTTTCCACTCACCACCTTTCTTATTTGGGCGCATATCACATGAGGAGAGGAATAAAGCCTTTCAATGTGACTCTTGAGCTTCATTGTTTTGTCTTCACATGGCCCCACTTGGGCGCATATAGCATGTAGAGGAGAATAACACATTTCCAACGGCCAGCCTTGTCTTGTTGACTTCTAAACATGGGCGCAAATAGCATGGTGAGGTGGATGAGATTCTAACGCCCTTGACTTCTTCTTTAAATCTTTGACCCTCTCCTTGCATGGGCGCAAATGACACATAGAGGAGGATATTTATACTTAGAAATTTTCTTTGAAGTCATCCACCTTGGGGGCGCATTTAGCTATGTGTGGTGCATAAAACTCTTTGACTCCTTTGACTTGCTTGTTGGGCGCATTTGCTACTTGATGAAGGATGGGCGCAAATGGAGGGTGGTGGAGGATTAGTCCATGCCTTAGAATTTTTTTAAACTTTCTCTTAAAAGTGGGCGCATTTTACTAGTGGAGGAGGATATTTCTAACTTAGAAATTTTTTCATGCTTCAAGGCCAAGATGAGCGCATTTTGGCATAGGAGGTGGATTTTTTTTTTTATACTTAGAATTTTTTTGTCACCTCTTCATCAACTTGGGCGCATTTTGCCATGGCTGCAGGATGAAGTTCCAGACTTAGAATTTTTTCCTCGTTTTTGCCAGCTTTCATGCCCTGCTATTTATAGTAAGCCCTCTGAATTTTGCATCTCTAAAGCTCGGAACGACTTGAAATTTTGCACACTGCATCCTCATGACCTTGTTGTCCTATCGACACTGCCATTTTTAGTCGGCCTGCTATTTTTAGCCCATTTCTGAAGATGATTTACTATAAATAGTAAACGCTTGTTTCTGATAGCTCCACTGCTCCGATTGACTTGAAATTTGAATGAGGCGCTCCTCACCACCTGACCTGCCTGTCGACATCAACGCATGCACCTGACTTACTATTTTTAGCCAGTTTCCAAATTGACTTACTATAAATAGTAAGTGCTCCGTTTGACTTGAAATTTTACCAGTAGATAGCCTGAAGGATGCTGATCGCGATGGTTTACATCGGTTTAAAATTTTGACTTTTTATCCCTCTTTTCAGGTCCGAAGTTGGAAACCCTAATTCGCTCTGCATGCGCATCAAATGGTCTTCGTTTGTCTTCGTTTTTCTGCATTGCGATCAGCTCGTGATTCTAAACTGCTGGGAAGCGGCTCGGGACGCACCTGCTAAAAATAGTAAGTTCCTTACTGGGTGGTTATCTGTTTGCATGTCACACCATCGTGAAGCTCTCGAAAAACCCATCAGGAATCATCCGACATGCAAAAGAAACCCGACATGCAAACCCTAAAAATAGCCTCGGAAGACTGAATTCGAAAGTTGTCGTCTCGACTTGCATGTTACATCACTGCGGAGGTCTCGAAAAACCCAGAAGGAATATCCAAACATGCAAAGAAAAACTCTGCATCTAGGCCCTGAAATTTGTCCCGGAAGCTGGATTGCTAAAAATAGAAAGTTGCCTGTTTTAGCTCAAATTTTGCACGTGAGTAGCTTGATGTGCTCTGGATGCAGTGTGACTATCGGAATTTCAAGAATGCTGACGGAATACCTGGAATTGCACACTTACTAAAAATAGTAAGTTGTCAGAATCTGATAAAATTTTAGTGGAAGCCTGCTGGAAGCACACTGACATCAATGTTAGTCTCAAATCTCAATTTACTTACTTCATTTGACCTTAAATTGGCAAGGAAGCTCAAAACCCTAATTTTCAGACCTGGCCAAACTCACGTTTAAACTCAATGGCGGAGACATCCCCAGAAAGACAGACGGCAGAAAAGAGAGACAACAACAAAACGACCGAAAAGCAAAGCCAAAATTAGGGGGTCCCCATTTGCAATGGGGCGATGTGTGAAAAAGGTCACAACAAGAGGGTTCTACTTCTACTAGGGGAAAGAAGAGAACTACTACTATTGCAGATATGTTTGACATACAATCACGAGATGTGGTTGATTCTTCTATCGCTAAGTTTTTTTATGCTCATGCCATACCATTTTATGTGGCACATTCACCATATTTTAAACAAATGTTCAAAGATGTGATAGATGTCAATCCCTCATTTGTTCCACCTAGAGAACATAACTATGCACCACCCTCCTTGATAGAGAATATTCCAAGGTGTGTTGATGGAAGATATGAGACAAACTTGGATAAGGGAAGGATGCTCTATCATCATGGATGGGTGGACCAATATCAACATCAACCACTCATCAATATTATTACCACATATTTAGCTGGCTATTATTTTTAGAGCTATTGATTTTACGGGGAAAATGAAGGATTCAAACTTTCAATTTCAAATTTTGAAATATGCCATAGAAGAGGTTGGAGCCTCTAATGTTGTACAGGTAGTGATTGATTCAGCTCGTGTGTGTAAGTTAGTTGGCTTGATAATGGAGGGTGCTTATAAGCACATTTTTTGGACCCCATATTGTGTTCATGCATTGAATAAGAGCTTGGAAGACATTGGGAAGATAGATTGGGTGAAGGTAATAGTGTCAGAGGCTAGAGATGTGCAGATGTTCATTTGCAACCATCACACTTCACTTGCTTTGTTTAGGACTTTTTCAAGGAAGGAATTCCTCAAGCCCGTGGACACTAGATATGCTAGCTACTTCATTTTGTTAGAGAGGATGATTGAGGTCTAGGAGGATTTACAATTAATGGTGGTTAATTCAGAGTGGGATTGATGGTTAGAGGCAAGCACACCAAAGGGAAAAAGTGTGAAATAAAAAATCCTTGATGATGATCAGTGGTCCACATTGAGGTAAGAAAATTGTTGATACTGATTTTATTGTTTAATTTTAAAAATGTTAATTTAATAACTTATTAATGTTTCTAACTTGTAAAATATTTTCATTCTTTTTGAAGATTTTAATTATTGTAACTTGTTTGCACTTGCAGATATGTTTTCTCCTTCATTCAACCTATTGTGCAAATAAGATATGTTGATATTGACTCTCCTAGCCTTGGAGAGATTTATGAGACCTTTGATAGCATGCTTGGGAAAATGAAGCAAGCAATTCATAGCAAGGACCCTACTTTGGGATTTTACAAGGAGCATCTTAGGCCCATTGTGACGCAAAGGCGGAACACTATGAAACACTTTGCTTCATATGGCAGACTATGCTCTAAACCCCAAATGGTATGTAGCTAAGCCTGGAAGAGTGCCTCCATCTCATGATGAAGAGGTGAAGAAGGGCTCATGAAGACCCTTCAAAAAATGTATACTGAAGAGGAATCTGCTTTACTTCACACACAATGGTTTGCATTTATCAATCTCCGTGGTCCAACCTTTAGCAAAACAAAGGCAAGGTCGGATAGAGCTACATTACCTTAAAGTGACCTTATTGGATGGTGGACGTGGCATGGCAAGGATGCACTAGAGTTGAGGGTACTTGCTATTCATCTTCTTTTACAATTGCCAATTCCTCTGCTATAGAGAGGAATTGGTCCACATATAGCTTCATCCAATCAGTCAAGAGGAACAACCTTACCTCTTGACAGTCAGAGAAGTTGGTGGCTGTACATAGTGCTTTGCGGCTACAAGATCGTCAGACTCCAACCTTACGTTGGGATGTTGAACCCAAAGATGCTATATAGATTGATGAGGAGGAGACACCGGAGGGATTGGTTGGGGTTCCATTGCTTGAGGCAGCCTCTTATATAGAAAGTGACTTAGACTCGAGCTCCACTTTGACACAGACTTACCAGTTGCATCTGCTGATTTAGATTAGGGATAGCCATATATTTTCTATGCTTCTGTCATTTTATAGTTGAAACTTGCAGCCTTTGGGCATTTTGTTATAATTTTTATATAATATTTTTGCACATTGACAATGAAAGCATTTAAATTTTGTTAATTTGTTTGTCAATTCTTATGTGAGATCTCAATTCAAGTCTAATGTTATGTATTAAGCTTTATAATGTCTATGATGAATGCTTTATCAATGTTATGATATGAATATTTAAAATTTCTCTATATTTTTTTAAAAATTTCCTTATTTTTTAATAGCATCCGCTGTCGTCCCCCTAAAATGGTCAAAAAGTACCCCCATACCAGAAACATGTCTCACTATCCCCTGCTGTCCCCATCCCCAAAACTTGGGGGACCATAGATTTTTTATTTTTCAACATCAAACTTGAATTGTTTCCATTCTTTACTTTATTAGAGGCATCAATGGACTTGAAACACGCCATCTCATCATTCAATGCTGCTAGAAAGTTGATAAAGATGCAGTTCTTTCCATTTGCCTACCTCTAACACAATTTTTCAACATCAGACTTTTTTTTTTTTGTTTGTTTGCATTTTTTACTTTATTAGAGGCATCAATAGACTTAAAACACACCATCTCACCAGTCAGTGCTGCTAGAAAGTTGATAAGGGTGTGGTTCTTCCATTTGCCTACCCATATGAAAGTATGATGCTTCCAAACTTATGCCACTGCTTTTCTTGTTTCAAAATTAACTTTGCTTCTATGACAACATTTTGAAGCAACCACTAACTTAAGTCAAATGAAGAGAGCACCTTATACCCTTTCCTTGAAACTGTCAACATTGGGACCAAACACTTCTAATATGGGCTCTTTTCCACATTCAAAGGAATGTGGTTGTAATGCTAAAATTTAGCACAAACCTTGTCTACTTCCTCATGCACATCCTTGTTCATCTTTCAAGGTACAAAAAACCCTATGATTGGAATCTACTCAAGCTAGACAAGATGGATGTGCTGTAAATGTGTAGACCATGGCTATGCACACAATCTTTGTCATACCATCTCTGTTTTCTGCGACAAGTCAGGATTAATGGCTGCTACTAAGGCTGCATTTGTCATTATACTCTAATTTCTTCTAGTCCAACAACACAATAGCTGCCTATATCCCTTGTTCCACCTTAGTTGCAGCATTGGCACAAACTCTCATATCATGACAAGGGGAACATGTAAGGTGGTACTTAAGGTGATTTATGTCTCCAAAAACTTTTTCCATAGTAGTTGCAAACAATTGCCCTCGGGTTCAATAATGTTATGTCATGTTTCCAAGTAGTGTCCCTATGGCTGCAACCTTGAGCAGTGGCTCAACTTCCACTTCCTAATGATAATACCATTGGATGCTCATCCAACATTTATAAAATCAATTTTTATTTTTCAATTCAGCATGTTTAAATACAAAAAATATAATAGTTTTTATTTTTACCCTAAATCCTAACTACCAAAAAACAACATTTTCATTCACAAACAATAACTTAAATCGGCATTAAAATTTATAAACATTGAATTCAATCCTTTCAAAATAATGCTTAAAAACCTAAATTTAATATTTTGGAAACAAATTACATTAATGTAATGCTTGGATGAAAAAAAGCAAGAGAACAATTCTAACTTGAATCTTGAAATTGCAAAAAAGTGTTCCTCAAATCTGCTTCAAATTTGTTTGAATTCGTTCAAACAAACTTGCAAATGTTGTGTGAAGAAATGGCTTGGGCAAAGCGGCTAGCTTAAAAAGACCAAAAAATTGCATTTTTTCCTTGATTTTATGCAACGTCAAACTGTAAACTGTGTCCTGTGAGTTTGCATGAGTACACACAACAAATCTACACCAGAGACTCATGAAAACTCAGAAATGGCAAGTGGCAAGTTCATGGTTTACTTACTCAGCCAGCAGAGTTTCATGCGAGTACATGGTGGGTTTGAAAACTATGTTCAAGGCTATTCCTTGGGGATGTGTACCCATGAAAAATCTCCTGTTTCTGGGAACAGAGATGTCTAGGGGGGAGCAGGATGGGGATGAAATATTCCCTAGCCCTCAACCTAGGTGGTACCCCCATAGGGGCCCATCCTTGGGGTGATCATGTGACATGTAGACATCTCTCAACCATCCTAGGGATCACAAGGTGCCCTCATTCTTTGCCAAAAAATAAAAAGAAAGTAAATAAATCGAAAAGGAAAAAAGAACCTAAACTTAAAACCTTAACCCCAAATCTAAAACGGGTGGTCACCAAGGTGCAACTCCTTGAAAAACTCATAAATACACTAACTCATTCTCTTTTGCAATTGTCAAAAGAAGTTTTTCCTAGCAGGCTATAGAAAAAAGTCATCTAACATAAAAAAAATATTGAAAACAAAAGAAAATTAGATGTGCCATGGAGAACCTTGTGGCCTTGAAGGCTTTAATTTGGTTTAGGAGCAGAGGTTCATCCCCCTCTCCCAACCTTCTCCCTGCATCCCTATGTCATGATAGGGAATGTGCTAGGGGCACTGCTCCTCAACTCCACTTGTTGCGTGTATACCCAAATCTCTGCCCTAGTTTTAAAAAGTAAAAAATAAATATTGTATTTGATTGTGCCAGATTAAATCCTTAGTAACTTAAATTTCATTTATATTTTTGGTTTGCAGAATCAATCTTGTTTATGTGTAATGCTATCATGGTTACAGTCAAATGATGTAGAAAGTTAATATAATAATCTTAGTGAAGATTCTTGGATTTCGGATGTACATTGGTACTGCAGCTTGTTGTGGACCTCTTTGTCAAGTTATATTTTCGAGTGAATCCTTTACTAGGGAACATGCTAGAGCTCTTAGACTGATTAAAAAATGATCTACTCAAAATTTTGCTGGAATTGATGGATCTACTTTTATTCATTTGATGAATAATGTCGGAGCCCAGTACTCTCTCAGATGATCCAACAAAGTCTAACAGTGGAGTCTTTGTCAGAGGTACAATTTTCAGTGGTTCACTTAAGATAGGGGTGAAGACTTATTGGGATTTGTATCTGATGCAAAATCTTGTACAACAGTATGACTGTAAATTTCATTTTCTTTTACTCATGGTTTAACATAAATTATAAATTGCAACTTTGTTTACTACTTTTTAATCAATTTTTCAAATATTGATTTTTATATATAATTTTAATAGCCATTTCCAGATTCTTTGAAAAAAATTGCAGTCCTGAAACTCATTTTCCCGTCCCTGCATTCCCTTGTCCCAGAGACTTCATCGAACACTGGCTATTCCTGAGCTTTTTCTCCGTGTCAGCAACCGCACCTTGTATCTTGGTTAAAACCAGAATAGGCTATTAACATTCGCTATTTAGCTATTTAGCTTCATTAATATTTTCAAATTCTGGATATATCATTAACATTATTGAATCTTAAGCTGTAACTTATTTTTGAAGGAATTTTTAGATTCCTGTTGAACTGCAGAGAAAGTAGCAAACATAAATTTCATATGGAATTACTATCTGCTACAGCTCTGGTGAAGTAGAAAATAAATCAAATCACAATTATCGTTCTTGAAAATGTTTACTTTCCAGATATTCCTTGTTACTTTACTATTCTTTACATGGCCTTTAAGTGAAATTCTTTTACCTTTTATATGAAACATTCAGATTTTCAGTTTTCGGTAGCATTACATTATACTGGCTGTAATAGCTCCAAAGGTACTTTAAACAAATGTACTTCAAATTGGTGATCGACCACGTAAGAAATGTAATCTTTGTTTAATTCCTTTGCACAGATAACATCATAAGATGCTTTCTGCTTCCATGAACAGGTTAGAGAAACGGTTGAAGAAAGTATCTACAAGCTGAACAGTAGCAAGCCGGTTAATCTTTCAGGAACTTTTGGTAACATCCGCAAAAGAGACCGATTTTCACTTACCATCAAAGACATAGATTCACTTTTTTCATGTAGTGGACTTGAGGAAACACATGATGACAGTATAGAGAATTCTACAGAGGTGCAGCCTACAAGAGACCTCAGAGATTTGCCCCCAGCTGTTGCTGCTGCAATAGCAGCTGAGAATAGACACAAACAGGCAGCAAATAATGGCATATGAACTGTAGAGGTAAACTATGAGAGAAGTGCAGCCTTTCTGTCTCAAGACAGATGAATTGTAAATTATTACGTCCAGAATCTCCACCAGTATATATATTTATAGATATTCAGTACAATTTTTCATTAACATTTGTGTAATCATATTTCTATGTTAGTTTCCTGGGTTTTTTAATCCTTTATTTATTTGTACAATGATTGATTAATCTGCATTGGGCCAGTGACTAGATATTTGTATGATTGTACCAATAAATGTTTCCTTTATCTCATGGTATATACTTTCTGTTTTCTTCCCAAAAATTGAACAGGGATTTCTCTCGACTTAGAAAATATTGTCTACATGAAATTCTTATTTTTCTTCCAAGATTCCTTTTTGTTGTTGTAATGGATTCACCATCAGCAGCGCACTGGTAGAATGCGTAATTCCATTTAATAGGAAATCTAACCTTGAGGTATTGTGTCTCGAGAAGTACATTGGTTAGCGCTTTGTGTTTGAAGTGTGAAAAATACGCCTCCTCTATTGGTGTTGTGAACCCAGCAATAAATTCGCTATTGTTTAAACTCAGGAATTTGAATAACAGAAGTTAAATTACTGAAACAAAGAACTAAAGCATGCACAACACCATTCACTAAAAATACTGAATGCAGCAGAAAATTAGAGAAAACTAATCACACTTGACACAATGATTTACCCTGGAAAACCCCTAACTCTGGGGAAAAACCAGCATTCAATGAGAGATTTTATTATAACAGAAAAGAAGAGATTTACAATAACTGCCAAAACTTGGCATCCACAGCAATATTGCAATCCTGGATAATATTTCTACTCCTCCTTCTGATCACTTCAATCTCCCTTTCTCTTGTGTCATTCCTGCAATAAAGACTTTATCTGTATATGCAACACTCACGTCGATCTCTCTTTTATAACCTCTCATCACCTACGGTGGAATAGAGATTAACGAAGAAAACAAAGCAAAGCTGTTTTGCTAAAAAGGAAATTTGCCAAACTTGGCAAGTGCGTAGTGTTGTAGATAAGGAAGATAAAAACAAAAGACAGGAAAAATCTGGAGATGTCTATCTCCACAACCGCTTCAGCCTGGGTGACACAGTTCCAGGCTAGAGACACCTCTGAGCTACATTTTCAACACTCCCTCTTAGTGAGGAAGGTGTTCTCTACTACACCTAACTTGTCCTTGAAGAAGACAAACTTGCTTTTCATCAAGGCCTTCGTTAAGATGTCTGCAACCTGCTCATCTGTAGATATATACTGTAGTCGAACTAATCCACGCTGTACACAATCCCTGATAAAGTGATATCTGATGTCAATATGCTTTGACTTATCATGAAACATAGGATTTTCAGAGAGTTTTATGCAACTTTGATTATCACAGTGAATGATGGTCGATTCTAGCTCTTGGCCAAACAAGGCCACTAACAACTTCCGAAGCCATATGGCCTCACATGTTGCCATGCTCGCTGCCATGTACTTTGCTTCCGTAGAGCTTAATGCAACAGACTTTTGTTTCCTGCTGTACCAGGAGACAACCCCTGATCCCATGCTGAAACAACACCCCGAAGTGCTTTTCCTATCTACTGCATTGCATGCCCAGTCTGCATCAGTGTAGCCAATCAACCTGACACCATCACCCCGAGTATATATGATTATCACAGTGAATGATGATCGATTCTAGCTCCTGACCAAACAAGGCCACTAACAACTTCCGAAGCCATATGGCCTCACATGTTGCCATGCTCGCTGCCATGTACTCTGCTTCCGTAGAGCTTAATGCAACAGACTTTTGTTTCCTGCTGTACCAGGAGACAACCCCTGATCCAATGTTGAAACAGCACCCCGAAGTGCTTTTCCTATCTACTGCATTGCCTGCCCAGTCTGCATCAGTGTAGCCAATCAACCTGACACCATCACCCTGAGTATATCTCAACCCATACTCAACTGTACCACGTAGATACCTCAACACATACTTTGCTGCTGTCCAATGTACTCTCTTTGGTTCTACCATGAACTGACTAAGAGAGTTGACTGCAAAACAAATGTCTAGTCTTGTATTGACCAGATACATCAATGACCCAATAAGTTGTCTATACAAGGTGGGGTCTACTGCCTCCTGCTTTGATGCATTGATCTTCCGCCAATTTGTAACCATTGGTGTAGACATGGGTCTACAGTCCAACATTTTGAATCGCTTCAAAATTTCCATAGCATATTTTCCTTGACCAAGGAAAATCTCTCCCTCTGTTTGCCACACCTCTAGTCCCAGAAAATATTGCATCAACCCCAAATCCTTCATCTCAAACTCTGCTGCTAGGTCCCTCTTGCAATCCTCTATGAGCCTCGGTGAACCAGTCATAAATAAATCATCCACATACAAAACTAGGATGAGTGGTTCACCCCCCATCATGAGATAGTAAAGGTTGGAGTCTGCCTCACTCTTCACGAATCCCATGCTCTGCAAATAGCTATTTATGCGCTCATACCACACTCTGGGTGCCTGCTTAAGTCCGTATAGTGCTTTTTTTAACCTACAAACATGAGAGTCACTCCCATGCGCCACAAAACCTTCTGGTTGTTCGATGTACACCTCTTCCTCTATGATTCCGTTTAGGAAATCCGTCTTGACATCCATCTAATGGATCTGCCATCCCATTTGTGCTGCTAATGAGATCACAGCTCATATGGAGGTATATTTGGCCACTGGAGCGAATGTCTAATCATAGTCGATTCCCTCCTTTTGAGAGAACCCCTTGGCCACAAACCTGGCTTTGTATTTCTCTATGCTACCATCTGCAGCATGCTTGATCTTATAGATCCAACGAGAACCAACCACTACCTTATCTATAGGCCTTGGCACTACCTCCCAGACATCATTCTTCATGATGGAGTTGTATTCCTCCACCATAGCATCCTGCCAAACTTGCTGCTATGCAGCATCCTGATAACTGGAAGGCTCACTGTCAATGAGCTCGCTTATTAATGCCACATAATCTGAATATTTAGTTGGTGGTCTCCTCTCCCTGCCACTCATTCTAGGAGCTCTCGTAAACTCTTGAGCATCTCGCGCAATCTGAAGTTTCCACTCGACTAGTCCTTCTCCCGCCAGTAGTAGATACACCAATAGATGGAGCTTGTTGTTCCTTATTTTGTTGCTCCTGATCCTATGGACTCAACTCACCCAAGGTACCTGTATCTGCATTTGTTCCTATCACAGTGCCCTGTACCTGAGACTCCTGATCCACTTTTGGAGCTCCAATCTGCTGACCCTACTCAACTGCTGGCAAATCTTGAGATTTTCTGAAGGCTTTCTCCTCTAGAAACTTCACATCATGTCTCACTATGATCCTCCTCGTCCCTGGAATAAAAATCATGTATGCCTTGGAGGTTTCGATGTATCCAACAAAGAAACCTTTCTCTGCAGCCGAATCTAACTTGGTTCTTTTCTCTGATGGTACGTGACAGTATGCTATACTGCCAAAGATCCTAAAATGCCCGACCTTAGGCTTTTTCCCTGTAAAGGCTTCTTCTGGTGTCATTTTTCCCAAAATCTTATGAGGTACTCTATTCTGAATATAGACTGCTATGCTGCAAGCCTCTGCCCAAAGATACTTAGGCAGATCCTGATCAATCAGTATGGCCCTGGCTGCTTCAACAATTGCCCTGTTCTTACGCTCAACAACCCCGTTTTGTTGTGGGTTGTAGGGAACAGTCCACTCTCTCTTGATTCCTTCTTTGGTACATAACTCCTGGAAGGCTTTGCTTTTATACTCACCCCCATTGTTTGTCCGAAGAACCTTGATCTTCCTTCCTGTCATATTCTCCACAAGAGCTTTGAATTCTTGGAAGCGACTGAAGACCTCATCTTTGGTCTTCAAGAAATATATCCAGGTCTTCCTGGAGAAATCATAAATGAAGGTTACGTAATACTCATAACCTCTCAAAGACTGAGTAGACATGGGACCACAAATATCAGAATGTATCAAGTCAAGAACACTTGTACTTCTAATGTCACTTCTAGGGAAGGCTGCCTTTGAAAATTTCCCGAGTGCACATCCTTTACATGCGTCACCGTGCTCTGCACTCAACTCTGGAATTCCTATCACGGTTTCTCTGAACAATTTCAATGCCCCATGGTGTATATGTCCCATCCGTCTATGCCATAGCTCTCCTATTTCCCTACTGCTATTACTGCTCACTAGTGCCTTTGGAGTTTCAAACTGCAATATGTATAAATTGTCACTTCTAACTCCAATCTGCTTTGCCTTCTTCCAGTCCTTGTGTTTTAAATACACCTTTTGTCCTTGAAAGAGTATGTTGTACCCTTTGTCTTCAAGGGCAGATACTGAAATTAGATTCATGCACATCCCTGGCACATGCAATACATCTATGATCTTAATATCATTGCTTGACTCCCTTTGAAATGAAACAGTCCCTCTCCCAACTGGAGTGCATGTGGATTTGTTTCCCATTTTTATCTGGAAGCCTATTTCTTCTGCTTTGTAGTTGGAGAAGTTTTCTCTAACTCCTATCATATGGCATGACGCACCACTGTCAATGTACCAGACCCCTGTAGTGCTAGAGCTAGATAAGCAGTTTAGAAGAGCGAACTCATATTCTAGTCTAGAGGATAGCTCATCAACATCCGCTGAAGCTGTTGTCTGCTTCTTCTTCTTGTCTCCTTTCTTCCGATTCGGACATTGACTGACATAATGTCCTAGCTGATCACAACCATAACATTTAATTTTACTCAGGTCTTTCTTTTTCTTCTTGTCTCCTTTTGAGGTAGACTCACTGCTTGAGCCTTTCTTAGCTTTGCCTTTGCTGGCAAGAGCAACATTCTCTTCCACCTCACCCTTACGACCACTACTGCTGCCTCCATTAACATAACTCATTCGTAACTCTTCCTGAGTGAAATCAGTCCACAAACGATCCCAATCAGGAATATTTGCCGTCCGGATACAACTTTAACAAAGATGTCCCAATCTTTTGTGAATCCTGCCAATGCAATCCTGACAACCTTATCATCTAGTATTGCTACCCCGACAGTTATCAACTCATCTTTTACTGTTCTAATCCTGGTAAGGTAGTCCACAACGCTCTCCCCTTTCTTCATTCTGGTGTTTCTCAGCTTATCCCTGAGAATCAGTTGCCTGTTCAAATTTGAACTCTGGTATAGATTGAGTATGGCATCATACATCTTTTTGTAGGTGTCTAAATCTGCAATATGAGGAACAGGGTGATCCTTGACCCCATCCATAACAATGTGTCTAGCTTTGGCATCTTCTTTCCGGTAGGTCGCCAGTAGCATAGCATCTGTTGGAACAAAAACGGTAGTGGTTGCATATTCCTTCAGACCATTCTCCTCCAGTAACAAAAAAATTCTTGCTTTCCACACACCAAAGTTTGAAGCCCCCTCAAGTCTGTTTGAATCTCTTAATCCAGCTGCTGCCATTGCTGAAACCCTTAACTTAAACCTCCCTGAACACAAAAGAAAATCGAAACTTGCAGTTGTGTGATTAAACCCTAGTTTTCTCTTTCAGAGTATTTGCTCTGATACCATGTGAAAAATACGCCTCCTCTATTGGTGTTGTGAACCCAACAATAAATTCGCTATTGTTTAAACTCAGGAATTTGAATAACAGAAGTTAAATTACTGAAACAAAGAACTAAAGCATGCACAACACCATTCACTAAAAATACTAAATGCAGTAGAAAATTAGAGAAAACTAATCACACTTGACACAGTGATTTACCCTGGAAAACCCCTAACTCTGGGGAAAAACCAGCATTCAATGAGAGATTTTATTATAACAGAAAAGAAGAGATTTACAATAACTGCCAGAACTTGGCATCCACAGCAATACTGCAATCCTGGATAATATTTCTACTCCTTCTGATCACTTCAATCTCCCTTTCTCTTGTGTCATTCCTGCAATAAAGACTTTATTTGTATATAGCAACACTCACATCGATCTCTCTTTTATAACCTCTCATCACCTACGGTGGAATAGAGATTAACGAAGAAAACAAAGCAAAGTTGTTTTGCTAAAAAGGAAATTTGCCAAACTTGGCAAGTGCGTAGTGTTGTAGATAAGGAAGATAAAAACAGAAGACATGAAAAATCTGGAGATGTCTATCTCCACAACTGCTCCAGCCTGGGTGACACAATTCCAGGCTGGAGACACCTCCGAGCTACATTTTCAACACGAAGGCTATCGATTTGCTAACTAGTAAATCTACTCTCTAGGTACTTTGTTGTAATGATTGGCATTTCCGAGTTTTAACACTACGAGTATGTCATCTGCCTATATTGAATCATGACTGCATAAATAATGTTGCGATGGTCTCATGATGCAGTCAACATCTCCCAACACTTCTCTATTAAGCCGTTGCATTTTATTTCAATCAAAAGAAAAACTAGTGGCCATTTAATTGAAAGGAGCATCTATATTTTTTGTTTTTTTAAATCAAATCCATAGAATAGTTTAGTTATCTGATATGGGAGCATGAGTTTTAGGCTGAAACTTCCTCGTTTGAGAATCAATGACTGAGGGGTGTCCATTCTACCAGAGTTGTTAGGGGCACAATCTTGGTCTCATCCCGTTATGGTGTTGGGGCCATGCACTAATCAAGACTTTATCTTTAATGGACTCATATAGAACCATTCAACTTTGCGAGAAGACCAAGGACCCATTGATACATCTATGGGTTTTGACTATTCAAAATATTTTACATTGAAAAACATGATAGACGAATGTTGCTCCACAAGATCATATATAAGGGTACAACATTTGGAAAATACTCCCTTAATTTCATAGACCTACAAAATAAGAGCTTTTATATATGACCAAAGGTGGAGCAACGTTAGAAATTCTACACAAAATCTGACATGTATTCATAAATACTTGAACGATAATTTTTTTGATGAGGTAAATGGGGTATGTTGTATGAGAGGACTTTTCCCATTGTGAATAAAGGACATTAGCTTGAAGTTTGGGCCTAGTTGTAGTTTGAAGTTTTGGAAAAGACAAAACCTTAGCTAGGACGCAAAGAGTTTTATAACCTTGTGCTCTTAGCCGAGAATAAAAAGATTGGCAGTAATTTAGTATTTTTTTTAAGCATTATCAGAGAAGAGGGAGCTTCCCCTCCTAATTTGAAGAGCAATTTAATTGTGCATAGCTGTCCATTTCTAATCCGCATTCCAGAAGTGCGAATTGAAACGCCAACAAAGGGTTATATTATTGACATACATATAAAGAATAACAAATAAATATTTAATTATAAGCTAATTAAAACATGTGATTGACACAACAAATATAAACTAACATGTAATTGTCTCTAGTTAGTTCCTGCCATAAGGCAGGGTACTATTGCATTCGTTCCATATGCATTTGGTATTCAGCCAATCACATTTTTTTATTTTAACATATTATTTTCTATTTGTATAGTTTGAATTTTAAAACTTATTTTTTATATTTGAAAATTAACATTTATCTCTTTTTCTATTTGTGTGAGTATTTAATATAGATTAAAGTTCGGCTAATTCAATTGACAAGGGCAAGATTCCACTCTAGGAATGAGTACTTTGGGATAAAAATTTTAATTTTTAATTTTAAGATTTTTTATAATTATAATTACAAGTAAATATTAAAAACATTAAGTTTGAAAATTATAATTTTAAATTTTTTTATAATTATTATTTTTTAAAAATTATTTAAAATTTTAACAAATTATTGTAGCTTAGTTTATTTTTTATAAATTGTTTATTTGTACAAAAGTTTTTTTTTCCTTTTATAGTTCATTTTAGTCTACAATCATTCTATAGTGCACTTATAAGAGAGTTAAATAAATTTTCTTATAGATTGAACAACATAAAAGTGGAAAGTGTGATCATTAATGAAAGAGAATTTATAAATTTTCTATGATGAAAGATATGAAGATTCAAATTTTTTTTCCTTATTTTAAATGATTTCACATAAATTTTAATTTTCATCTCAAATTTTAAAATAGGGAATAAAGATTGGTTACACTTTATGTAAGTGATTTTTTACTAATTTATCTATTATTAAATATGTTTATAATATGTTTATTTTAAATTTATTTATAGAAATGAAATTCAAATATTTTAACAAAATATTTATAATAATGTTGGTTTAAGTGTTTTTTTCTTAATATATTTATTATTGAATAATTTTATAATATATATTTTGAATTTATTTATAGAAATGAAACTCAATTATTCTAAAAAAATACTTGTAATAATGTTGGGTCTAAAAAATTGCTATTGAAAAAAGTGTTAATTCCTTATCATAGATGTTGTATTTTAACATGAGACCTTTAAATGTTTTTTTAATGATAACATACAAGTCTTACCCTTGCAACAATGTTTCACTCATAGCATAACTAATTGCATCCATCTTTGCCTTTGAAGTTATATTTAAATTATGTAAAGTAAGGACTGGTGTCATACTTATCTTTTCTACAACTCTTCAAATACACACTACTATCTATTTTCCTATGGAAGTTCCTTCCTTTTCTCATTACGTGCAAGAAATGACAATCCAAACTATTTTTAACTCTGTCTAATTTTGGGTTTCATAGCACCTAAATGAGACTCTTCTCTTTTCCCTCTTTAAGTTTTGGTTTTTATTCAAAGATCACGTGTTTTGATTTTAAGCCTAGCCATTACCAAAACATGAGTAGTGGGTGATATGTTAGTTTAATAACTTATTATTTTTCCATAATCTATCTTAGCGTCTTGCTCATATGTCAATTTAATAACTTTCTTTTTCCATCATGTATCTTACAACTGTGAACAATATTAAAGTTTTTGGATCCTCACAAACATGCCATTTACATTATTTTATTAATTTACACTTTGTGTTATTGGGTTTGTTGTGAATCCAGCTTGTGTTTGGATTAGTTTGAATTTGGTATAGATGGATTGATTTAGTTGATCTAACATTTTTTTGAGCCTCTTTAATTAGCTTGTGATTTAAGCTCTTCTATGCATTTCTAAACCTTAAAGTTTGAGCAATGTGATAGAAGTTATGATCTTGACAAGTGGAATGACTAAAAATAAATGACTCTAACAACAATATTCAGTTTGAATCTAAATGCATTACGCTCTCTGGCAGGAACTCGACGCTTGCGTCACTTGTTTGTTTACGTCAAGAGGCACTCTACAATGACAGCAAAACCCCGTGTCAATAAAAACTAAGTATACTTTAAAGGCACTCTACAATGACAGCAAAACCCTGTGTCAATAAAAACTAAGTGTACTTTAAATTGACATCTTCACCCGTGGATGAGTAAGAAAGTGAAACGTTAGAGTTACTGATGGTGGACGATAATGGCATGAAAATGTAACAAAAGGAAGTGGAAGAGTCACGTAGTGTCAATAAAAGAAGATTGGATTTCACAGCATTTCACATTTGAACACAATAAACCCTGGTCCTAACGTAAACAATCGTGCTATTACAGTAATGCACGACTGTTTACAACAACCGTTGTTTTGTATTGATTTTTCCAACTATATTCACCTTAAATTCAGTAACTCTATAGCACAGGAATGTTTGCACAAAGAGATAAGGATGATTTGCGAAGATAGTGGAAAAGGAGTTATGTAAAGAGGTCGTGGGTGAACTGGTGTATTTGAAGGCAGTATTCGAGGAGTGACATCCGCCTGTGCCACTCCTCGAATACTGCCTTCAAATACACCAGTCACAAACATGTTAATATTGAAGGTTATGGCATCCCTCTTAGATGACAGGTGTGCATTGTCTGTTGTAAATGTAAAGATTATTTATGTGAGAACTAGGTCTTTATATAAACTCTTCTGTTTATTTTTTAATAACTGTCAGAAGAACTTTAACATAGGTACGTTTACTATGACAGATTTAAAACTACCTACTACTTTTTAAAATTTTCAAATAACAAACAACTTGTCAGATTGTTTACATTCAAAGTATTTAATCTACCTGTCCGTGAGTGATAGATAGCAATTAATGTGTATGGATGCAATCGCAATGAAGAGGATTGGAAAGACAATGAAAGCCACCCTCGTCCTGCGCACGTCATTAACTCGTTTCCTTCAACACCACACTAGCGCTATATCTTGGAGAGGATTTGTGCCTTGGAGAAACTGAATAACAACTCCTGCAATGTATTTTGTTCATATTTTGCAATCATGGCATTTTGATGAGTCTGTATGCCTTGTCCATGCTTCATGTCTATCAATGCGCTTGCATCAAATGAAATGAAATATTTTAATGATGTCCATGAGACCAAAGAAGCCTATGGGACCCAAGAACAGCACAAGAACCTCCCACACAAATATTTCTGTCCTTTATTCTAAGAAACAGATAGAAATGTCAGATTATGGGAGGAGGTGGTGTAAGGATAAGGCTTGCATGCAATGGGACCATCTAAAGCTGATGTAAATTAAAGATCTTTTTGAAGTTTCCTTTTAAAAATTATCAGGTAATAGGATATTTTAGTGAAGGTAATATCAATCGCAGAAGATTGAAAGAGAAAGTAGTTTCATTCAATTTTAACTTACCATCAAGAGTATTTGTTTTGTTATAAGATATATTTCGTTTATTTGTAGAAGGCTATTTTTAGATATTTAACCATTAAACCATTTGGTATTTGACTACACACCAACAAACCATATGTGACAAACGTTGAAGCAAAAATGAAGCATCTACAACTGGTAAAGCTTACACAGTCTATCGGTAGTTTGTTTGGCATCTTCATTCAAAATAATTCTTTTTGGAGATCACCATTAATGCAAAATAAATTCAAAATGATTATATGATAAAAGGGCCACCTTAATGCAACTGCTATAATAATGGCATGCACAAGTTTTAGGAAAGAAAACGGTTAAAATTTGTCTCAGCATTTCATTAAAAGTAAGTTGTAGGTTATGCCTCGTTTCTATATAATGCTTATATACCGTTTCTAGTATGCTTATACATTGGCCATAATAAAGTTATTTTGAATCTTTCATTATTTTGTAAAATTTTATGTTTTGGGGTTTGAAATTTGAATTGTATTTTAATGGACTTATTATAATTTTAAATCTATTTATTTGGTTTTGTATTTATTAAATTGTCTTAGTTTTAGTTATAAATCTTTTATTTTTTAAATATCGATTTATATTAATACTTATTGAGTAAGATGAGTTTAAGTTTTGGGTAAATTTTTATATTCAATTTACTTTTCTATATATAAAACTCATCATAAGTTATGATTATAGCAAATTGTTGTATTTATTAAAAATTGATAATGAAGATTATATTAGTTTAGTTATGAACTTAAATAAAAAATCTTAAATTATACCAAACTTTAAATTTAATCATCTTTATTAAATAAAAGAGACTTGATTTTATATGAACAAATATTTTAACTTTATCATTGTTATTAAATAAAAAATTAGAGTTGTGTATGTTTCATTAGTTTCTTCTATTCCTTACATGGGCTAATTCTCATGATTGTATTTATATGTTTTAGAGAGACCAACACATGAAAGAGGAGATTTTGGATATACCACTAAAATTTGATAAAGATTATAATTAATTTAATTTATTTCATATTTTTATTAATAAAATATTTTTCAATATTAAAAGTTTTTAGTTTTTAGTGGGTAATAATTATAAAAAACTTGTTTTGATGAAAAAATTAATTATCAAGCTTAAGTTAAAGTTTGTATTTGTAATATAAAATATCATTTACCTTTAAATTATATATAGAGTATGTTTATAGTTCATCGTATTCAAGCACATTGTAAATTAAAAAAACAAATGTGATAGGCCAAAACTAGGGTAAAGAATAAACTAGGTTCAGCTTGGTCTAAGTGTCAATCTGAGGATCGTAAGCTTGCGAGAGGTGTTGCGATAGTATACCTAAGGGAGAAGTGGGGATGAATGCAGCTAGAACACACATAAATTTCCTAAGTGAAAATATGGTTTAACTTTTCTATTTTGCCTTTCTGACAAGAACTCGCCAAGAACTGTTATAAAAAAAATAGTAGTCTGTGACAGTAATAGTAGTCTGTGACAGTAATAGTAGTCTGTGACAGTATCAATTTAAGCAGAAAATAAAACACACTTTACTAAATTAAAAATACTGAGATCAAACTTTAATGAAATATTACATTCCAAACTTGAATCACAAAATCTTTTATCAAACGGAAGTATAATAAAGATGTTGGAATTTAAATCACACAACTATTAAAGTTTGAAAGCTATTGAAATTAAATCAAACAGAAAATAAATAACACACAAAAATTAACAGTAAAAATAAATAAATGTCATTGTGCTTCACCAAGGGCGTGGGTCCTTGCTCTGTGGTTTGTAGGTGAGATGGGATGAGAGCCTTTCTATGTTGTTGTGATCAAAAGAATTGTTTAATTTTATCAGAAATGATACAATAATCTGCATACAATATCCCCCTTACAACATGCTAATTCACCCTCTTTACAGCTATTACATTGCCTTATAAGGCGTGAAACAAATTACAAGTTTTTTTACTATTCATGCCCTTCCTCTTATTTCTACATGTGGATTTGTTGCATTATTTTTATAATATTATGCATATTCCCTTGTCGTCTTTTATGGCACTATTTATGGCTTGTGGGTTGGAATAAAACCAGCCATAAAAAGAGGAGTTTGTTGTGCCATAAAAAGAGGAGTTTGTTGTGCCATAAAAATAGGATTTTGTTGTGCCATAAAAATAGGATTTTGTTGTGCCATAAAAATAGCTATTTGTTTTTCCTTTGTTCATCATAATTCTATTAGTTACAACATCAAATAACATATGCTATTTTGTGCCATATGAGTAGCACAATAAATAATTATTTAAAATAAAATTAATTGTTGAAATTATTTTTTGTTGTGCAGGTGATAGGAGGTTCCTATGAAGAACGTGACAGGAAGTCTGTATGTTGATGACAGGAAATCTGCATGCTGCAAGATATATTTTCCAAGGATTGAAATCATTATGCTTATTAGTAAATACAATCAATAATTAATTTCCATATTTTATCCAAAACTATATTAAGTACCGCTTATATATATTTAATCATATGCAACATAAAATGGTAAAATGGTATGATATGGAACGGAAATTGAATGTGGGAATGGATATGAAGGCGTATGAAATAGGCTAAAATGTGGCATAAAATGGGACATAAATGGCTCTCATAATTCCCCCCAACTTAACATATTACACGTCCTCGTGCAATCGTTATTTCTGAGAGGGTAGCCTTAGGATTGTGACTTTGGATTTCCTCTTGACCTCTTTACTATTATAGCTCATTCACAATCATAGTTCCTTTCAATTTTTCTATAGCTCTTTTGTATATTAGTCATCATGGTTTTGTTTTTGTTTCCCAACTTTCATTTCATTTTTTTAACATTCATACCTCTTTTGATTTTCTCTTTTTTTTTTATCATTTTTTTCTCTAATTTTTCTTTGATATTTTTCTCATAGCATTATTTATTGGAAATGCTATATATAAGAGGTATCATAAGGAAAAAACTATCTCCATATTTATGAGCTATGTGAAATGGGTGACATAGTAAGCAATATGAATGATTATGAAGGGTGAAAATAATGGATACAATGATAGGATAATGGATACTATAGTGAGGTAATTAAGGTGAAAGAAAATAATGGGAAAAATGATAGGGAATAAGGATGAGGAACCTCCCCCCAACTTAAAGGGTTTACCGTCCTCAGGCAACAAGGAGAGGATGGGTAGGAATGTTGCATGATATGATTAATACAATAAGAAATATTAATAAAGTTAAAAGATAAAATAATGAAAAATAAAACTGATTGTTTTACCAACTTGCATGTCCATTAATGCCAAGATCTAGTAGCCAATATAACTCTGCAACTTTGAATCCCCAACAAGTACTATTGCACATGAAAGGGCACCTTCACAATGAAGCACTATGGAGAATATTGATGGTAGTTGAATCTATCTTCATGTTTGCTAACATTTTATTGCTTTTTCATTTTTTTATGTTTTTTTTCATTTTTTTCAATTTTTCTTTATTTATTTATTTTTTATTTTTTGAATAACCTACATATAATGACCAAGGAAAAGGAAACTCTCATATGGATGTTGATGTGAAACCATCCAAAACTTGAGTTCCTTCTATGTCCCCAAGAAAAGTCACTGTTGAAACTAGATTGCATGTATATTTTGAAATGATGACCAACAAGAAAGATACCTCCATCAAGATCTTGACCGTGCATAGTTCATAGCACATTGCTACAAACAATCTTGATTCATTTAGCTCATGCCACCATATCTGAAAGTTGCTTGTAGAACAAAGACAAGGTTGTGTAGTGAAAGACCAATTGTAGTCTCTCAACTTGTCCACTGTGTCCATACAACTTTAGATAAGTGGATAATCAACTCTTATATGAAGTGTGATGATCTGCAATATGCTCAATCTCCTTGTTCATGTCTTCTAGATATGTGACTTGTGAATAATTATCCAATAACATAGTATTGCAAGATTCAAGGTTGTTAGACATCATGTTGCATATTATCCTCCACATGATATAGCATCAAAGTTGATATTGAAGAGAACTTGTGTCCATGAATTTTGAACACCTCACCCAAAAATCCTCTTGTGATCGCCAATAGTGAAGCACCAAGGAAAATTGAGGTGTTCCATACAACTAGCAAGGCCAACAAAGTGTGTTGTTCAATGCTCATGTAGAGAAGCATCATCAACTGGTATTGGTGCAAAAGTGTTGGGTAACCATGAAAACCTGTAACCATATTCTCATGACCAAGCATATCAAGTATAGTAATGCAATATATCATACATTTAATAACTCCACCATTAATAAGTAGTTAAGTCATTTTTGTAAATGAAGGGTAGAGTTATTAATGTGAATAAATAATAAAATGGATGAATATTATTACAATGATGCTTGTGTAGACATAATATCAATGCTAATTAACACTAGAATGCATACCTTTATTTGGTCCAAGTATTACATAATGGTATTATTAGAAGCACCACAGAAATAATCAATGATGGTTTATTAGAAATCAACCAAGATTCGTCAAAATTCAAGGGATTCCCCCGAACTTAACTTCATATTGCAAAGGTATGAGAGAATTAAGATAATCCAAAGAATGAATAAAGATAGTGACATATTTAAGAATACCTTGAGCTTTGTTTAACGAACAATCAACCAAAGATTTCCAAAATTCAATAGATTCCCCCCAACTTAATTTCACATTGTAAAATCATGAGGGTATTAGGATAATCCAAAGAATTAATAATACCTTGATCCTTATTTAATGAATGATCATCTATTTGTAGCATGTTTTGTATGGTCATTAATGCATTCAAACCCTTCTAGTTCTTCTTAATCATAAAATCAATTATTGGACCTAGATCAATAAGTGTGTGAGGAATACACAGTTTTACCACAGGCCTCCAAAGATCTAGATGTTTGAGTATAAAATTATTTATAAATAGATCTTGTAGGATGTCATTATGTATCTCACACAACTCTTGAATCAGTAAGGCATATAGTTCACCATTTCTTATTGCATGATTAATTTCAACACACATATTTATCATCAATGATAAAATTAGAATCACATTGAATTGTTGCCTTATGTGTGTGAATTAATTTGAAAAGTTGTGATTCATTAAGTAGATAAGAAGAACTAAGTTGATTATCTTTTAGTGGATCATTTTGTTCTTCAAATTCAATTAAACAAAAATCACATCCTTTAGTTGTGTGAATAGATTGCAATTGTGATTTTCCAATTTCATGCATATTGATGAAATGTAAAGGGATCAATGAAACCTCATTATTATATGCAGATTGAACCACCTTATTAGATAATAGTAATTTATTAGGAATTGCAATTTCTCTTGGTGGATATGTTGGGGTGGATGGTGGGTGGGATAATGACAATGGTAAAAGTTGTGTGGTATATAGAGTAGATGGTGAAGATGATAATATATAAGACGAATATGGTGAAGATGGTACTATATAAGACGAATATGGTGAAGATTCATTATGCCATTCTTGGTAGTATGGTGATTGTTTCCATTCACCACACATACTAGATAAGGAAGCATTTTGTGAAGAAACATATTGCCTTCTTGATTCAATATAATTATAAGACATTTTAAAATCATTTAGCATATCATGATCTACTTGATTTGATGTGTGTAGTTGTCCTTGTGTTACAAAGAAGACATTCTCACTTTCACCTTTGTTTTGTTGAGGCTCACACATAGTTTGGATATCCTTCACCTTGTCCTCTTGAACAATTTGGCATGTGCACTTAGCTTCTTCCTTGCAACAATCAGAAAAACAAATGGTCAAATCAGCATTTTCGAAATTCCATTGTCCTAAAAATTCATCAATTATTTTCTCTTGCTCAACTATAGAAATAACATTTGTAGATGTTTGTGAAAATGGTATTGGAAGATCAAGATTATCTAAGTTGCATTTGTTAGGTAGAGGGGGTATAAAAATATCACTTTGTGCCAACGCGATTCCCCACCAATTTTTTTTTTTTTTTAAATTTGAAAGTAAGGGTCTGGGGGTGGCAGCCCCAACAAGGTCAAGGGGCATCATTTTTCCTTGAAAAGTGATTTGTTTGAATTTCCTTGAAAATGCAACATTTTTATTATTTTTATGTTGTTTCTTCAAACTTACTTCCTTTCTATCAATTAACTCACAACAACTGGTGTGAATATATAAATGGTTTTAATTTCTAAAATCTACCTACAAATTCTAAAAATGCATATATATGATTTAGACAACACAAATTAGGACTAATCACCAAACAAGGCTAGCAGTGGATTTTTTGGCCTTTAACACCTCTCCCTAGCAACGACACCAAAAATGATAGGCCAAAACTGGGGTAAAGAATAAACTAGGTTCAACTTGGTCTAAGTGTCAATCCGAGGATCATAAGCTTGTGAGAGGTATTGTGGCAGTATACCTAAGGGAGGAAAGCAGTGAATTAAGTGGGGATGAATGCAGCTAGAACACACATAAATTTCCTAAGTGAAAATTTGGTTTAGCTTTTTCTATTCTGCCTTACAAGAACTCGCCAGGAACTATTATAAAAATAGCAACAGTCAATGAAAGTAATAGCAGCAATCTGTGACAATAACAGTAGCAATTTACAACAAAAAATAAAACACACTTTGCTAAATTAAAAATACTAAGATCAAACTTTAATGAAATATTACATTCCAAACTTGAATCACAAAATATTTCATCAAACCGAAGTATAATAAAGATGTTGGAATTTAAATCACACAGTAATTTGCATACAATATCCCCCTTACAACATGCTAATTCACCCCCCTTTATAGCTATTACATTGCCTTATAAGGCGTGGAACAAATTACAAGTTGTTTTACTATTCACGCCCTTCCTCTTATTTCTACGTGTGGATTTGTTACATTATTTTTCTAATATTATGCATATGCTTTTCCACACCACCTATTATATTTTTTTGTCGACCTATTTTTTTGCATTTTCTCCTATAACCTTGTCATCTTTTATGGCACTATTTATGGCTTGTGGGTTGGAATAAAACCAGCCATAAAAATAGGAGTTTGTTGTGCCATAAAAATAGGATTTTGTTGTGCCATAAAAGTAGATATTTGTTTTTCCTCCCTTCATCATAATTTTATTAGTTACAACATCAAATAATATATGCCATTTCATGCCATATGAGTAGCACAATAAATAATTATTTAAAATAAAATTAATTGCTGAAATTATTTTTTGTTGTGCAGGTGACAGGAGGTTCCTGAAGAACATGACAGGAAGTTTGTATGCTGATGATAGGAAGTCAGTATGCTGATGATAGGAAATCTGCATTCTACAAGATATATTTTCCAATTTTCCAAAGGATTGAAATCATGATGCTTATTAGTAAATACAATCAATAAATTAATTTCCATATTTTATCCAAAACTATATTAAATACCACTTATAAATATTTAATCATATGCAACATAAAATGGTAAAATGGTATGATATGGAACGGAAATGGAATGTGGGAATGGGTATGAAGGCATATGAAATAGGCTAAAATGTGGCATAAAATGGGACATAAATGGCTCTCATCAAAATGATTCAACAATTCATATTAATTAATTATTACACAATCTTTGTATATGTATAAAATCTATCACATTAAATAAAAAGTATTATTTTAGAAACATATAAAGTTCATATCAAACTTAAGATCTATGCACCATGACAATTTGGACTAGCATTATTAACATTTCATTCTTCAATAATTTAAAATATATTCTCTAATATTCAAATAAGATAGAAGCATGCACAAATATTTACATATATTATAATTAAGGTTCAATAATCTAACTTCAAAAATGCAACCCAAGAATTATAGTTGGTACAATAGATGGATGTTTTATTATCTCTTTGTATTTAGGTTTATATTTGGAATATGTAACTCATTGAATAGATTTAATAGCCATTAAAAAAAAGCATCAACATGTTAATGCAAAGGAATGCAAAAAGAAATTAAGAATATATTTATATTTATATAACATCTAAATGATGCAAATTCCTTATAATTTCATGTAACCATAGACCTTTAAAGTCTAGCTATTAATAAAATAATCAAAGCAATCTTGTAGCTACACATAAAATAAAATTTTCCATTGTTTATCTTTATTGATTGATCAATGTCTAATTTTATTCCCAAAGATAACTTCTACGCTAACTTGGGTGATGGAAAATTTGTTAATGGGATTTATATTTAGCATTAGTATTTGTATATTTGTGTTTCTCTCATGGTTGTTTCATGTAGTGTAAATAAGTTTATTTTAGCTAATTATTATGTAGACTTAGGGTTAGGGTTAGGGTTAGGGTCCAATTAGGGTTAGGGTTAGGGTTCAATTAAGGTTAGAGTTTAATTAATGTTATAGTTTAATTAGGATTAGAGTTCAATTAGGGTTAGTGTATAATTGTGATTAGGTATAGATTTCATTTACAATTATTGTTAGAATTATGGTTACAACTAAATTAGGGTTAGTGTTTAATTAGGGTTACAATTAAATTAGGGTTAGTGTTTAATTCAAGTTACAATTTACTTAGATTTAGGGTTTATTTAGGGTAAAGGTTAAGGTTAGGGTTATGGTTGAATTAGGGTTAGGTTTAAGGTTAGGGTAGAGTTTAAATAGGCTTATAATTCAACTAGGGTTATAATTTGATTATGGTTGGGCTTAGAGTTAGGATAAGGCTTATGGTTAAAATTAGGGTTAGGGTTCAAGTTCAATTAGAATCGTGGTTAAGGATAGGTTAGGTTTAGCATTTAGTTAGGGCTAGGGTTCAATTAGGGTCAGGGTTAAAGTTAGGATTATAAGATAAATCTTCATATTAAGGTTAAGGTTAGGGTTGGGATTACTATTAGAGTTAGGGTTCAACCAAGGTTAGGATTAGGGTTAGGGATCGATTAGGATTAGTGTTAAGGTTAGGTTAGGGTTAGGGTTCAAATAGGGTTAGTGTTAAGGTTAAGGTTATAGTTCAAATAGGGTTAGGGTTTAATTAGTGTTAGGTTCAATTGTGGTTACAATTTGAATTAGGGTTATAGTTAGGGTTAGGTTTAGAAGTAAGATAAGGGTTAATGTTAAAATTAAGGTTAGGGTTATAGTTGGAGTTGGGGTTAGGGTTAGGGTTAGGTTTCAATTAAGGTTGAGTTTAATTAGAGTTCAATTAGGTTTAGGGTTTAATCAAGACTAGGGTTCAATTAGGGTTAGATTAAGGGTTCAAGTTCATTTAGGGTTTGAATTTAATTATGGTTTAGGTTTAATTAGGATTAGAGTTAGGGTTAGGGTTCTATAATAAAGCTTGGGGTTAGGGTTAAGAATAGGATTAGTTTTAGGTTTAGGATTATATTAGGTTTCATTTAGGATTAGGGTTATAGTTCAATTAGGGGTAGGATTCAACTATGGTTGCGATTATTATTCAATTAGGTTTCACTTAAGATTCATTTAGGGTTAGTGTTTAATTAAGGATGGGGTTAAATTAGGGATTAGTTATGGTTAGGGTGTAACTAGGGTTAGGGTTAAGGTTATAGGTTAATAAGGGTTAGTGTTAAATTAGCGTTTAGTTAGGATTATGATGCAATTAGGGTTATGGTTAGGTTTAAGTTTACGATTAGGGTTAAATTAGGGTTAAGGTTCAAGTACAATTACAATTTAAGGTTCAGTGTTAGGGTTAGGGTTAGGGTTCAATTACGATTACAATTAGGGTTTAATTAAGGTTGAGTATAAGGTTCTATTAGAGTTATTATTATGGTTAGGGGTAGGGTTAAGGTTGAATTAGAGTTAGGATAAAATTAGGGTTAAGGTTAGGGTTCAATTAGGATTACTATTAACTTAGCATTAGGTTTTGGGTTAAGGTTCTACAATAAAGCTTGGGTTTAGGGTTATAATTGGTGTTCAAATAGGGTTATGATCAAGATTATATTTAAGGTTCAATTAGGGTTAGGATTATGATTATGGTGTAATTAAAATTAAATATAACCCTAGCCCTGGCCCTAATTGTATCTTTAATTATAACCTTGAACCTAACCCTAATTGTATCTCTAACTCTAACCCTTATCTTAACCTTAACCTTGACCCTAACCTCAACCCTAACTCTAATTCTAATCCTAACCCTAACACTAACACTAATTCTATCTATAGCAATAATCCTAACACTAACTTTAATCCTAACCCTATCCCCAAACCTAACTCTAATTCTAACTCTAATGCTAATGGTAACCCTAATTATCTCTTGCCATAACCCTAACTCTAACCTTAATTCTAAACCTATCCCTAACCCTAACCTTAACTATATCACTAATTATAACCCTAATCCTAACCCTAATTCTATCTCTAATTGTAACCCTAACCCAAATCTTAACCCTACCCTAACCCTAATCTTAACCCTAACCCTAACCCTAACCTTAACCCTAGACCTAACCATAATCATAAATCTAGGCCTAACCCTAATTTTATCTCTAATTATAACATAACCTTAACCCTAACCATAATATTAACCCTAACCCTAACCCTAATCTTAACCTTAGCCCTTACTTAACCTTCATTGTAATCCTAACCTTTAACCTAACCATAATTTTATATCTAATCGTAACCCTAACCTTAACCATAAACCTAACCCTAACCTTAACAATCATTTTCTCTAACTATAACCCAAACCTTGATATTAACTCTAACTATAATCCAAACACTAATCTTAACCCTAATCATAATCCTAACCCTAACCTTATCCCTAATTATAACCCTTACCATAATCCTAACATTAAACCTACCCTAACACTAATTTTATCTTTAACCCTAATCATAACTTTAACCCTAACCCCCATTCATTTAATGTCTTACATGTTACATCATGAATGCTACTAGCAAGTATATATATTTAATATTACATATAAAATATGTTGAGAGATATCTTTCTCAAGGTGCCTATTGCACTAATCCAAATTCTATCTCTAACTCTAATCAAAATTTGATCTCTAACTCTAACCCTAATCTAAACCTAACCTTAACCCTTCCCCTAATCATATTTTTATCTCTAAATATAACCCTAAGCTTAAGATTAAGCCTAACCCTAATCCTAACACTAACCCCAACTCTAATCCTAATTTTATCTCTAACCCTAATCTTGATTCTATCTCTAACCTTAAACCTAACCCTGATCCTGACCCTATATCTAACCCAAAACCTAACTTTAATGATAATCCCAACCCAAATCCTAATTTTATCTCTAACCCTAACCCTAATCCTAATTTTATATCCAACCCTAATCCTAACCCAAATCCTAATTTGATCTCTAATCTTAATCCTAATCATAATCTTGACTCTATCTCTAACCCTAATCCTAACCCTAATTTTAGTCCAAATGATAATTGTAGTTTTATCTCTAACCCTAACTATAAACCTAATCATGACCATACTTCTAACCCCAACCCTAAACCTAAACCTAATCCTAACACTAACACCAACCCTAACCCTAATCCTAACACTAACCCTAGCCCTAATCCTAATCCTATCTCTAATACTAACCTTAATCCTAATTTTATATGTAATCCTAATCTTAACCGTAATCCCAATTCTATCTCTAACCTTAACCCTTCCCTAATCCAAATTCTATCTCTAAACCTAATTCTAATCTTAACACTAATCCTAACCTTAACACAAACCCTTACATATAGTAATAGAATTATCGTAACTCTTAACTATAATTATAACCCTTACCCTAATTATATCTCTAACTATAACCCTTACTATATTTCTAACCCTAACCCTAACCCTAATTCTAATACTAATGCTAACCTTAACTCCAATCCTAATTCTATCTCTAACCCTAAGCATAATCTTAACTCTATCCCTAATCTTAACCGTAACCCTAATCCTAACCATACCCTTAACCCTAATCCTAACCATACCCTTAACCCTAATTCTATCTCTAACCCTAACCCTAACCCTACTCCTAATCCTTACCCTAACCCTAATTTTATCTCTAACCCTAACCATACCCTTGATCTTAAGTCTATCTCTAATCTTAGCCCTAACCCTAATTGTAATGCTAACCTCAACCCTAACCTTAATCCTAATGCTAACCCCAACCCTAATCTTAGTTTTATCACTAACCCTAACCCTAATACTAATACTAACGCTATCCCCAACCCTAATCTTAATTCTATCTCTAAACCCTAACCTTAACCCTAACCCTGATACTAATACTAATGTTAACCCCAACTCTAATCCTAATTCTATCACTAACCCTAACCCTAACCCTAACCCTAACCCTAACCCTAGCCTTAACACTAATTCCATCTTTAATCCTAACCTTAACCCTGACCCTAATCATAATCATAATCCCAACCCTAGCCCTAATTTTATCTCTAACCCTAAACCCTACCCCTAATCTTAATCCTACCCTTAATCCTAATGCTAACCCTATACGTCGAGAGATATCCTTCGAGAGGCACCTATTGCACTTTTATGTGAGAAATTGATTAAAAAATAGGTGCCTCGAGAAGTATATCTCTTGGCATATTATATATATATGCTAGTTGTATATGAGTGAGTTTATATTCTAATTTCCTTAGATACTTTGACTTGATATTGTTATTTTTTTATTATAATTTTAATGATGTTTTATGTTATTTATGTGGGATATTATTTTTTATGTGTTTGATAATTTCTTATGTGTTAATGAATGTTGATTGGTATGCTTATATTAATGTTGATTTAATTATTTGATATTAAAGTATTGGAATGTTATTATTCAATAAATAGTATTAAGATATGTTGAGGTTGTGATGATGATAGGAACACATACAAATGTGGGATTAAGTGTGGTTCATCAAGTGTGTTTAATGTTTGACCCAACATTATAAATAAATAACCTTATTTGAATATATTAAATAAGATAATTAACTTAACTAAAATTAGTAATTAGTTATATGTTTTATTTAATTGAGTATTAAATTAGAACTATTTGATAAAGTAGAATAGATATGTATTTTAAACTAATTATTATTTATGTTCAAGGCTAAATATAATATTCAAAATATAACTAACTTGTAAAGTGTAATAATTTACTTAATTCATTGTGTAAACTTTAAATATAAATTTATGGAATAGATAAAATTATATAAAACTTATTCCTTATTCTTCAAAATAAAAATACTAACTATATTTGAATTTATAAAAAGATAAATATTAAATTATAATTAATATAATATTTAAATTTTAGAAATCCTTCATTCAAGTTGAAACATAAAAATGTGTGGTACACCCTAATGACCTAAGGTAAATTGTTCCATCATTTCTAGGTTTTCATTAAGATGAAAATCAACAAGGTGCATAGATTGACTTTCAACCTCTTAGGTGAGTTAATCAGACTTGGATCTGCATCTATTTGAGGATAGGAATGATTTAGAAATTATTTGAAATGATCAACCTAATTAAACTAAATTACCTAATATGATAAATGCAATTTCCTGAAGATATACAGATGGAAACAAAATTTTGCAAGTGGATTTGGAAGGTGCAGATTGATGTGTACTTGTCACCAAACTCAAATTTGAGTGTTGTAGTAGGAGTAGGTCGCCCCTAGGTGACTGCGTCTTTGTTAGGGTGGATTTCTCAATTTTTGGGGTCGTTTGGTGCTAGATTTGAGCTTTGTTTTTGCTTGTCCCATTGTCAAAATGTCGTCAGTGAATTTTGTAATGGATTTTTTGTTTCTTGACAACTTTGATGACAATAAATGTGGGTATCCAAAATTAAAAAAATTGCTTCATTAAGGAATTTTGGTAAAAATGTTCAAAATCTTTTAAAATGTCGTCAAAAGTCAAAAAGGGTCAAAATTTCTAAAAATAGCAATTTTCTATTCTTAGAAATTTTTGAAAAAATATATGAATCGTAGGGTTTTTCTGGGTTTATTGCAAAAAGGATGCTCACAAAATTTTGGAAAATTTTGAAATTAGGGTTTTAGGCCTTATTTTTAGAGAAAACCCCTAAAAATTGAATCTTTGCAGAAATGGCTAAAATTGATTTTGATTGGTTGATTCTTCGTCATGATCACACTAGTCTAGTCAGAATCATCAAAAAGTCAATTTTTCTCTAGTGGGTCTATTTTTATTTTTCAAAAGAAAATTTAGGACCTCTGAGGTCATCAATGGAGGATGGCCATATACCAAGTGTCAGAATCTAAGTCTCAAAAGCTACACAAAACAATCTACTGTGAAAGATGCTTGAAAAATGGTGAATGGGGGAGGGGAATTCAAAAAGTTGAAAATTGCAAAAAATAAACTGTCTAGAAAAGATGGATGCCTTATTTCAAGGGAGGTGCCTTGCAATCAATGCCTTGGCCAAATTTTTAGTGTTTGTGCACGTGAAATGATGAAAGCAATCACAACGGTGAACACACTCAACGCAGTCGATGACACGGTGAATGTGAAACTCAAGAAGGTTGAAAATCATTAAAAAATGGCTCACTGGAGCACAAAAGCACCCCTACTAACCAAGGGCACCCAAGATTTCAAGGGGTCAAAGACAGTTATTAGGGTTTACAATTTTGGGGGTTCTCTTCAAAATTCTTTAGGCTTTGCAATGAGTTTAGCATTCAGTTCACGAGATCTATAAAATGCCTGAAAATGAAGATCAAGCAGAAATGTCTCATCAAAGGAGCAAATTTCAAAACATGAGAATCATCAAAAAATGGTACTCTAGAAAAGAAAAGTGCCCCTGCTAGCCAGGGGCGCCTAGAAATTAAGGCATTCAAAAGCAATTTTTAGGGTTAGTCACTTCTTAGATATTCATCCCGGATTTAGTCAAGCTTCGCATTAAATCCATCTGACAACTCAAAGGACCTATCAAATGCCAATGGTTGTTGATCAAACAGATGGAAAGCAAAGCAAAGAAAATCAAGAAACTCAAAATAGTTGTCTAGATCAGAAAAGCGCCCCTACTAGCCAGGGGCGCCCAACTTTTTGAGCCACAGTTTTTAGCTTTCACAACTTCCAAGAGGTCCTTCTCACATTTGATCAAGCTTCGCGATGAGTCCATCAGCAAGTTCAATGGAGTAGTCAAATGACTAGAATTGTGGATCAAACTAAGGGGTTTTGTCATAAGGACAAAGTGCAAATTATTAAATTTTTCTATTTTCTGCACACATGGGCGCCCTTGTCAACCAGGGGTGCCTAGAACTTTGAGCCCTCATAATCATCTTTTATGGTTTCCAAAAGTGATCATTCTTTCCAAAATTCTTCAGGCTTTCCATTAAATATCTCAGCCTAACCACATGATCCATTGGTCATCGACAATTACAGATCAAACGAGAAACGAAGCATGGGAGACAAATTGAAAAAGTTGAAAATCACTAAAAAATGGTTAATTCTAGCAAACAAAAGCACCCTTGCTAGCCAAGGGCACCTAAGATTTAAAGCCCTCAAAACCACTCTTTAGGGTTTATAGCCTCCAAGAGATCCTTCTCAGTTTTGATCACGCTCTATAAACGAGTCTGTCAACCAATTCATAGAATCTATCTGATGTCCTGAATCAAAAATCAAATGGAGGCCTTTTATTAGAGAAAAGATAAAAATATTGAAAATTTTCTAACTTTGGTGATGCAAAGCGCCCCAATCAGCCAGGGGCGCCCAGGATAAAAGGAAATCAAACACGGGATCAGAGGCTAGTGCGAGGTATCAATCTCCTCATATTTGATCAAGCTTTCCAAATCAATTCACTTTCAATCTCAATTGCTCAAATAGGGGGTATCAGTCACCAGAAAGGCGTTTCAACAAGCAAAATTTGAAAATTTCAAAAAATGTTCTAACACTGTGAACTTGGACGCCTTATCTAAAGGAGGTGCCCAAGTCAACTTAAGTTAGGAAGTTTTGAAATACATCTTCATGCTTTGGTCACCATATTTTTTAGGGATTCTTTGAGTTAACAGATATTTTCACAGGATGACTCCTAAATTTAGGGTTTTCGTGAATTAACTACTTCTTTCACCTCCAAACTTTATTTAAGAAGCATTTTGGTGTCCATTCTTCATTATTTTGCAGGTTAACTTGAAGAGGCAAACACAAAATTTTCTTCTGAATAGCATTTAAGGATCAAACGAAAGGAGTTTTTAGAATTCTTCATAGATTCGAGTGCAGGTTGCATAGAAGAACACTTTTCCATAATCCATTTTTCTAGGGAATCATTTTTCATAAATTGAAGGTCATCCTTTCCAAATTTCATCGCCTGGATCTAATTCTTTTTCAATCTTCTCCAAGATTGTAAATTTTTTCAACAACTTATGTGGCTTTCACTTTTCTAGAGAATCTATCTTTTTCATAAAACAAACGATCTGGGTCTCTTCAACACATAAACATCTACAAAACCCATATCTCACAATTTTTAAAAAAAAATTGCTTCTGCGGCTTCCACTTTTCTACAAGATCTATATTTTTCATAAAAACTCAATTTTTCAAAAAATGGACGGTCTAGGTCTCTTCAGCACATGAACATCTACAAAACCCATATCTCACAATTTTTTTGAAAAAAATTACTTCGCTACTTCCACTTTTTAAGGTTTCTTGCATGTTCGTGAAAAAATCAATATTTTGAAAAATGAACAATATAGGTCTATTCAGAATGACATTCTCTACAAAACCCAGACCTCAATTTTTTTGAAAAAGTTGTCTTTTTATTCTACCTTTCAATGAAGCTATTTTTTAGCTTTTGTGCAGATGTTGTTCAAACATAGTCGTGTTCACAGTCATTCTTCAAGTTTTCAGATATGCAATTCTCTCCAATCGAAATCAAGACCAAGTTGGTCTTGCTTCACAATTTCTTGAATAAATTTGACACCGAATTGCATCAAGTACATCCAGTAGTTGATCTGAACACTTTGAAAGGCATAGACTACATTACAATCCAAAATATTGAACAATCTAGGTTACTGGAAGCAACTTCTTTTCCCATCTCGGCGTAGAACATTGAGTTTGTAATTGCTTGTGTCAAGCATTACAATCCCACTTCACAAGAAATCCAATCAATAGATGGGTGAATAATTTGCAGCCTCAAGCCAGGAGACATTAAGAGATGTTTTTCCATTCCACCAAGTACACATAACCTTATTGTGTAAACTGAAGAATGAGAGAATTCGTGAATGCGCAAAAGGATTAGTGCCAGAAAAGGATGGCACAAAGGTGGCTAAAAGAGAAATGAAACACTTTGTTGAAGAACATTGGACGTGGTGAATTCAAGGATGAGTTTTCTATCATGATTACTCTACTCAACTGAGTCACAGGTTAAGCAAAAGCACATAAGTTTCATCCGTGGATGTTCTACATCATCTCTCATATTGTCAAAAATAGAGAACACTACGACTGGTTGACATTGATCAGTGATACTCTTCACCAACATATGATAGGTTTATTCAAATCCCATGAATTCCACATGATTTCATACCACGTATATCTAATAGCCTTTCAAGGAAAGTTTAGAGGTTTGAATGTCATTGGAACTTTGAGCATGCAATAGGTATATGAGCATTACTTGCAATTAGAGTTCTCATAGTCATAATGGTATTTCAAGCAGGTAAATGATCTTTTCCTGATGCATACAGTGTGGGATCTTGAAAATGAGTTGCATATATGGTTTTCAGCAGACACCAAATTGGCAATGGCAGATTGGGCTAATTGGTTTATCCAATTCCCTGCATTTTCCTACATATGCATATATGGCTTCTCAAGTGATCCAGCCATGCTACCTCGATATTCATTGGATAAGGTAGTGTTTATTGAGTTCTTAAGGAAAGTACATGAAGTGCACACCTTTTTGCATAGCAAACGCAAGTCTTCCGCCAGTTTCCCTTTTGAAATGAGCATATATAGAAGCAAATCAGCAGCTGATGCTAAGTTGATGAGCAATGAACTGTCAAAGTTTAATCTCAATTTTCTCAAAGAAAGGCATTCATATGACCCTTAGGGTCTCTTGGCAGCTCACCTTGGTTAGAATCCTTCACATAAACCTACAATGGAATATTTTTGGGTTAATTATGAAAATGAGTTTGAAGTGCACAGGCGTGATTACAGTAGATTTACTCTTCATCAGGTTGTTGCTTTCTTATCAGAAGATGTGGAAGGTTTTTCAGATGATGATGGAGAAGTCTTACTTCCCACATATTCTAGAGATCGGGTTGATCATCAGTCACTTTGACCAATTGATTGGTACGCTAAAGAGAGCACCTCAATCGAGGAAAGAACAAGCCAAGTTTTCAAGAACAACATAATATTCTTGAGTAGCAAGAAGACACGGAAGGTGGTCATTCCAAGTACAAAGCCACCACCGGTTCATTCATCACTACCTACCTCTTCTAGATGGAAACCTAGAGTGAAATCAATGAGTAATCCTCCAGAAGGAACAAAGAACTGCAGAATTTTGATGAATTTGAAGGAAAATATGCAGCCTCCTATTAGGAATCAACAAGAACAAGTAGATGTAGTTGAAAATACAGTTGAATCGATACTAGAATTTGAAGTAGAGCCTCTTATTCTTCCATCATCACTACAACCTTCTCCAATTCACATTGATTTAGAGCCTGATTCACTAGTTCATGACATCTCAACACCAACTCATTCATTAGGAGTTGATGAGACTAGATCCAATCCTCCTAGAGAAGTTAGTAGAGACTCTTCATCTTGGCTTGAGAACCTCCTAGGCAGGAAGAGGAGAAATCCTTCTTACTAGTTGGACTTTGTAGAGTTTGATAATGTCTACCAAGACACATCAGAAAAGAAACTCAAGAAGCAAGTTCACATGGAGAATAATGGTAACAATGTGGTTTTCATTGAGATTTCTGCACCACCGAAAGACAAGAACACCAATGAGGTTGAGGTTGATGACTTCACATTGGTCAAAGCCAATCTTGGTAGAAGCACACAAAAAGTTGATGTAAATCTCTTTGAGGTTGCAACAGTTAACCTGAAGGAAAGAGTGCTCAAAGATGGAGAAGAAAAGTCAACCCTCAAGGTTGAGAATCGACAACTACGGCTGTACATTTCAAATCTACTTCATGGGACTTCACACATCACCGCTTTGCTTCCACAAATTCTAGAATTATCTATAGATCAAAATAAGCCAATTCAATCGGTTGTATATAGAAAACATCTGAGAGATTGGGTGGAAGAATTCATCACTAGGGGCAGATTCATATTTACAGAGATGTACCAATTGAGGTACAACGCCCATGATCTTCACTCGGGAATTCAAGAGTCAGAGTAGGAAGCCCAGGGACAAGATCATGATTTCTGACTTGAGGATGACTTATGATTTAGTTATTACAGAAGAGCATAAGCATAATCTTTTTACTTGGAGAGAACACCTCTTCAAAGTAAAAACCTATGAAGCAATATCTATAGAAATGGATGAATGTAGACAAAAGGTGGCAAGTACTCTCAAGTTCTTAAGAATGTTTGTGTCACAAATTCCTTGCCAATATCAACATGAGGATGGCACTTACATTGATCTCGACGAAGTAGAGATGGAGTTTCAAAACCTTATCTATAGTAGTTTCAATGGTGACCTTGTTGACTGCAAGTTGAGTCAAGTTGCAACAATGTTAGTGAGATTTGATGAAGCAGCTAAAAAGAGAAAAGAGTTCCTAAATCTGATCGTGGATGGTGAAGAGATGTTGCAGAGATAATACATCGTCCTAAAGAGTATCAGTGTTCTTGATGAAGAGGAAGTTAACAACTTTTTGGAGGACATGACCGCTCAAGTTTTCAATGAGTGAACAACCAGTTGAGGCATGCAACGTTTTTGAAAGATAGAATTTAAATCATCAATTAACTCGATGTCTTTTTTGAGTTTAACTTGTTGTTCTCTTTTTGTGCACATCTATCTTTAGAAATATATATTGTACAATTGGAGATTTCTTTAGTGTTAGATTAGTTAACCGATGATAATCATTCCAGTTAACTTTTAGTTATCTTTGTTTAGACATAGGAATAAATCTTTCATGTTGGCAAGACTGATTGTTGAGACAAGGAGATTTTAGGGTTCCCTACTCCTTTTTTTTGTGTATAACTAAGAGAATCCTTGCTCATTATTTTTCTTGACTGTGCTTGTGATAACAAAACGCTGAGCTTATTTTGTCCTGCTACTTTGTTATTCAATATATGTTCAAATTTGTCAAGTGTAATTTGGTTTGATTGTAAATTGTATGCCTATTTTAGCTACAATATACTATCCAAGATGTATTATTACTATTTGAATTTAAGGAAATAAATCTTATGCCTACCCCTCTTTGGTCCACATTCTCAAATTCTTTCGATGTTATTGTTCCATGTTTTTCTTTCATAATCTTTATTTCAGCTTACTTCTGAAAGTATAATGAGTCTTTGGATGTGTTCTGGAAATAATTTTTTTAAGCTTTGTGTTTATCAATCATTGATGTAGTGCAAAGGAAGAATCTCACTCTCATGAAAACAAATCTCAACAACTAAGTGTTTCAATCCCACAAGCTCTTCAAACTTCACAAGAAATCTTCATAAAACAATGGCACAAAACTGAGTTTCCACATATCTGACCAAAACCAAGCTTCTCAAGACCTTTTCACCCTTTAAGAATTCTATCTCAACAAAACCAATCAATCACCAAAGTCTTCCAGGTTCAATATATTCACCATTCCTCCATTGACTGTTTGTATTCCTACTAGCCCTTCAACCTTAAACTGCCAGAGATAACTCTTAACCCAGACCACCATTCAAGACTGTAAAATACTTTTTAGACCCCTATTTAAGAGTACTAAAACATATCAAAATATCAACATAAGTTGTTTTGAGAAATAGTGTTCAAACTTGGACTATCCACGTTCAATTTAGGTCTAATTAGGCCTTGGTGACACAAGGGCTTATTGGTTCTCCTATCTCCTATCACAAAAACTCTTTTCCAACACTTCAAACAGTCTTTAATAGGTCTATAAATACTTTATAATTCATCAAGAGTCCACTCTCACAAAAATTTCTACAAACCCTAGGTCCTAATCATTTGACTGTGTACAGATGCTCTATTTTCAGAGCTAGGGCATCATAGAATTTATCAACAACTTCTTCCACAAACACTTTTCCTTTGAGAATATTTTAAATCATATCAATATCCTTCCACACACCGAATTTCAGGAGTTTTTACTTGTTCAAATGTACAAATGGCCTTTTAAAGGAATTTCATAATCGAATTATCAACTTATAACTGCCTATTAATTCCCTAGAGCCAAAATGACCCTTATCCTTCCATATGTTGCTTTTTGCAACTTTACAATTTTACAATTTGTATGACAACTTTTAAATTTTTTTCAATTTTGACAAAAAAACATTAAATATTGACCTCCTAATCATATTAAAATGACCTCTAATAAGCTTAATACAAGGTAATAACATCAAAATCGAATCAAATTTCAAAATTTCCACATGGAGGCATAATTTTGTCAAGGTGCTCTGCACCATACTCCCGACCAAATGATTTTCAAGTCCTCTTGAATTTTTAAGGTATCCAAAAATATTCATCCTTTGCATTCTCTACCTTTAATTGACCTTGAAACTACTCCTAATCATTTTCATCTTCACCTTAGGTTTCATTTTTTCCATGCTAATCAATCCTCTATCTTGCTTGCCAAATGAAATCAGGTTCTTTAAATTTTGTTGCACTTTAATCTTCATCTCAGCACATTGTTCTCCTCCTTTCACTTTCAATCTTGGCCTATATCCCATCAAAATCACTGTCATAACAATGAAATGATATATTACTTCTTTAACCTTTTTCTTTTTCCATGAAACAATGATTGCTTCATTCCTAATCTCCATGTCCTTTATATGATTCTCTACTCCATCAAGGAGTTCTTCCTCAATCTGTGTCGTCATCATTCTTATCTGCATCTCTTCTTCTTCTTGCTTGTTAGCTACAATTTTTGCTTGTATTCTTCTTCTTTTAACAATCTTCCTAATGGGACATATAACTCTTTTCTTGATCTTCAAGTTCCAACTTGTCATCTGCTTAATCACCTGTTCCATCTTCATCATGGACTCCTAGAACTTTGCATCCAACCTTCTCATCTCTTGCTTCAATGTTGTTATCTCTCTGTCAAATTTCTCTTGCCTCTTTCTCTTTTTCCTTTCTTCCTATGCCTGCAAATGTCTTCTTAACACTTCCATCTTTTCTCTTCAAGCAAGCTTCTTCTTTCTTCCAATTTCTCTCAACTTTCTCTGCCTCACCTAGGTCCTTTCCTCATTTCCTTAACCTAGTCTCTTCGCAACAACTAGGTTCTTCTTAACTTGCACAAACCACAACACAAAACCACAAAACACAAAACCAACTCTCCACCCAGACATTTTCCAGGCTCTGATACCAAACTGATGTAGTGCAAAGTAAAAATCTCACTCTCATGAAAACAAATCTCAACAACTAAGGGTTTCAATCCCACAAGCTCTTCAAACTTCACAAGAAATATTCATAAAACAATGGCACAAAACTGAGTTTCCACATTTCTGACCCAAACCAGGCTTCTCAAGACCTTTTCACCCTTTAGAAATTCTATCTCAACAAAACCAATCAATCGCCAAAGTCTTCCCTTCAATATATTCACCATTCCTTCATTGACTATTCATATTCCTAGTAGCCCTTCAACCTTAAACTGTCAAAGATAACTCTTAACCCAAACGACCATTCAAGACTATAAAATACTTTTTAAACCCCTATTTAAGAGTACTAAAACATATTAAAATATCAGCATAAGTTGTTTTGAGAAATAGTGTTCAAACTTGGACTGCCCACGTTCAATTTAGGTCTAATTAGGCCTTGGTGACACAAGGGCTTATTGGTTCTCCTATCTCCTGTCACAAAAACTATTGTCCAAAACTTCAAATAGTCTTTAATAGGTATATAAATGCTTTATAATCCATCAAGAGTCCACTCTCACAAACATTTCTACAAACCCTATGTCTTAATCATTTGACTGTGTACAGATGCTCTGTTTTCAGAGCTAGGGCATCATAGAATCTATCAACAACTTCTTCCACAAACACTTTTCCTTTGAGAATATTTTAAATCATATCAATATCCTTCCACACACCGAATTTCAGGAGTTTTTTACCAACAAATAAAAGAGAAATGAATGTATAACTGCTTACTGTTACCCTAAGACAGGGTATTGACTATTTTTGTAAAAACCACAATATCTTCCTCAAAACCTAACCAAATTGCATGAAAAAAAATAGAAAAGGAAGGTGATTGTTTATACCATCATTTAAAAAAAATTGGACATGTCTCTCTACCTATACAGGGCTGTACACAACAAAGGAACAATGAATTTCTGAAAGAATATACAGAAAACAGTGTCTTTATTCATTCAAAATCATATATGCAATCACCCATACTTGTTCAAATGTACAAATGGCCTTTTAAAGTCATTTCATAATTGACTTATCAACTTCTAACTGCCTATTAATTCCCTAGAGCCAAAATGACCCTTATCCTTCCATATGTTGTTTTTTGCAACATTACAATTTTACAATTTGTATGAAAAATTTTACATTCTTTTCAATTTTGACACAAAAAATTAAATATTGACCTCCTAATCATATGAAAATGACCTCTAATAACCTTAATACAAGGTAAGAACATCAAAATCAAATCAAATTTCAAAATTTCCACATGGAGGCATAATTTTGTCAAGGTGCTCTGCACCATACTCCCGGCCAAATGATTTTCAAGTCCTCTTAAATTTTTAAGTTGTCCACAAATCTTCATCCTTTGCATGCTCTGCCTCTGATTTACTTTGAAACTACTCCTAATAATTTTCATCTTCACCTTAGGTTTCATTTTGTCCATGCAAATCAGTCCTTTATCTTGCTTGCCAACTGAAATTGGGTTCTTTACATTTTGTTGCACTTTAATCTCCATCTCAGCACATTGTTCTCCTCCTTTCACTTTCAATCTTGGCCTATATCCCATCAAAATCACTGCCATAACAATGAAATGGTACATTACTTCTTCAACCTTTTTCTTTTTCCATGAAACAATGGCTGCATCATTCCTAATCTCCATGTCCTTTATCTGATTCTCTGCTCCATCAAGGAGTTCTTCCTCAATCTGCTTCATCATCATTCTTATCTGCATCTCTTCTTCTTCTTACTTGTTAGCTGGAATCTTTGCTTGTATTCTTCTTCTTTTAACAATCTTCCTAATGTGCCATGTAACTCTTTTCTTGATCTTCAAGTGCCAACTTTTCATCTGCTTAATCACTTGTTCCATCTTCATCATGGACTCCTAGAACTCCGCATCCAACCTTCTCATCTCTTGCTTCAATGTTGCTATCTCTCTGTCAAATTTCTCTTGCCTCTCTCTTTTTCCTTTCTTCCTCTGCCTACAAATTTCTTCTTAACACTTCCATCTTTTCTCTTCAAGCAAGCTTCTTCTTGCTTCCACTTTCTCTCAACTTTCTCTGCCTCACCTAGGTCCTTTTCTCTTTTCCTTAACCTAGTCTCTTCGCAGCAACTAGGTTCTTCTTAACCTACACAAACCACAACACAAAACCACAAAACACAAAACCAACTCTCTGCCCAGTCCTTTCACAGGCTCTGATACCAAATTGATGCAGTGCAAAGGAAGAATCTCACTCTCATGAAAATAAATCTCAACAATTAAGGGTTTCAATCCCACAAGCTCTTCAAACTTCACAAGAAATCTTCATAAAACAATGGTACAAAACTAAGTTTCCACATTTCTAACCCAAACCAAGCTTCTCAATACCTTTTCACCCTTTAGGAATTCTATCTCAACAAAACCAATCAATCACCAAAGTCTTCCCTTAAATATATTCACCATTCCTTCATTAACTGTTCATATTCCTAGTAGCCCTTCAACCTTAAACTGCCAGAGATAAATCTTAACCTAGACCACCATTCAAGACTATAAAATATTTTTTAGACCCCTATTTAAGAGTACTAAAACATATCAAAATATCAACATAAGTTGTTTTGAGAAATAGTGTTCAAACTTGGACTATCCACGTTCAATTTAGGTCTAATTAGGCCTTGGTTACACAAGGGCTTATTGGTTCTCCTATCTCCTATCACAAAAACTATTGTCCAACACTTCAAATAGTCTTTAATAGGTCTATAAATGCTTTATAATCCATCAAGATTCCACTCTCACAAACATTTCTACAAACCCTAGGTCCTAATCATTTGATTGTGTACAGATGCTCTATTTTCAAAGCTAGGGCATCATAGAATCTATCAACAACTTCTTCCACAAAAAAATTTCCTTTCAGAATGTTTTAAAGCATATCAATATCCTTCCACACAATGAATTTCAGGATTTTTTACCAACAAATAAAAGAGAAATAATTTTATAACTACTTACTGTTACCCTAAGATAGGGTATTGATTGTTTTTGCAAAAACCACAATATCTTCCTCAAAACCTAACCAAATTACATGAAACAAAATAGAAAAGGAAGGTTATTTTTTATACCGTAATTTACAAATGTTTGGATATGTCTCTCTACCCATATAGGGCCATACACTGCAAAGAAACAATGAATTTCTGAAAGAATGTACAGAAAATAGTGTCTTTATTCATTCAAAATCATATATGCAATCACCCACACTTGTTCAAATGTGAAAATGGCCTTTTAAAGGCATTTCATAACTGACTTATCAACTTCTAACTGCCTATTAATTCCCTAGAGCCAAAATGACCCTTCTTCCATATGTTGCTTTTGCAACTTTACAATTTTACAATTTGTATGACAACTTTTACATTCTTTTCAATTTTGACACAAAACATTAAATATTGACCTCCTAATCATATTAAAATGACCTCTAATAACCTTAATACAAGGTAAGAACATCAAAATTGAATCAAATTTCAAAATTTCCACATGGAGGCATAATTTTGTCAAGGTGCTCTGCACCATACTCCTGACCAAATGATTTTCAAGTCCTCTTGAATTTTGAAGTTGTCCAAAAATATTCATCCTTTGCATGCTCTGCCTCTGATTGACCTTGAAACTACTCCTAATCATTTTCATCTTCACCTTAGGTTTCATTTTGTCCATGTAAATTAGTCCTCTATCTTGCTTTCCAATTGAAATCAGGTTCTTTACATTTTGTTGCACTTTAATCTTCATCTCAGCACATTGTTCCCCTCCTTTCACTTTCAGTCTTGGTCTATATCCCATCAAAATCACTATCATAACAATGAAATGGTAGATTAATTCTTTAACCTTTTTCTTTTTCCATGAAACAATGGTTTCTTCATTCCTAATCTCCATGTCCTTTATCTGATTCTCTGCTCCATCAAGGAGTTCTTCCTCAATATGCTTCATCATCATTCTTATCTACATCTCTTCTTCTTCTTCTTGCTTGTTAGCTGCAAATTTTTCTTTTATTCTTCTTCTTTTAACAATCTTCCTAATGGGCCATGTAACTCTTTTCTTGATCTTCAAGTGCCAACTTGTCATCTGCTTAATCACTTGTTCCATCTTCATCATGGACTCCTAGAACTCTGCATCCAACCTTCTCATCTCTTGCTTCAATGTTGTTATCTCTCTGTCAAATTTCTCTTGCCTCTTTCTCATTTTCCTTTCTTCTTCTACTTGCAAATGTCTTCTTAACACTTCCATCTTTTATCTTCAAGCAAGCTTCTTATTGCTTCCACTTTCTCTCAACTTTCTCTACCTCACCTAGGTCCTTTCCTCTTTTCCTTAACCTAGTCTCTTCATAGCAACCAGGTTCTTCTTAACCTACACAAACCACAACAAAAAACCAACTCTCCACCCAGACCTTTTCCAAGCTCTGATACCAAACTGATGCAGTGCAAAGGAAGAATCTCACTCATGAAAATAAATCTCAGCAACTAAGGGTTTTAATCCCACAAGCTCTTCAAAATTCACAAGAAATCTTCATAAAACAATGGCACAAAACTGATTTTCCAATTTCTGACCCAAACCAGGCTTCTCAAGACCTTTTCACCCTTTAGGAATTCTATCTCAACAAAACCAATCAATCACCAAAGTCTTCCCTTCAATATATTCACCATTCCTTCATTGACTATTCATATTCCTAGTAGCCCTTCAACCTTAAACTATTAGAGATAAATCTTAACCCAGACCACCATTCAAGACTAAAAAATACTTTTTAGACCCCTATTTAAGAGTACTAAAACATATCAAAATATCAACATAAGTTTTTTTGAGAAATAGTGTCCAAACTTGGACTGTCCACGTTCAATTTATGTCTAATTAGGCCTTGGTGACATAAGGGCTTATTGGTTCTCCTATCTCCTATCACAAAAACTATTTTCCAACACTTCAAACAATCTTTAATAGGTCTATAAATGCTTTATAATCCATCAAGATTCCACTCTCACAAAAATTTCTACAAACCCTAGGTCCTAATCATTTGATTGTGTACAGATGCTTTGTTTTCAGAGCTAGGGCATCATAGAATCTATCAACAACTTCTTCCATAAAAAGTTTTCCTTTGATAATATTTTAAAGCATATCAATATCCTTCCACACATCGAATTTCAGGAGTTTCTACCAACAAATAAAAGAGAAATGAATTTATAACTGCTTACTGTTACCCTAAGACGAGGTATTGACTGTTTTTGCAAAAACCACAATATCTTCCTCAAAACCTAACCAAATTGCATGAAACAAAATAGAAAAGGAAGGTTATTTTTTATACCATCATTTACAAATGTTTAGACATCTCTCTCTACCCATACAGGGTCGTACACAACAAAGAAACAATGAATTTTTGAAAGAATATACATAAAATAGTGTCTTTATTCATTCAAAATCAGATATGCAATCACCCACACTTGTTCAAACATACAAATGTCCTTTTAAAGGCATTTTATAATTGACTTATCAACTTCTAACTTCCTATTAACGCCTTGGAGCCAAAATGACCCTTCTCCTTCCATATGTTGTTTTTTGCAACTTTACAATTTTACAATTTGTATGACAACTTTTACATTCTTTTCAATTTTGACAAAAAACATTAAATATTGACCTCCTAATCATATGAAAATGACCTCTAATAACCTTAATACAGGGTAAGAACATCAAAATTGAATCAAATTTCAAAATTTCCACATGGATGCATAATTTTGTCAAGGTGCTCTACACCAATCATTCCCTATTTACTTCTAACTCTCTTGCTCTGAATTTACTTGAGAAGTTAGAAGCATCATTAGTTTAGGCTTAGTTGTAGTTGAAGTTACGAAACCAAAGAAAACCTTAGCTACAATGCAAATTTTTATAACCTTGTGCTCTCAGCTAAGATAAAAGGATAGGAAATTAGTTTAGTATTTCCTTTTATGCATAATCAACAAAGAGGGAGCTTCCCCTCCTAATTGAAGAGCAATTTAACTGTGCATAGATATCCATTTCCAATCCACACTCCAGAGGTGCGAATTGAAATTCCAACAGTTTTTGGTGCCCATTGTGGGGCATGAGGCATAAAACTTCAAGAAAGCTAACACTTTATGATATGGAAATGACCATCTAGCATCCTATTGCATGATCCATATAGAAGCAAAGGATGATAACAACAATAATGTTGATAGGAATCAACAAGGACCACCCCGATTACCTTGGGGTGACAACATTGTAACTTTGGCTTTCCAAGAAAATCATGAGTTACCAAAAGGGTCAAGGAAGCACTTTGCCTGGTTTCACGACTACAGGAGTCAACACCCAAATGAACATTTCTCTGTGTTCACAATGGCTTGCGTTGTGTTGCACATAGCACATGAAGACATCGTAGTGTGTCTCTTTGTAGAGACTCTTGTGGGAAATTTTGTCGAATGGTTCAATCACCTGGAGCTGGGCATTATTACAAGTTGGGAAACTATGAGTGAGAAATTTTTGGCAAGATTCAAGCCTACTAAAGATAGTCATATGTTGTTTTCCCAACTTGCAAATTCAAAAATGGATCACAACAAGCACATGAGGGAATTTGTAGCAAGATTTAATTGTCTTGTTACACGAATTTCTTCTACACTCAATCTATCACTGGAGATTCTGATGAGTTGTTTCATAAATTCTCTTCCATCTGAGACAACCTTCTTCCTCAAGATGAAAAAAGAAATAGAATTGACAGATGCGCAAAAACACGTCATTGAATTGGAGGATAATATGATCACCTCTGACAAGATGATGGACTCAATTAGACCTCTAGTTCAAAGTTCTAAAGATCCACTGCTACAAAGGGTAGCCAATGAAATGCTTGCACTAACACCACCACAATACCAACCTCAGCAACCATACCAACTGAAAGGAAATAATTTTTATCCTTTCAATAATTATAGGTCGTGATTTCTAGCACCTCCACCAAGACAAACAATTGAAGTTGCACAAAATGCAGTATTTTGTTCCTTCCATGAGACTGATGCACATATCAGTTCTACATGTCCTGAGAACTTAAGAATGAATCAGATTATAGGGTATGTTGATGTTATACCCAATTCAAGTATTTTACCAACATCAAGTTCGAATGTTGTCTTACCACAGACGGGCAACTCCGATGGGGACTCTACTACGGGATACTTTGAACCCGTTATTAAAAAAAAAAGACCCCCACCACTACTCTCTTGTAGTAAATTATGGAAGACATTCAATTCATATGTTTACACTCAACGTGATCTGCACTTGAAAGCACAAAAGGAAGAAGAAGAGAGGCAGAGAGATAAAGAACAAATTAAGGAAGTGGTTGCAACTTCCACTTTTAAAAATTCACAAGATAATGCTAAAGTGGTTTCTCAAGACCCATCTTTAGAAAATTTTGACATTGTAAACTCCATGATGAAGACCAAGGTTAAGATTTCACAATTGGAGTATCTTCATGATCACCCTGAGCAGCTAGAAAAAATAATACAATATGTAAAGAAAGATGCTTCAATTCATCCTACATTGCTTGAGTCATCTGTTCCAACAGGAGAAAATTTTAAACCCTTCTATATATCTTTGTATATAGGAGGATTCAAATTGAGTAATTGCATCATAGATTCAGAAGCTTTAGACAATGTCATGCCTCTACAAGTGATGAATGCATTAGGACTTTCATGCACTAAGACGCAGGACAAGTGTTATTCACTTGAATCTAAGTCGGTGTCATTGGTCGGACAATTGAAGGAGCTCAAGTAAGGTTGGCAGCTTGTCCGGAGAAAAAAGTTAATGATGAATATCCTAGTGGTTGACATTCCATCCAGCTATGGGATGTTGTTAAGTCAGATTTTCTGTAGAGATCTTGGTGGTACAATTTGCAGTGTAGTAAAATGCATACCCTTGCATTTTCACACTTGTTTGGGCCCGCCTTGCTTTATTTATGCTTCTTTATGGCTTAATTGGCCCTATTTTGCATCCACAAGCCTAATAAACTATATATTTTAATGGAAAATCCTGACAAACCTCAAAAGATAAATGATAATTAATTTTTTTTTTGTGTCCCTAATTTGTGGACTGGGACTAAAATGCCACCTAGGGCGCCTTTGTCCTCCATGGGTCTTGGGACCCTAATTTTGAAACCACTAGAGTAGGTCCCTTTTTGGAGTCTATGCCTTGAGAATTGAGCCTTGGGACTAAGACGCCACCTAGGGTGTCTTATTCATCCTTGGCTTATTTTTGAGGTCCAATTTCAAATTTGGATAGGATTTAGCCTCCTTTAATTAATGACTTCACATTTCGGCTTGTTGTGGTGTAATTTTGGGAGATTAAGCATGAAGAAGTATAAATACAAGGTTCCTCCACCCATTTTTCATAACAATAAATTTAAGTATCCAAGCATTCAAGAGAATTTCATCAAGCATTTTAAGCCATCGTCAAGATTCAAGCATCCTGTCAAGGGCTTAGTGCATCAATTCATGTTGTTGAGCCAAGATTGTGGATGTAGCATTGAATATCTATTTGCAACTATTGTTTATCATATTCAAGGATCCAAGATCTACATTCGTCATGGCCACTACATGGAAGATTGCATATTTTCTTCACAAGACATCATATAAGGTTATATCATTTACATATTTCATATTTCATGCTTCATTTCATTCATTTCATCATTTGGTTTAATTACCTAAAAGGGGTTTGACTAAGGAAAACCCCCATTCATTAACAATCAACAAGTTTTCCCTCTCTTGTGTATTTGTATTTGTAGATCTAGGTTGAAGAATTGAAGATCATATGGAGTACAAGATTGAAAAAGTTACAAAGTTGCATTGCCAAAGTTATCATCTTCACGAAAACTTGCCTACAAGCCAGATCTAGAAGTTTCAAGACCTCAGATCGGAGAAGAAGCAAGTGTAGACATCAACCTTTAGAACCACATTCAAAAAGATCAGAAATTCAGAATGGGATTAATATGCACTTTAGGTGTCTTAGTCCTCCATAGGGTATTTTCAGAGATTCTATTCTGGCATCCAAAGACTCTGTATTTGCCCCAAAAAACAGCAGCATGACTAATACGCCAATCTGGGCGTCTTTGTTACATCCCTAAATTTAACTATGTTTTACCTTTTTACTTTTGAAGTAATTACTAGATGAGCATGCATGATTCAATGATTTGATGTTAATAAAAATGTCTGGAAAAATCAATGTTTTTATAAGTTATGTTTATTTGACTCAAAATTTGACATGTGTTTAAAAGTTGTCAAGATGTGATGATTTCATAAGAATTATGAAATGAGTAATGATACTTTAATCTCGAGTTAGTGTTTGCAAGTTGCATTCTGGAAATAGGTTTCCGCCCTCCTAGAAAGGGAGGGAGAGCATCATCAGAGAGAAGGGTATAGATACAAGGAATATAACAGGTTGTCGTCATCTTAAGTCTTGTGTTGGTGTTAATTAGCGAACCTAGTTGAGTCAAGTAAATGGTACTCAACCTTTGGGTGTAAGTCAAGATTTCTAATTGACAATTGTTGATTTATGTTAAGGAAAGTTTGAATGTCGATAAGGATTAATCGATAGTCATTAGTTCTTATGTGTTTGAATGGATATACTCGAAAGAGAGTAAATATATATATATATGCTAGTGGTTTAGCTATAGTTTTGGTATTGCCCGGTCAAAATACCAATATATTAACCTATTTATATGTTTGATTTTGATGTTCTGCAAGATTGTGAGGGGGAGAGTACCTCAACCCCGTTCACACATCTTGTCGAATAATGAATAATGACATTAGTATGCATTGTTTACGCAATATTTTATTGACATATGTATTTACATGTTTAACATGACCTATAAGAATATTTTATTCCTATTAGGAGAAAATGGAGGATTATGGGAGAGTGGTCAAAAGGATCAACTACTCCACTCCTTGCTGACGAGAAAAACTCGTTTTAAGGAAAAGACTTTTCCTATGTATCCGCGGCATGGTGGAGATACCAGTAAAAGAAAACGGTAATTAGAACTGACTTATAGGATGAAGATTAAGATATTACCGCCGACGGTGGCCCTTAGTTACCTTAAAGAACAGAAAGAGAATAAAAGAAAAGAAAGAAAACCATTTGCAGGAGATCAAGAATCAGATATACAAGAGTGGAGGAAATTTTGGAAGATATCCTGTAGTGGACACAAGGGAGGGGACCACATTTCTTTGAGCTCCCATTTTAGCGCAGGAAGAGGGGATGCTAGAAAAGGTGGCAAAAGTTCCTTTACACGGGGGGATGTCATTTTCTTTGAAGTTTCGAAAGCATCTAGAATAAAATCCATTTTGTAAATATCATGCATTGATTGCAGTCCCTAAATATCATTCATATTGGTGGGTGCGTATTGAAGGAGGAAGCTCGAGCCCAGTGGGGAAGACACTTAATGTTGTGTCGTATCACAAGAAGGTCGTCACAGACTGGAGGAGCCAACAAAGTGTAACATCTGAGTATATTTGGGAGAATTGCTTAGGTATGAGTTGGCCTTATTACCTTGTGTGTTCACCATAAACTCTTGTAGCTTAAGCTTCATTTTGGAAATGGAAATTCCTAAGAGATATGAAGTCTCAAAGACAAGTGTAAAGTCTTGAAATAAATGAAAAGTTGAGTGTTCTCATGTATATTGATATACATCTTGAGCTCTAAATTCTGTTCGACACTAATATTTAAATTTATTATGTCATTGTTCAGATTATATCTAATGTGGTTAACAGTAACCAGAGATGAATATCTCATTGGAGTGCCTATGCAATAACAAAGATATTCAGATAGTTTTTTTTTCCAAACACGAGAATAAGGTATGAAAACATTGACAAGCTTGTGCTTGAAACCCATTCATCCAGAGCAATAGAGAGATATTGATCTCTTTTGGAATATCCAAGGTTGGAGATATGATAACACTTAAGGAATTTAACAACTATGTTTTAGAATATTCAAGGTATTGAGGAAACACTTGTATGAGTTCATAATTCATTTAAGATGAAAGATAGTGAACGCTGGATTATCAATAGGATTGTAAGTATTGATATGTGAATAGAACTTCTAGGATTATTCGATTGACTTTAGTCAAAGAATGGTTATTGTATAACATATTCATATTCCGAGAGTAACGAGGGATTATATAGCACCTAAGAGGTTTGGAGAAAACTAGAGTGCACTATACTTATGTTGTATTGTCATATATTATTGAAATTGGATTTTAAGATAGTAATGGGTAACTAAGAAAAATGGAAATAGATCCTTTAGTCGATGTTAAAGACCAGGATAGCTCTATAGATGAAATCTTGCTAGTTCTCTCAAGGGAATTTTTGGATTAGAAAATATCATCATGATATTGAAGTAAGGAGATTGCAACATAGAAAATATTTCTTTATAGGAAATAGAATTCCTCTTGTCAATTTTTGTATTACATGTTAAGGAAACAGGTGACCCAAGAATGTGGAACCCTAGATAGCCTTTGATAGAATTGGTTGCTTATGTTATGATTCTCAAGAGAAAGAGAGATCTTGACAATGTAATGATGTTAGTCTTGTAGCCTTTATTGAACTTATTTTATTGCTAAGTGCACAAAAGACAAAGTTAACCCTAGGTTGGGCATCATTGGAGTGATTAATCCAGGGTTGGGACTATTGTGAAATTTGTATCTCAATCTCACAAGAAAGTGGTAAGCTATTTTGATTGATGAAGGTTTGTGTGACATGTACATATATAAACTAGGATGTAATAAATATATGGGTTCAAAACCTAACTTATGTTGGATGCCAATTGTATCGAGTTGACCCAAAAGGGTCGAAAGCATATTAGTATCTTTTATTAATCAAACCCTTTTAGGGATGAAAGATTGAAACTGATCAAAACTATTGATATGAAATGATAGTATTCTTTTAGATATTATATTGGTGAGGGAATATCTTGAATACTATGTTAATTCAAGTACATAAAATGTGAACTCAAACAATGCCAAGTAGTCTAGGAAAGACTAGAAGCATTTTGTTCTTATGATCCATTACACTTATGTTATTACCTTTGGAAGGACAGGGATGTTGATATTCCATGTATTGGGTTAGAGAAGATAAACTCTAGTATTGAAACAAGGAGGATATATGAAATCTATAACTCTTATGTCGAATATGACATTGTATATATATTGATTGACAACGAAAGGGCGAGGAAAACATAGAAAAAGAAATGAAGTCTTTATAATACCTTAAGATATTCTATGGTAATGTCAAAACTCAATGTAATGCATCAAAGATGTTTGGGTATTGAATATTGAGAGTAAAATGACAGGAAGTCATAAACCCTAGATATTGCAAGAATGCAATAAGGGACTTTTAAAAGGTTAGAAATACCTAAATCTTTACATTACATGTATATCCTGGATTAAGGATTAGATCTAAGTCAGATTGGCTAGAATGGATTTTCTATATAGACTAGTTTGTGTCTAGAGTACCAAATAAAGTAAGTAAACTATAGGATGAGACAATTCTAAGACAAGTTAGAGGTGTGTGTCTAGATGGCATGACCAATCAGAATGATCATACTTAGCTAGAAGGGATCTAGAGTTGTATGGTCAATTGAGTTTTGTAGGACACATCACTAGGACTCAGATGAAGAAACTTGACAGTTCCTTATATCTATACCCTTCGGGAAGGGCAGGGCTAGTTCCTGTTAGGAAGCATGTGGGGGACCACTTGAGTCTGTGGTTGGAGGAAAAGCACTGGGATGATTCTCTCCCTCTGTAGTAGAAGACTCACTGGGGCTCGTGAAGATAGATATCAACATTCTAGATGCAGTGAACTCCATGTTATGGCTTATGACCATCAACCTATGAGGTAAAACTATTCTTTATGCCAAGTGTATTTTATGTGATATAAATGAAAGGTGTCTGGACTTCTCATGGTTCTAGCGGAAATTACATATGATTTCAAGTTAGAAATTATCTGGAAAAGTTGTACTTTATTTCTTGTACTCATGCAAATGTTATTTTAAAAAAAAAAATTCTCCCTCATGGTTACTAAGTTTATTTACCTTCTAGTAAATTCTTGAGTTTACTTGAGTATTAAGAGGAGGGATTTTAAAGTCTTAGTCCTCCACAACATATTTTGACAGCCTCTTTACATTTCCAAAATCCTCATTACATCTCCAAACTTCCTAGGTACACATACCCTAACTTGGTGTTGCATAATTTCATCATTTGTATCTCTCATTTAGCTTACATTTCTAGTTTTAGGTCATTTTGCATATCACAGTGTAATTTCAAACATTTTCTTTTCCAAGCATTTGCTTGGTGGTGAACCCCTTAGAACTTAAGAATCCCTTCCTAGGACCCTCCTAATTGAGAATTGGCTCACCTTGTGAGGTTGTTAGTCAATCCTTGATTAGGACTCTTAGGACATTAGTGAATGGTTGAGTGAGAAAAGTGTGATATCCCAAAAAGGTATCCATTTTTCTATTCATCATTTTGGTGAACCCGACTTGTGAGCATTCATTTCATTTCTGATATTGGAGTCCATTAAAATCCTTTGATCTAGATTGCATTCATTATTGCATTGCATCTTGCATTAGTGAAAGTGCATCTAGGGTTTCTTGCATCTTGCATTAGTGAAATTACATTTAGGGTTTCTCATATTTTCATTAGTGAAAGTGCATATAGGTTGCATTTTTTCTTTCTTGCATCATTATATCTCATTGAAAAATTGAAAAGTGCATTGTCAATCATCCTAATTGCATTTAGAAACATTGCTATTACATCCGAAATTGAAAAATTTGCATTCACTTTTGCATCCAATTTCTTGTCACTAGTTACTTTTTCTAGCATTCATTTGCACAAATTTCTATATCCAAACATTAGGTCCCTAGGTAGGAAACCTGGGAACATTGTTATCACTATAGAATTGTCTGATTTTTTGCAAAAAACCCTTACTAGGACTAAAACGCCCTTGGTGGAATCTTAGTCCCTCTCTGGTTTTTTGTTGTAGTACCCTATCTAAGTGATTTTATATTTGTTCCAACTTCTGAAACCTTCAAATTTCATCAGGAGGACTAAGATTCCCTCCATGGCATCTTAGTCCCTGTGGAATTTCATATTACAATTTTCAAGATCTGAATCAACATTTCTATGCTTATGTTTGTTGGCATCGGTTATCTGTTTCAATGGATTGACTTTTTGCTTCATGCATTTTACTAAATCTAGCTTAAAGTGATTCATTTTTCATGCATTTCTCAATTCCAAATTTGCATTTACAACAATCCATTTTCATATCATTGCATAGTGTAATCAACAAATTACATTGTTTCAAATCTGAAAATTGCATTTAAACATTTCACTTTAAGTCATTGCATTGCACTTTATTTACTTTCTCATGTTAGCATGTGTTCTCTTCAAGAATTTAGTGTTTGTAGTGGCTTGTATGATTCTATTTTCTCTATTCATGGGTGAAATATAGGAAAGCAAAGTAAAACCTTTGATAATCATGTTGGATACCCTCCTAGTATCTACCGGATTTGTAAAAATGTCATAACACAAGAGGGTGCAAGTGTAGACAATCATAAAAATCATATTGGTTCTTCTCCCAATACCTATCCATTAGTGACGAAGGTATCTTGGTGAAAGAAGATACAAGCATTGAGAGTCTTGATTGTCCCTTTCCTCCTCCCCCTTTTGAAGACATTAGAAAACAAGAAGATGAGATCACAGAAACATTTCTAAACATCACCTTACCTAGTCTCCATTTATCCCTTTCTTGTGACGATGTCTTAGTGAAAGAAGATAATATAATAGATAACCATAATTCTACTTCTCCTAATATCCCCCCTCGATACAAATAGGATAGGTTGGTGTTAGAAGATGAACCTATCGAGAGTCATGAGAATCTTGTTCCTCCCTACCCTAATGTTCCTCCCTTCCCTTTATGCCTCCCCTACTTGTGATGAAGCTACTTTACAAGATCTAACCATGGAATGTGTTGAACATCTTACAAGCTCTCCTACTAGGGTTGATAGTAGGGCACAAAAGAATGAGACCTTTGAGAAAAAGGACAATCAAATAGAGCCTTCTCCTAATACCCCCACTATTGATGAACAAGACAAATCAACCATTGATAACTTCCTTACATGTGATGACGTTATTTTAGAAGAACCAACCCTTGAATGTCAAGAACATTTGGTTTGTAGTTCTCCTCAAAACTCTCCTACTAGGGAAGATATCACAGTGGAAGAAAATGAGCACATTGACAATACTAATTCCTTAGATGAAGATGATGAAGTAACCTTAGACTCCTCTTCACTAAGAGATAATTATCCACCCTCTCACAAACCACAAGTTCAAAAAAAACTTGTCCTTATCCTTGAACCTCCTAAAAACAATGTTTCACAGCAATCGAGTTACAATACTGTTGCTCATACATATGACACTAGGAACAATTCACAACCAAGAAAAAAACCTTCAACATCCCTCCCATTGCCTAATCCTATCTTACCAGGTCCCCCTCGCTTGCCTTCACAAAATGGAAAGGAGTATGATCTTGTCAAAAAACTTAAGAATACTCCTGCTAAGATATCTTTATGGGACCTTATCCAAGCCTCCCCCCACTATCATAACATGATTCAAAGTTCCTTACAACAAGTTCCTATCCCTTCTAATGTGCAACCAAATGACATAGCAGCCCTGATTCAAGGAATAAATGTTGATATTGTTTTCCACCAAAGTGAGATCCTTTCATGATAATAGCTCGATACAATACAAAAGGAATAAAACAAACCCTTGTGGACAATGGATCAGCATTAAATGTCTATAGTGTGAACCTTTTGGATAAGCTTGGTGTTGATAAATCAAAAATTCAACCCGAATCTTTATCTATTAAGGGATTTGATAATGTGGGAAAGAAATTGCTTGGAGTGATCACTTTACCTATTACAGTTGGAAAGGCTACCTTACAAACCACTATTCATGTTATGCCTCGCGATCTTTCCTATAATATTCTTTTGGGAAGGCCGTGGATTCATGAAATGCATGTGGTGCCTTCTACCCTCCATCATAAAATGAAGTATGTCTACAAAAACAAAGTATATACACTTGATGTTAATCCTAAGCCTTATAGTGTCTTACAACTCAAGAAAACTAAGGAAAATCCTTTGAAAACATTAAAATCAACTACACAAGTGGAACCCGTGCACTAGACAGACAAAGAAAAACACGTTGAAGAAGTCATGAACCTATTAGAAAATGATTGGGGTTCCTTATATTTTGAACATACATTCATGGGAGAATACAGGATCATAAACAAAGATTTAGCAGTAATGTCAACACAAAATTTGGAAGATCCTTCAAAATCATCCACCTCAACCACTTCAAAAGAAAAGACAACAAATTACACAAAAAACTTTGAATAAAATGACTATCAACAACCACCGAATCCAAAAGAGATGAAAAATATTTATGGAAAGGTTATGAAATGATGAAACAACTTGGATATAGTGGAAAATTATGTGGTACTAGAGAACAAGGTATTTGTGTCCCTATAGAGCTGCAAACACAAGAAAATAATAGTGGTCTTGGTTATTGTCCCTCAAAAGACACAAACAAGCCTTCACTTAATATCAACACTATCACAAAACATCCTTCTAACCCGACTTTAATAGTGGTGCATCCTGAACTAATAGACACCAGTGGCCTTGATCGTTATTCTTTGTAAGAAATGAAAAAACCAAAGAAATCCTCGCTTAATGTAAATTTCATCATGCAAAACACTAATGATTCGAATTCATTAGATTTTACACCCTCTAGTAAAGGAGAGAACAAAATATCACAATCTAAAGAGTCTTGTGTAGGTATGACAACTAATACTAATAAAGAGATATATTTGTCACAAAATAAAGCAACATCCTCAACTTTTGACCAAGAGAGTATCTTGACGAGACTCCTCCAAGATTGTCTGATCTCTCTCCCTCCATGAACACGAAAGAAATTTTATTATAAGACTTCATTTTTTGCATATCATAGAATTCATGGTCATTCTAATAATGAATGTAAGGCTCTAAGTAACAAAATTCAACATCTTAAGGATTTTGGTGCTCTCCCTTGGGTTGACACACCTAGTTCCTCTTTTCAATTTGGCTCACTCTTGTCCTACACTCTGTGGGGGAAAGGGGTTAGGTAGTCGTGTCCTCGTATGTCACTTGACATTGTCTCTTTTGGCTAGTTGACCACCTTTCATGTACATACAAGAGCAAGCTTGGGATGTGGACAACATACCTTAAGTTGGCTTGCATGTGACATACTACCTTTTTCAACGCGTAGCTTATCGAAAACATATGACTTGGCATTGGGCTTTCCGAATAAGCTCTCATGTACTATTTATTGTTATAATTTATCCTTTGCTACTTTAAAGCAATTTCTCATAGTAACGGTGTTAGCAACCGCTTTAAAGTGGGGGCATACATCAACACTCATATTTCATTGTGCAATTTTATTTCTTCTTGTGATGTGTCCTTTTATTGGTGTTGTCATTGAGCTTGATTTCCTCTAAGAGTGTGATATTTCTTTGACTTGTAATCTCTTGGAACATTAAGCACAATGCTCCCTAAGAAGATACCTTGCATGAACTAAGAAAAATCAATTTGACATTTCTCTTTCTTGTTATGTTGCATTTTATTTTTGTAACTTATTAAAGTCATGGAGGTATGGCTTTAATATGGTCCCCTAGGGCTCACCTAGTGAACACCTAGCTTCAATAGCCCGTGTGAGCATGCATTTGTGTACCTTATTAAAGTCATGGAGGTATGGCTTTAATATGGTCCCTTGGAGATCACCTAGTGGAAAACTAGCCCCCACTAACCCTCGTGAGCATGTGTTTTGTTTGCATAGTGCACAACATGTTCCACTTGTAAATTTTTTTTAGACAAATAGCCTAGACTCGGTCCACTGCGTTGGACGGCCAGTCGAAGCTTGATCCATTGCATTTTTCCCTTTTTCCTTTTTTTTGCCTTTTTCTTGTCCTTGATGGTGTATGATGGCGATCTGATTATGGCTTCATATATCATCCGCATGTGTGTTCCTTTGTGCCTATGTTGGTTTCCCATAGGATCTCAACCTTTGGGGCTTGATCATCCCTCTTGATCGTTGTCATCCTATCTTACTAACATTTGTACATTTGAACCCCTCTTGATTGCATGGTTGGATACTTTAGTGTGAGTTTGAACCAAGTTCATCCTCTCACTAAAGTGGGGGCTAAATGTAGTGTAGTAAAATGCATACCCTTGCATTTTTACACTTGTTTGGGCCCGCCTTGCTTTATTTATGCTTCTTTATGGCTTAATTGGCCCTATTTTGCATCCACAAGCCTAATAAACTATATATTTTTTGGAAAATCCTGACAAACCTCAAAAGCTAAATGATCATTTAATGTTTTTGTCTGTGTGCCCCTGATTTGTGGAGTGGGACTAAAACGCCACCTAGGGCGTCTTTGTCCTCCATGGGTCTTGGGACCCTAATTTTGAAACCACCAAAATAGGTCCCTTTTTGGAGTTTGTGCCTCGAGAATTGAGCCTTGGGACTAAGATGCCACATACGGTGTCTTCATCCTCCTTGGCTTATTTTTGAGGTCCAATTTCAAATTTGGGTGGGATTTAGCCTCCTTTAATTAATGACTTCACATGTTGTCTTGTTGTGTGTAATTTTGGGATATTAAGCATGAATAAGTATAAATACAAGGTTCCTCCACCCATTTTTCATAACAAGCAATCTAAGTATCCAAGCATTTAAGAGCATTTCATCAAGCATTCAAAGCCATCATCAAGATTCAAGCATCATGTCAAGGGCTTAGTGCATTCATTCATGTTGTTGAGCCAAGATTGTGGATGTAGCATTGAAGATCTATTTGCAATTATTGTTCACATCATATTCAAGGATCCAAGATCTACATTCTTCATGGCCACTACATGGTAGATTGTAGATTTCCTTCACGACATCATATAAGGTGATATCATTTACATATTTCATATTTCATGCTTCATTTCATTCATTTCATCATTTGGTTTAATTACCTAAAAGGGTTTTGACCAAGGCAAACCCCCATTCATTAACAATCAACAATTTTTCCCTCTCTTGTGTGTTTGTATTTGCAGATCTAGATTGAATACTTGAAGATCATTTGGAGTGAAAGATTGAAAATTTTGCAAAGTTGCATTTCCAAAGTTGTCATCTTCACGGAAACTCACCTACAGGCCAGATCTAGAAGTTTCAAGACCTTAGATCGGAGAAGAAGCAAGTGCAGACATCAACCTGCAGGACCACATTTAAAAAGTTCAGAAATTCATAATGGGACTAATACGCCACTTTTGGTGTCTTATTCCTCCTCTGGGTATTTTTCATAAATTCTTCATAATTCTATTCCGACATCCGAAGACTCTGTATTTGCCCTGAAAAATAGCAACGGTACTAATATGCCACTCTGGGCGTCTTAGTCATCCACAACATATTTTGATTGCTTCTTTACATTTCTAGAATCCTCATTACATCTCCAAACTTTCCAGGTACACATACCCTAACTTGGTGTTGCATAATTTAATCATTTGCATCTATCATTTATCTTACATTTCTAGTTTTAGGTCATTTTTCATATCACATCGTGTTTTCAAACATTTTCTTTTCCAAGCATTTGCTTGGTGGTGAACCCCTTAGAACTTAAGAAACCCTTCCTAGGACCCTCCTAATTGAGAATTGGCTCACCTTGTGAGGTTGTATTCAATCCAATTATGACTCTTAGGACATTAGTGAATGGTTGAGTGAGAAAAGTGTGGTATCCCAAAAAGGTATCCATTTTCCTCTTCATCACAATACAGTTAGATTGGTCGTCTACAACCATTCTTGTAAAGGATGGAAAAATCAAGATATAACCTGATCCCAAATCTTGATTCATAATGGTGAAATCCCTAGACCTCGTAGTCCAAATTATATATCAAGAAATGGGTCTTGGTAATTATGTGACTCTGTTAGAAACTGAAGACCAGAACATTGCTTTTCCTACAAGGAGACTGACTAATGATACAAATTTATGGATGTAATACAGTTTGATGGGGGTTGTTCAACTGTGGGTTCAAGAGTAGGGGAAATAATCATCTCCCCTAAAGGATAGTTGTTCCCACCTACATATTTCCTACGATCAAAATTCACTAAAACTAAAAATAGACATTTTTTTAGGTCTCAAAATTTTTGAAGACATGGGAATCAAGCTCCTATGTGTTAAAGGATATGTAGAGCTGATCGATGAACTAATCAAAGGATATTTCCAAGTTAGAAAGGATCACCTATGACATTATAGAAACCAAGTTTGGAACTCAATTGACTAGTTTGAAGCATTCAACATCCCAAGGATGGACGACAACAAAACTAATGCCTTAGTGGTATCAGCTTTCCCATTTGCATCATATTCTGACTTTTTTCATAGTACATTTTCTTCGATATATGAAAACTTGAGAATCTTCATCCCGAAGTGATTGTCCCCTGCAATGCCCATCAAAAGAGAAGTGAAGCCTTTTAGGAAAAAACGGCATTGATGGAAGGCTCTTCCCACTGTCTTATAATAGGCAATATCTAAAGCACTTTTTCCCTTCAAGGGTGGAGTAATTTTCTTTCAGTAATTTTTTTTTTTGGTTATATTGTAATGTTTTTCCTCGTTCCGTAAATTTTTGTTGTGTTCTAGGTAATTTCTTTTAGGTAGTCTTGTTTTAGATGATTTTAGGGAAAGTTCCAACCAATAAGTGATTAGGAAATGATCCTGACACTAATGCCCAACTGATAAGACACTGGTCTACACTTAAATATCTAGAGATTCTTGGTTCTCCTATGTCGTAGGTATCTCCATTCCTGGCCAAATGGTCAAAATCTTATAAAATTGTCGTCAAAAGTCAAACAGGGTCAAATTTTATAAAATAAGCAATTTTCTATTCTTAGAAATTTTTGAAAAATAAACAGATCATAGTGTTTTTCTAGGTTTATTGTCAAAAGGATGCTCACAAAATTTTGCAAAATTTTGAAATTAGGGTTTCAAGCCCTATTTAAAAAAAAAACCTAAAAATAGAATCTTTGTAGAAATGGCTAAAATTGATTTTAATTGGTTAATTCTTCATCACGATCACACTGGTCTAGTCAGAATCATCAAAAAGGTAGTTTTTCTATGGTGGGTCGGTGTATTTCACTTTTTCAAAAGAAAAGTTAGGATCTTCAAGGTCATCAATGGAGGATGTCCAGATACCAGGTGTCAGAATCTAAGTCTCAAACACTGCACACAAAAATCTACTACGAAAGATGCTCAAAATATGATGAATGGAGGAGGGGAATTCAAAAAGTTGAAAATTGCAAAAAATAAACTAAGTCTAGAAAAGATGGACGCCTTATTTCAAGGGAGGTACTTGGCAGTCAATTCCTTAGCCAAATTTTCAATGTTTGTGCATGTGAAATGATGAAAGCAATCACAACAGTGAACACACTCAATGAAATCAACGACATGGTGAATGCGAAACTTGAGAAGGTTGAAAAATTAAAAAATGGCTCACTGGAGCACAAAAGCGCCCCTACTAGCCAGGGGCGCCCAAGATTTCAAGGGGTCAAAGACAATTATAAGGGTTTTCAATTTTGGGGGTTCTCTTTAGAATTCTTCAGGCTTTGCAACGATTCCAACATTCAATTCACAAGATCTGTAAAACACCCAAAAATGAAGATCAAACAAAAATGTCTCATCAAAGGAGCAAATTGCAAAACATGAGAATCATCAAAAAATGGCTAACTCTGGAAAAAAAAAGCACCCCTACTAGCCAGGGGCACGTAGAAATTAAGGCATTCAAAAGAATTTTTTAGGGTTAGTCACTTCTTAGAGATTCATCCCAAATTCAGTCAAGCTCCACGGTAAATCCATCTACCAGCTCAGAGGACCTCTCAAATTCCAGTGGTTGCTGATCAAATAGACACAAAAAATGAAGGAAAGAAAATCAAGAAACTCAAGTATAGATTGGAAAAGTGACCTTGCTAGCCAGGGGTGCCCAACTTTTTGAGTCATCAAATGCAATTTTTAGCTTTCACAACTTCTAAGAGGTCCTCACATTTGATCAAGCTTCGCGACGAGTTCGTCAACAGGTTCAATGCAGCAGTCAAATGACCAGAATTGTGGATCAAACTAAGGGGTTTTGTCATAAGGAAAAAGTGAAAATTATCAAATTTTTCTATCTTCTGTACACATGGGTTCCCTATTCAGCCAGGGGCGCCTAGAATTTTGAGCCCTTCGAATGAGCTTTTAGGGTTTGCAAAAGTGATCATTCTTTTCAGAATTATTCAAGCTTTCCATTGAATATCTCAACCTAATGATGGGATCCATTAGTCGCCAAAAATTATAGATCAAACAAAAAACGAAGCATGGGAGACAAATTGAAAAATAACTAAAAAATAGTTGTTTGGAAAATAAAAGTGCCCCTGCTAGCCAAGGGTGCCCAAGATTTAAAGCCCTCAAAACCACTTTTTAGGGTTTGTAGCCTCTAGGAGATCCTTCTCAGTTTTGATCACGCTCTACAAATGAGCTTGTCAGCCAGTTCACAAAATCTATCAAATGTTTGGAATCAAAGATCATATGGAGGCATTTTATCAAAGAATAGATAAAAATCTTGAAAATTTTCTAACTTTGGTGATGCAAAGCGCCCTAGTTAGGCCGGGGAGCCCAAGATAAAAGGAAATCAAACACAGGTTCATAGGCTAGTGTGAGGTATCAATCTCCTCAAATTTAATCAGGCTTGCTAGATCAATTCACTTTCAGTCCCAATTGCTCACAGATTGGTGGAAAACAGTGCTCAAATAGGGGGTATTAGTCATTTGAGAGGTGTTTCAACAAGCAAAATTTGAAAATTTAAAAAAATGTTCTAACATTGTGAACTTGGACGCATTATCTCAAGGAGGCACCCAAGTCAACTTAAGTTAGGAATTTTTGAAAGATGTCTTCATGCTTTGGTTTCCCTATTCTTTAGGGATTTTTTGAGTTAACAAATATTTTCACAGGATGACTCTTAAATTTAGGGTTTTCGTGAGTTAACTGCTTCTTTCACCTTCAAACTTTATTTAAGCATTTGGGTGTCCATTCTTCATTATTTTGTAGGTTAAATTCAAGAGGCAAACATAGAATTTTCTTCTCAACAACATTTGAAGGATCAAACGAAGGGTGTTTTCAGAATTCTTCATAGATTCAAGTACAGGTTGCATAGAAGAACACTTTTCTATAATCCATTTTTCTAGGGCATCATTTTTCAGAAACATAAGGTCATCCTTTCCAAATTTCATCGATCTGGGTCTAATTCTTTTTCAATCTTCTCCAAGATTGGAAAAAAATTCCACAGCTTCTGTAGCTTCCACTTTTCTATAGGATCTATTTTTTTCAGAAAAAAACTTAGTTTTTCATAAAACAGACAATCTAGGTCTCTTCAACACATGAACATCTACAAAACCCATATCTCACAATTTTTCCAAAAAAATTACTTCTGTGGCTTCCACTTTTCTAAAGGATCTATATTTTTCAGAAAAAACTCATTTTTTCAGAAAACAAATGATCTAGGTCTCTTTAGCACATGAAACATCTACAAAACCCATATCTCACAATTTTTTTAAAAAAATTACTTCGTTGCTTCCACTTTTTAGGGTTTCTTGCATATTCATGAAAAAATAAGTTTTTCAAAAAATGGACAATTTGGGTCTATTCAAAACAACATTCTCTACAAAACCCAAACCTCAACTTTTTTCAAAAAAATTATCTTTTTTTCTATCTTTCAGTAAAGCTATTTTTAGCTTTTGTGCAGAAGTTGTTCAAACATAGTCATGTTCATAGTCATTCTTCAAGTTTTAAGATATGTAGTTCTCTCCAATCAAAATTAGGACCAAGTCAGTCTTGCTTCACGATTTATTGAAGACATTTGACACTGACTTGCATCAAGTACATCCAGTAGTTGATTTGAACACTTTGAAATGCGTAGACTACATTACAATCCAAAATCTTGAAAAAATTGGGTTACTGGCAGTAGCTTCTTTTCCCATCTCGACGTAGAACATCGATTTTGTAATTTCTTGTGTCAAGCATTACAATACCACTTCACGAGAAATTCAATTAGTAGATCAACGAATAATTTACAGCCTCAAGCCAAGAGACATTGAGAGAAGTTTTTCCATTCCACCATGTACACATAACCTTATTGTGTCAATTGAAGAATGTGAGAAGTTGTCAATGCGCAAAATGATCAGTGCTAGAAAAGGATGGCACAAAGGTGGCTAAAAGAGAAAAAAAAAACTTTGTTGAAGAATGTTGGATGTGGTGAATTCAGGGATGAGTTTGTTGTCATGATTACTCTTCTCAACCGAGTCACAGGTCAAGCAGAAGCACATAAGTTTCAATCGTGGATGTTCTACATCATGTCTCATATTTTCAACAATAGAGAACACCTACAACTAGGTGGAATTGATCAGTGATACTCTTCACCAGCAGGTGATAGGTTTCTTCAAAGCCCATAATTCCACATGATTTCATACCTCGTATATCTAATAGCCATTCAAGGAAAGTTTAGAGGTTTAAATGTCATTGAAACTCTAAGCGTGCAACAAGTATATGAGCATTACTCGCAATTAGAGTTCTCATAGTTAGAATGACATTTCAAGCAAGTAAATGATCTTTTCCTGATGCATACAATGTGGGATCTTGACAATGAGTTACATGTATTGTTTTCAGCAAATGCTAGATTGGCAATGGTGGATTGGGCTGATTTGTTTATCCAATTCCCCACATTTTCCTACATACACGTATATGGATTCTCAGGTGATCCATCCATGCTACCTCACTATCCATCAGATAAGGTAGTGTTTATGGATTTCTTAAGGAAATTACATGAAGTACACACCTTTTTGCATAAAAAATACAATTTTGCCACTAGTTTCCCTTTTTAAATGAGCATATATAAATGCAAATCATAAATTGATGCTAAGTTGATGAGTAATGAACTATCAAAGTTTAATCTCAAGTTTCTCAAAGAAAGGCATTCATATGACCCTTGGGCCCTTTTGGTAGCTTTCCTTGGTCAGAATCCTTCACATAAACCTACAATGGAAGATTTGGGTTAATTGTGAAGATGAGTTCAAAGTGCGCAGGCGTGATTATAGTAGATTCGTACTCTTCATCAGGTTGTTGATTTCTCATTAGAAGATGTGGAGGGTTTGTTAAATGATGATGGATAAGTCTTACTTCCCACATATTTCAGAGATCAGTTTGATCATTAGTCACTTTGATCAATTGATTGGTACGCTAAAGAGAGCACCTCAATCGAGGAAAGAACAAGCCAGGTTGTCAAGAACAACAGAATATTCTTAGTAGAAAGAAGGCACGAAAGGTGGTCATTCCAAGTACAAAGCCGCCACTGGTTCATTCATCACTACCTACCTCTTCTAGATGGAAACCCAGAGTGAAAGCAATGAGGAATCCTCCAGAGGGTACAAAGAACTGTAGAATATCGATGAATTTGAAGGAAAAGATGCAGCCTCCTATTAGGAATTAGCAAGAACAACAACTAGATGCAGCTGAAGATACAGTTGAATTAGTACCAGAAGTTGAAGCAGAGCCTCCTATTCTTCTTTCATCACTATAGCCTTCTCCAATTCACATTGATTTAGAGCCTGATTCATCAGTTTTTGACATCTCAACACCAACCCATTCATCAAGAGTTGATGAGACTAGATCCAATCCTCCTAGAGAAGTTAGTAGAGACTCTTCATCTTGGCTTGAGAACCTCCTGGGAAGGAAGAGGAGAAAGCCTTCTTACCAATTGGACTTTTCAAAGTTCGATAATTTCTACCAAGACACATCAAAAAATAAATTCAAGAAGCAAGTTCACGTGGAGAAGAATGTTGACAATGAGGTTTTCATTGAGATTGCTACACCACCAGAAGATAAGAATGTTGATGAGGTTGAGGTTGATGCCTTCACATTGGTTAAATCCAATCTTAGTAGAAGCACATGGAAATCCGAAGTAAATATCTTTGAGGTTGCAGCAATTAACCTAAAGGAAAGAGTGCTCAAAGATGGAGAAGACAAGGCAACCCTCAAGGCTAAGAATCGACAGCTACGATAGTACATTTTGAATCTACTTCATGAGACTTCACACATTAGTGCTTTGCTTCCAAAAATTATAAAATTATCTATAGATCAAAATCAGTTGATTCAGTTGGTTATATATGGAAAACATCTAAGAGATTGGGTGGAAGAATTCATCACTAGGGTAGATTCATATTTGCAGAGATGTACCATTGAGGTACAATGCCCATGATCTTCGCTTAGGAATTCAAGAGTCAGAACAAAACATGGCAGAAAGGAATCCCAAGGTTAAAATCATCATTTCTGACTTGAGGATGGATTACGATTCAAATATTATAGAAGATCACAAGCAAAATCATTTTACTTGAAGAGAATAACACCTCTTCAAAGTAAAAACCTATGAAGCAATATCTATAGAAATGGTTGAATGTAGACAAAAGGTGGCAAGTACGCTCAAGTTCATAATAACATTTGTGTCACAAATTCCTTACCAATATCAACGTGAGGATGGCACTTACATTGATCTCAGTGAAGTACAAATGAAGCTTCAAAACCTTATCCGTAGTAGTTTCAATGGTGACCCTATTGACTACAAGTTGAGTCAAGTTGCAGCAATGTCAGCGAGATTTGATGAAGTAGCTGAAAAGAGAAAAGAGTTCCTAAATCTGATCATGGATGGTGAAGAGATGTTGCAGAGACAGTACATCATCCTAAAGAGTTTCAATGTTCTTGACAAAGATTCAGTTAACAGCTTTCTAGAGGACACAATCGCTCAAGTTGTCGATGAGTGAACAGCCAGTTGAGGCATGCAACATTTTTCAAAGATAGAATTTAAATCAGTAGTTAACTTGTGTCTTTTCTGAGTTTAACTTGATGTCCTCATTTCATGAATATCTATCTTTCGAGATATCTATTGTACAATTGGAGCTTTCTTTAGTGTTAGATCAGTTAACAAATGTTAGTCATTCCAGTTAACTTTTAGTTATCTTTGTTTAGACATAGGAATAAATCTTGCATGTTGGCAAGACTGATTGTTCAAACAAGGAGATTTTAGGGTTCCCTACTCCTTTGTTTTGTGTATAAATAAGAGTATACTTGCTCATTATTTTTCTTAATCATGCTTGTGATAATAAAATGCTAAGCTTATTTTGGCATGCTACTTTGTTATTCAATATATGTTCAACTTTGTCAAGTGTAATTTGGTTTGATCATAAATTGTAGCTACAATATACTGTCCCAAATGTCTTATTATTGTTGGAATTTGGGGAAATAAATCTTATGCCTACCTTGATTTGATCCACATTCTCAAATTCTTTTGTTGTTATTGGTTCATGTTTTTCTTTCATAATCTTTATTTGAGCTTACATCTGAAAGTACAATGAGTCTTTGGATGTGTTCTAGAAATAAGTTTGTTTAAGCTTTGTGTTTATCAATCATTCCCTATTTACTTCTAACTCTCTTGCTTTGAATTTACTTGAGAAGTTAGAAGCGTCATTATTTTAGGCTTAGTTGTAGTTTAAGTTACGAAACCAGAGAAAACCTCAACTACGACGCAAATATTTTTATAACCTTGTGCTCTCAACTGAGATAAAAAGATAGGAAATTAGTTTAGTATTTCTTTTTACGCATAATCAACAAAGAGGGAGCTTCCCTCCTAATTCAAAGAGCAATCTAACTATGCATAGTTGTTTTTTTCCAATCCATAGGTGCAAATTGAAACACTAACGAAATACAATAATACAAAATGGGTCTTCAAACTCTCTTCAATCCTTTTCAAACATGCAACCTACACATTCACAAAGAGAGAAGATGTTTTGCCTTATAGGGGCTTTCCTTAGTCAAACCCCGTGTAAGTGTTTCCACTTCCACAATGGCAATATCAATGATAAAACCTTAATGGAAAGGAAGGAAATGATGAATGAACAAATGCTACAACTCACCACCCTTCAATGGCTCCCTTAAAGGACTAAAGACATATAGATCACTTCAAGGATTTGGATCTTTCTTGCCAGAATTGCTTGAATGCTTTGGAGATCTACAACAATGTTAGTCTTCACAAAACATAAACATAAACAAACATAGAATTTGGCATGATTTTGGATCTTGAATTGTTGTAATAAACTCTGATAATGTTTCTCTTGACTTGCTCAATAATAATTTTGCTCAATATATTTCTCCTTAATTCCTGTTAGATCTCAAATGACAAAAATACTAGGTATTTATAGGTGTTTGTCCAATTTCTCAAAAATTAGATTCCAAAATCCAACACTTCATATTTAAAATTTTGATATTAAAATACCACCAAAAACATATTTAAATTTTGGGTCCTAGCTAAGAAGGGGGGCCCATTCACCCATGGGCAACTGGGTCTTGGCCCAAAATTCCAAGACACTCAAAGTCAAGGACAATTTAATGATTGAATGCATTTGTTTAATAGTTTTCCTTCATAAAATAATAAAAATTATGCTTTGGAATGCATAATTTGAAAAATTAGAAGCTTAATTAAGTCCAATAAATTAGGGGGCCAAAACATAATGTGAAATTGTAAGTTTATACAATTTTCTACGCAACATTTAGCCCCTACTTTAGTGTGAATATGAACTTACGCTTAGACTCACACTAAAGTAGAAAAATATGTCAAGAGGGGTTCAATTTTCCAAATGTTAGAGAGATAGGATGACTAAGGATCAAGGAGGGTGATCAATCCCCCATGATGTACTTGATCCCATAACAAACCAACATAAGCACAAAGGAACACACATGTATGATATACAACAAGACAAGACACACAAACATACAATGTCAATGCTAGGAAAAAGAGAGAAAAAAAAAAAAGGTGTATGGGCTAACAAGTTGTATTATGCTAGTGGTCATACAAATAGGATGACACATAGGCTAGTGAGGACCGTTTTTCACTAGGTGAGCTCCCAAAATAGGTGGCAAAATGAGAAAAACACACTAGGTCTCCAAGGTGTGCCCATAATTATACCAAGAGTTATACTCATTGATAACCTTGATAAAGTGATAAAACATTATCAAAATGCTATGCCAATGCTGACATTAGGTTCAGCCCCTATGAACAAAGTGAAGCCAAGAAAATGTCAAATTTCAAATTTCAACGCACCACTAAGTTCAACCTCTATGAACAAAGTGAAGCAAAAAATAATACCAAGTGTCAATGTCAATGCATCACTAAGTTCAGCCTCTGTGAACAAAGTGAAGCAAAAATAATGCCAATGTATGCCCCCACTTTAAAGAAATTTTTGAACACCATGCTGTGAGCAATTACTTTAAAGTAGAAAAATGATAAATGTCATACAACAAAAGACCACAAGAGCTTATTTGGAAAGCCCTATTCTAATGATATGTTTCCAAATAAACTACATCATGATAAGGGGTCGCCCCCAAAATATAATTCCATGAATAAAAAAAGGTGTAGACTAAGGGATCCACTGATCTAGGGTTAGTATACGTCTTTACTACAGTGATATAATAGAACTCTGGACTGACATCATTCCCCAAATACTCGTGGAACAATGAACATAAAGGAGGAATGACACATAAAGAGAGAAGACAAAAAATCATTTTGGGTCAACATGAAAGAGACCTAAATTTCTCAATGCTTTGCATCATCCCCAAAAGGAAAACATAAGACAAAACGAAAAGGAAAATTTTATGACATACAAAAGAATTGAGATACAAATAGAAGAATGTCACAACAAGTTTGTTTTTGTTGTATCCCTGCACCAACAAAGCAATAAGGGTCATCCAAAGAAAACTCACAAATGTAAAGACATGCCATGCAGCATAATATGGGAGATCACATTGGGTGCAAGCAAACACAAAGAACACATGTGAGCCAACCTAGAGCTATTTTTTTTTATCCCAATCTTGCTCATCATAAATGGAAGATGGATAACTAGCTAAAGGTACTATGTAGCAAGTGTCGTACTAGGAGCATCACCAGGTTCAACACGTGGTGGGTCACTCTCATCAAGAGGATCATCATGGTTGCCCCATCTAATTTCATAGAAGTGGAAAATATCAAATTCAGCTCATTATGCACTTCTTCATCAATCTTATCAATCTCATCATTATCATCCAAATTAATCACAATAGGAGGTTTTTTTATGTAAATACCAAGAGACTATGGCCATTTGAAAACTGTATGGCCAAGAGACTATGCATTGTTGCATCTGCAACAATGTTTGGATGGGCTACTTGAGGTGGGGGAGAAATACAAGGAGGGACAACATATGGACCTTGCATCTGGCGCATTTCCCCAGGTCGATCTTGGGGCATTCTCATACCTACTCCCTGAAAATGTCTAAAATAAAAATAGTTCACATGTTTTCCTAAAACAAACTATGCATATAATTTGCGGAGAAAATAAAGAGGGACATCAAGATTGTTACTGGGTGGCTTATCAAACACCATCCACCAGAGATCCAAAAAGTTTCTTGTTATGCCCTCATGTGTGCACCATTTTATAGAAAAAAAAAATTTACATGAAGCAACAAGTTGTCTAGTTTTTGGATTCAAAAAATATTGGGTTATATCGGTTTTAGATATATTTCTAATTTTTTAACCTCATCATAGCTCAAACCGTTACCATATTCCAACATCTCTGTGTCTCTCCACTGTTGAAACGAAGTATGTTTCCTTGTGATGTCTTGCACATGACTTATTATGGCCTCTATATTAGGTGTTATTGAATACAAATGAGGGTGATGACGGTATCTCTTAGCAATGTTCTTCAATTCAGTCACATTTATCTCAATTTAATCTTGAATTGAAGGAGGATTTGGTAGAGGGTTTTGTGGAGAGTTTTCTCTATCAATTTCTTCTTCCATTTAAACCCTCTTTAAAAAAAAAAAAAATTTAATTAACATAATTTTAAATTAATTACTAAAATCTATAAAAAAAAACCTAACATATATGCCAAAAAAATTAGAGAAAACAATTAAAATGATCAAAAACACATACAATTGACTTACCTCGCTTTCTAATGCTAAATTTGGAAGGCAAATTGATAATTTTTTATCAAACAAAAAAAATGAATATTCACTTTCACCACTCTACCCACACGTTGCTCAGTGAAGTTCGACAGTAACAATGCATAAAAATGATTATTTTTTTCTACTTATAGTTCTTCGAAACAAATATCCATTTTGAGGAGCTTTAATATATGTGTCATTTTTGGAGAGCATTTTTCTAATATTTGATATATGCCAAGCCCCAACCCTGACCCGACATATTAATATTAATATTATTATAATATACATAATAATATATATGAATATATTAATATTTATTCTTATATAATATAATGGCAATATTAATATAAATTATTATGTGTATTATAATAGTATATTATATATAATATAATATATTATAATATATTATATATAATATAATATATTATAATATATTATATATAATATAATATAATATAATATAATATAATATAATATAATATATTATATTATAATATATTATATTATTATTATAATATATTATATTATTATTATTATTATTATTTTTACTCAGGAACTGCACCCCCTATAACTGCATCTTGTAAACTTTTGCGTGACCACCACGGAGGGAGACTAGAACTGTGACCAGAGCAACGGAATTACTTAGCCAACCGAGCTAGGGCCCCTGCCCTATATTATATTATATTATATTATATTATTATTTGTATATTATTATTATATAATATATAATATTATTACTATTATTATATAATATTATTATTACTATTATTATATAATATTATTATTACTATTATTATATAATAATATAATAATATATCAATACAAAATAATATAATTATAATAATTATAATACATGACTTGTTCTCTAATATATTATAAATATATCTATAATAGATATTTATTTTCTACAAGGAACAAATATCCATTTTAGGAAGAATAATCGATATCTATTTTGTACAAGAACAAATATCCAACTTTTATATTTAATATTAGATATTTGTTATTAACAAATATCCGTTTTACTTTGGTGTTTACCATAGAAATTGTATTTTTTTACCAACCCAAGTAAAAATTCAAACTTGATTTATGTGATTTTACCTTCCTCAAATCACATTTTTTTACATTGCCACGGTTTGACCCATCATGGTCTTGCACTCACCCTGATTGTGAATAAAATTATATCATTTAATATATTTTTTATGATTAATTAAAGCTCTTATATTTTCTACAATTACAGTTTCTTAGTGAAAAGGAAAGTGCATGAACTTTAGAATTAAATTCTTATAGAATCATAGAAAATATTACACACAAATTTTAACCAATAAAGCTTTAAGGAGAATTGGAGTTGTATCTTCAAATTGTGAAGAACTTTTGTAGAGAAAGATTAATGATTTTGGCATCATTTCAATGGGAATTAAATTCTTATAAAAATTAATTTTTGAAAGGTTGGATCTTATTTAAAGAATACTCACATGAAACTTATTTTAAATTTGTATTTAAAAACACTAAGATTTGCATTTGAATTGTATCAAATCAAAATTAAGAAATTGATAAAATCAATAAAGAGAAACTACTTGAAATAGGAAACTAGAAACTCTAGTGAGTATAAAATTAATAATCTAATTAGAATCTATGTCGAAATTGATTATGGCATAAGAACATATAGAAATATAAATAATATCTGATTTAATTATAATTTGGAAATTAAATTCAGAATCTAATTTGATTATGTATGAGAGAGAGTTGTTCAAACCCTAAATTTTGATTTGGAACTTCAGAGTTGAAACTTAATTTAAAAGAGATTCTAGAACATGAATACAAATGATTTTATTATGATAATGAATGTTTGAATTTCTCTTTTGTATAGTGTTGTATATTTAATTTGATGAATCCAATGAAAGAGGGATTAGAGAAAATTATAGTCTAGAATCATGTTTTGATAAAATGGAAATATCAAAATTGTCTTTCATTAGACCCCCTTTCCTAAGGTACATTAAATGGTATTAGAACAAGAGTTTCTTGTTAGGAGATGTCTTGGAGGCTTTAGAATTTTTTTTTAGAGGTGTATAGAAAAATCTTATAATTACATAGATATGAGGAAAGGCATTAAGTTTTAATATAAATAGCTTTATTTTTGGGAGTTATGTCTTGAGAGACTATACTATTTATTGTAGGCTTGAGGAATTCCTATAAACATACAAAATTGTGAGTGGAAAACATGTCACACAAAGAGAGACCGAGGGCTCCTAAAGTTGAAGATTTAGTAGAAATTTGATGAGAAAAGTAATTGCTAGATTGGATAAAAAAGGAGATAGCACTAAGAACACATGTTGAGGATGTGAGTGGTGATGAAAGAGTAGTAGATATGATGGGTGAACTTGAGAGGTATAAAGAGCTTGTCCTCTATCGATAATGATGGATAGAGAGAAATCAATAAAATAAAACTAAAAAAGAAGTATAGAAACAAAAGAGGAGTAACTTAAAGTCAAAAATCATAGGAATAAAGGAATTGATGGAGAGGATGGTATCTAGAATGGATGTCCTCATTAGAATATTAATTTTAAAAAGATCATAGTAAAGAACAAAGGCCCGTGAAGGTCTTAGACAAAGAAAGGTAAGTCTACTAGTAATGCCATAGTAAAGAACAAACGCCCGCGAAGGTCTTAGAGAGGGAAAGGTAAGTCTACTAGTCATGCCTTAGTAATATAAAGTAGAAGTAGAACATGACTAAGAGAATTATTTAGCTAGGTCTTGGATTTAGATTTTTTTTTTTACAATGATTGTAAACTCTAGAAGGGTTGATGTTACATACATTAAAATGTGTTGTAGGGCACATTATATTAGAGAGTTCTCCACGAAAGGGGAGTAAAAATAGAAAAAGAGAAGGTGAAGAAATGGGATATGTGGTTTCCAAATTGAAGAATTTAGTGTCTCCCCAAATATATGCATCATGGGTTTAAGTGTGAAGAGAAACAAATTACCTCAAGAGGTAATAAGCTAGTTAAGTTGCCATATGAGTAACCTAAGTCTATATTGAAGAATATCAAGAAATAGGATAAAAATACCTTAAAAGGTAATAAAACTATAAAGTTTCAATGTAAACAACCCTTGGAAATATAGATAGGTCATTTGCAACCTATAGAAGGTAAATTATTTTTGAATGAGAATAAAGAGGAAGAAAATGCAACCCTTGAGTTGTAAGAAGTTGATACAATAACTAAAGTGGAGGAAACGAAATGAATATTATAAAAAAATCTCTTTTATCTAACTCGGTTTTATTTGAAGACATTAAGGAAGAAAAGGCAAGATAAGAGGAAGTTCTCATGCAAAAGTATGATGAAGAGAACATGATGTTACAGGATATGGAGATGTGAGTTATTGATCTAAAGGAAATAATTGTTGCAAAATAAGTAGCTTTTGAGGATGAATTCAATTTGGGATTAAAATAGTGGTTTTTGAGGGCTTTATATATGCTAGAGGAGTAGAAGGTGAAGGGAGTTTTATTCTAAGAGGAGGTGAGAAAAACAGGGAAGCAATTGGATGGATTTTATCAAATAGACTCAAGGAGGAGGGTAGAGGTATGTAACTCATAGAATAAGAGATTCTCATCATGGAAGAAATTGAGAAATATTAGTGGATAGAGTGCAATGGTGTTTTATCATTTAGCAAACATGAAGATATCAATAGAAGTGGAATAGACTAGTGCAACAAAAGTAAAGAATGAGGAGTACCCTAGGATGGTATATGAAGAGTGAAATTTGTGAATGTTTGTCTTGAGGTGTTCACAAAAGAGATGAGTGTGTAGGTTTTTGTACACAAAAATAAAGATACAAAGGTATTTATGATTGAGGGTAGAAAAAGAATTATAACAAATAAGAGTGTTTTGCACGAAGTGCATCAATAAGGGAATCTTTGCATGAAATATGTAGAAGATGAGTGGAATAAGTGATGAGTGAAGAAAGAAAATAATTTTAATGGAGGTGAATGGATAATGGTGGGTCAAATCCCACAATGGAAGAGCAAATGAAAATTATTTGGTGGAGGCAAACATATAGTGGTGGTTAAAACCCACAAGAGGAGAAAGAAAGAGAAGAAAAATTTGGAGGAAGATGTTGGTCTATAGTGAATAGAGGTCCCTCAAAGGAATAAAAATTGATGGAAAAAATTTGGTGGATGATGACTATATTTCTACAAGTTAATGTTGGAAGAGCAAAGAAAGAATTCTTTTGATGTACATGGTATAGTAATGTAGTGTGTAGAAAAATGCACATTTTAGAAGGTTAGTTATACCACTCAACTCTATTTTGGGAGCACCATGCTCAAAAAATTTCTTACTTTATATGTTTGATGTAGGATCATCCAAGCTCACAAGCAATCTTACATCACCCAAAAATAAAATAAGAGATGGCTAAAAATTCCTTGGCTTTCTAAGTGAAATTCTGATAAATTGACACAAAGGGGTAAGTCAAAAGATCTAAGGAATATTCGAGCTAAATTCAATAAAATTTCAGATGATTTTAACATCTATTGTAGCAGTTTACTACACTTTTTTAGCTACTACCATGCACTTATGCAACCACTGTGACTAGCACATCAAAAAAAAACTTTTTGAGACCATAATTTCTTCATATGGATTTGATATGTGATACATTTTTTTAAACCATATTAATTTTTGAGAGAAATGTGAATATGCAAACACGGGTTTTGGTACCTTAATGTTCTCTTAGACTTCTAGGATCTTTCACCTAAAAGGAAAGGAATAGGGTAAAAATCGGCTATGTTCACACTCAATATTTATGTGATATGGATGAAATATTCCTAGATGAGATGATCCAAATGCAAAGAACTGATAAAATAGATTGATTTTGCATGCAAAACTAAGAAATGCAAAGTGTTTGAAAACACACCATGATATGCAAAAAGAACTAAAAACATAAACAAACAATAACAAAACTTAATGAAGCTGAATGAGGTGCACCTAGAGGCTAAAAGCTGATGTGGAGAGGTTTTGGACTATTGTAGAGATCAATGTTGAATCCCACTAGGACTCATTCGCCACAGATGGTGAATTAGTCTTGTTTCTGGTGAAAACTATTGGAACAGGTTTTAGGATGTCGGGAACAGAAAACTTTAGAAAACACTTTTTCCAGCCTGGTAGTGGGACTCATTCACCATAGATGGTGAATTAGTCCACCTGCAGATTTCTGAAAAGTCAAGGGTCAACTCTGTGGGTCCTAATCTACACTTTTCTACCTAACAAGTTGTCGGATCTGAATCTGGAAAATCTTATGGTAAAGTGTTCTCCAAGCTTCAAATAGCTTGGTTTTGTTGACTTTGAATGATCTTCGACAAGTTTTTGACACTTTTAAGACCTATCTCTTTGAAAAAACTACATAAAAGACCTACAAAACACACATGCAAAGAGGGAAAAAGTGTTAAGGGTTAGAGTATAGGGGTTTGCCTTGGTCAAACCCTGGTTTGGTAATCAAACCCTGGTTTGGTAATCAAACCCTTAGAAATGAAATAAAATAAAGAGATAATGATGAACAAATAACATGCAATGTCATAAACTCACCAAACCCTTGATGTTGAAGTCTAGAGATATGTTGCTCCAAGATGCTTGAATGCTTAATTGAATGATTAAGGATACTAGAATGCTTGATGGATGAATGATTTATTGAGTGAATTATGTTGATGGGTGGGTAAAATGAATAGAAAATCATATGTTTATACACAATTATGCCCTAATTTCCCAAAAGTACATCACAGGTCGACCTTAGTTCTTAAGAAATTAAAACCCGCCAGTAACTTGAATTTATTTTGATTTTTGTGCCAAGAGGGACTCATTTGCCCCTAATGGTGAATGGGTCCCACTCAAGTCATTTGAATGGGTGTCGGGAATTAAGTTGTACTAAATGATGTTTGTTAGGTTTATATTTAAAAATACACTTAATTAAGGCCTGTAAGTGCATAAAGGAGCCAAATAAAGCATAAGAAAGGTGTATTTATTGATGACAAGCCTAGAAAAGTGTGAAATTTTGTTACAAGACTTTACAACACTTTAAAATAAGACTTGGTAAGTGATAAAAAGGGGGTATGTAGGTGAATTATAATAAGAAGAGTCTAGAAAAGTGTGAAAATGTGTTACAACACTTCACAACACTTTTACAAGACATCATAAAGTCTTAATGATTCATAAAGATTAAAGACCTAATGTGAATGTGTGGGCCACATTGCAACATTAAATCAAGGTAAAATCAAGCCAATTAAGCACAAGGAGGGACAAAACAAGAAAAAGTAGAAGGGTTACTTTTTCCATGTCCACAAAATATATGGATGGAATTCACACTAACACATTTTGTTTCAACAACTATGAATTCAATAGCAATAGGAATGACTTTGATAATAAAAATAAAAAAATGATTGTTGAAGTAACTAATGGAAAATTTGACCATAAAAGGAATTTTGGCACTATTCCTTAATTAATTTGTCTTATTTTTGTGCTTCTAACAATAAAAGAAATATATATCCATGCAAGAAAACAAGGGACAAGAGAATAAACCCTTAAAAACTAAGAATTAAGGTAAAATATAACATAAATGACAATCAATGTCAACCCAAGAATTTGTAAAATGGCTATAGTGAATAGATCTTGATCCACAACACAATCAACCAAGAAATTTGGCATAGATTTAACACTATGTCTACATTATTAGTTTTGACTCCCAAGAAAAGGAAACCCCATACTAACTTCTATTTAAATTTCTACTAATAAAATATACCCCCAACATTGCTTATATTTCCCTTGGATGTACCTTAAAACTAAGTTTAACAAAATTCTTCGAATAAGATACCCAAACCTTTTATTATTCAAATTAGGATTATTTTAAGATCCATCTTTTCAACCAATACTAGTATCTCCTACCCTTGTGTTATGTAGAAAATTGTATACACTTACAATTTCACATTATGTTTTTCCCCCCTAATTTATTAAACTTAATTAAGCTTCCAATTTTCCACATTATGCATTCCAAATCCTATTTTTGATCATTTTCTGAAGGACAAGTATTAAACAAATGCATTCAATCATTAAATTATCCCCGAATTTGAGTGTCCTGGAATTTTAGGCTAGGACCTAGTCACCCATGGGTGACTGGGCCCCTCTTCTTAGCCGAGACCCAAATTTAAATAAGTTTGTGTTGGTATTTTAATATCCAAAATTCAAATATGAAGTGTCGGCTTTTAGAATCTAATTTTTGAGAAATTGGATAAACACCTATAAATACCTAGTCTTTTTATCATTTGAGATCTAACAGGAATTAAGGAGAAATATATTGAGCAAGTCAAGAGCAACATTATCAAATTTTATTACAATAACTCAAGATACAATATCATGTCAAATTCTATGTGTGTTCATGCTCATGTTTTGTGAAGACTAACATTGTTGTAGATCTCCAAAGCATTCAAGCAAGTCTAACAAGAAAGATCCAAATCCTTGAAGTGATGTGTATGTCTTCAGTCCTTCAAGGGAGCCGTTGAAGGGTGGTGAGTTGCAATGTTTGTTCATTCATCATTTCCTTCCTTTCTATTAAGGTTTTATCATTGACATTGTTATTATGGAAGTGGAAACACTTACATGAGGTTTGATAGAGGTAAGCCCCTACATGGCACAAAATCTTATCTCTTTGTGAATGTGCAAGTTGCAGGTATGGAAAGGATTGAAGAGATTTTGAAGATTCATTTTGTATTGTTGCATTTATTGTCATCAAAGTTGTCAAGAGATAGAAACTCCATTACATAATTTACTGACAGCATTCCGACGGTGGGACAAGAAAAAAATAGAAGTGCATATCTAGCACCAAAGGACCCCAAAAATTGAGAAAGAAACCCTAACAAAGACCCATTCGCCTTGGGGTGACCCAGTCCTACTACAACACACAAATCTAACTTTTTGTGACAGTACACATTAGTCTGCACCTTCCAGATCCACTTGCAGATTTTTTGTTTCTATTTGTTTATCTTTGATAAATTGCATTTATCATATTAGGTCATTTAGTTTAAGTATGTTTATCATTTCAAATCATTTCTAAATCATTCCTATCCTCAAATATATGTAAATCCAACTCCAAATGACTCACCTAAGAGGTTGAAATTCAATCTATGCACCTTGTTGATTTGCGTTTTAATGAAATCCTAAAAATGATGGAACAATACACCTTCTAGGTCATTAGGGTGTACCACACTTTTTATATTTCATTTTGGTGAACCTGGCATTTGACATCATAAGTTTTTGATTTGGTAGTCTTTCAAACCCTAGATCTAGGTTTTGCATCATTGTGTTTTTCATTTCCCATCTAGGTTTTGTATAGCTCCAACTTTAGGTAATTCCACTAGGAATCCTTATAGTTTTTTCAACTCAAACATCATATCTTCAAACCCATCACTCTTCACAAACTTGAAATATAGTAGTCCACCTAATACATATACACTTCCACCATATTCACATCATTCCCAATAAACAACAAGAAATTATTATGTCATAAACCAACTCTTGCAAAATGTGACATCCCTCCAACAATAAATATCAACTTTGAACCAAACTCAAAATGGACAACCATCAAAATATATCAAGAAAAACATTGTCATTGGAGATATTGAAAGAAAAAATGCCACAATACATAGAGATACCTCGCTTTGAGAAATACAATGGTAAAGGATACCCTAGCAATCATATATCCACATACACAACCTTATGTAGTGACTTCATTTTTTAAGACAAGCTCTTGGCTAAAAATTTTCCTAGGTCATTGAAGGACATGGCCTTGGAGTGGTTTTGTTCATTACCAAATAATTCAATTCACTCATTTAATGAGCTTTTTGATGCCTTCCTCAACCATTTCCAAGTGCAAATTGGTCCCAAGATCAATATAACTGATTTAATGTGATGTAAACAAAGACAAGGTAAAAAAAATTGGATTTCATTAGTCCCTATTAGTTGGTGCTATCACAAGTTAATCTAAGTCTTCCTGATGCGGAAATTTGAAGGATGTTCATTGAAAACTTACAAGAAAACATAAGAGAAAAATTCCTATTGCAAAAATTTCCATCCTTTATAAGTTTGTGCACGATGCTTCATGATTATTATAAAATTCAATTAATAAGTATGAAGAATCTTCATCTAAACATACTAAGAATTATGAGCTTGTACATCAAACCAGTTACCAAAAATTTAAGATATCAAACAAGAAATTTTAAAAGATAAATCCATCCCAAACAAACCATGTTGAGCCTCAAGTTTCTACCATAAGCTCTACACCATATCAATTTCGACCTAGGGATAGACAATTTACACCATTACCAAATTCCCTCCATTTGATCATGTTGCAACTCTTGAGTGAAAACCTAATTTGTTTACCTCTCGTAAAACATATCAACACAACCAAACCCTTACCACCAAATTATAACCCACATGCCTTTTTCCATATCACTGACAAAGTGGACATGACACAGAATGATGCATGTGTCTTAACCATCAAGTTTAGGAACTCATCGATTCTAATCATATTCAGTTGGGAGGTGTTAATGAAAAATGCAATAAGTTAGTTGCCCCATACCCAACCAAAATTTACAAATATTCACTTACCCAATTCCAAATCATTCCACCAACTTTTTGAAAGCTAGTGAAGTCAAGAATGATGTGATGAATGTTGATAAGATTGAGGGCATAAATAACGATGATGATGATGATAAGAATGATAATGAGGATGATCTGTATGACATGTTCACTCTTATAAACGTTCAACCATGTAAGGGACAAACCACTTTGTTACTTAACATTACTTTCACACATATTGATGCTTCTATACATGCACTCGATGGTCCTCTATATATCGCTAAACGTAATAATGATAAGCCCACAACTGGGATACTTATTGATCTTGTGTGTGTAGAGAATGTGATCACCAAGGAATTATTTTTTGTGCTTGAACTCTATCAAGATTCTTATGAACAATCGAAAGCATGGATTAAAAAACATAATGGTTTTGATTTCCCTATGATAGGTTTGATCACTCTTCCATTAAAAGTTGGACCAAAGCAATTAGATGTCTCATTCTCCATCATCCTATCATCAGACCAATTTCATGTGTGATGCAGGAGCATCCGAGAAAATCACAGCTATCCTGCACAACCAAAAGAGCTATATTTCCTATGTTATTTTGATTTTTCTAAATTTTGTCTTGGTTTGATTTTTGGCTTGCAAGCAAAAAATTATTTTATCTAATTTGTCTCTCCAAGGTTGAGATTGTGGAGATTATTTTTCGGTAAAAGAATAGGTGAATTTTAGCTAGTTTGTGGTCCCAAAAAAGTGGAAAATGGTATTTATCTTGGAAGCCAAAAAGGCCACATCCCAGATGCATTTTCTCCATTATTGGAGCATTTTGTAACTCCTCTTTGATTTTCTTAGTTGGGAATTTGAACCAATTTTAGAGTGCCTTATTGATTGCTTATAGGTGAAGCTACACCCTACTTTTTGGACTGGTTTTTCATGATTTTGCTACATATTGAATGAGGATTCCATTGCCCAGATGAATAGAAGAGACTTGATGTTGAAAAGAAAAGAAAAAGATGAAGGATTTTAATGCAAAACTAGGGCATACTTTTCCTAGGTATCCATGAGAGAAGGAGAGATGATTTTTTGCTGTTATGTGTTGCCTGCAGTTTCTTTTTGGCATTTTCAGAGAGTTTTTGCATTGTTTTGTTTGTAGGAGGACAAAAACTTGTACCCGATTTGACTGAGTAGTGTTGTTTGCAAATGGAAGCATTTGTAATAGGAGATGCTTGTAATTTTCAATCTTTTATAGATGAGAATGAAAATACCATGTTTTATTTGCTGCTAAAGTTGATTTTTTCTGCATTTTCTTTCTTTTGAATGGTGTAATAGAGTGGTTTGGGTTGTGTGTGAACCCCAGCCTTGGTACCTACAAAACAACAAGAATAAAAAAGTTAGACAAGGAATTTCAAGCCAAAACAAGGATTCCCCATGAAATCCATTAACATTCAAATTAGGAAGAAAATAATGAAGAACTCAATGAAAATGACAAAACAAAGATTAAATCCTAATTAGAAAAGCAAACACATGATCCCATGGGGGAATTGGTTCCAATTTGATGTGAAAATTGGCCCTTTCCCAATCCCTAAGATGCAAACTTGATGTTTTGATGAAGATTTGATCCACTTTGTTGATGTTGAAGAGTGCTCCAAGCTAAAATCTGCAAAATCTAACTATGATTCAAGAATGATTAATGAAATTTGATGGATATTTTAGCATGGTAACTTTGCCTAGATTGTGGATGATGAAATGAGGATATGAGCTCCTTATTTATAGAATTTCAAGATGGATGAATGTCCAAATTTGAGCAATGTGGGACTAACGTTCATCCAATGACATTATGCCACTTGTCAATCTATGAATGGATGAAGGATGTGCAAGATTTGAGAAATGTGCCAATAAATGCATAATTTTGAATTTCAAATTTGTTGAAATGACATGCAAGAGGGAAGGGAAAATGCAATAAATGCCACTTGGCTCAAGGCAAAGGACATGTAAGATGAATTTATTGCCTTGTTGGATGTACATGTTGACTTGGAATTTTTGAATTCAAATTGAGAGAATATTCCAAAAGATGCCTTGTGAGGAAAATAGAGATTTAAATAAATGAATTAAATCTATTTTCATGTGCCACTTGCATTATCTAGAGGATGGGACATGAGATGAGATTAAATTAATCAAGGGTTAATTAATTTAATGAGAGAAGTTAGATGATGTGACCTATTTGACTCAAATTTATGGATTTATTTAAATCAAATAAGGGAGGAATATGACAAAAGATTAATTAAATAAGGATTTTGATTTATTTAATTAAAAGAGATGGTGTTAGATTAAATCAAATAAGATTTTAATTTATTTAATTTAATGGATAGACTTTAGAGATTTAATCAAATAGATTGATTATTTAATTAAATAGGGATAATTAGATCAGATAGATTGATTTAATTAACAAAAGAGATTGACTTAATTAGATAAAATGATTTATTCAATTAAGAGAGAAAAATTGATGAATTTAATCAAATAAGGAGATTTGATTAAATGGTTAGACCGAGGGATAATTCAGGAAGAAACGATGTTAGTAAGTCAGGATCAGATGCACAATGGCAATCGATATATTTTACGTGTACATTTTTCCCCTCTTTGAAGCAATGCACTTGTTGCATTGGTCCAAAGAACAAACGATCTCGATCAAAGCCAAAAATTTTGTTTTTTAAACTTGTCCCACTACTGCCTAGCGGGAGAGAATATGCCAATATAATGCCCCCTCAAGAGATTGGATGAAAATTCCAATTTTTGGGTGATCTCACGAAAAAAGATGGCAAAGTACCCGACAGGTCCGAAAAGGCTCCAGGAGGCTAAAAATGTGCTTAAACACAATAAAACGATGAAAAAAAAGCCTCGACTGGACGAAAATAGGTTCGGGGGCCCAAAACCCTAGCAGGTCAGCCAATCAGGGTACAAAAACCCTAATTTTCATACTTAAATGGGGCCCAAGGGGTCACTTTCAAATCATTTTCAAACACCTCCAATAGTGATCGCGAGATTTAAGCTGAGATCACCTGATGATATGGCGCAACGACAGCTTCCCCTACACATTTCGGATCGAGTTCGGACGTACCAACGGCCACCTGGCATCGGGGCACCGGTAAGTGGTCCTTACGCGAGCTTTTTCCTTCATTTAATGCTTCAATTAATGCCTTAAAGAGTCGGTCCGCCTGCAGTGGCTCTATATAGCGCCGCTCAGAAGACAAAATGTGCCGCTCGGAGCTTAATAGTGCCGCCGCAGTGCAGTTTGGAGTTTAGAAACTCTGACGCTGAGCTCCAGGCCTACGGGGGGATTTACAAAGTGTGACGCGGCGTTGCTAATTTGGCTCAAAGTGTGCTGCTGGGAGAGAAATGGCACCACGGCAGTGCAATTTGGCTCTTTTCCGCCCTAGCATTGAAGTTTAATAAAAATCAAACTGCGATGCCATCATGGGTTGCACCGCTGGGGAACCTTTTTGAACGCTTGGTGGAGAAATTTTTCAAAAAATTTAACATGATGATCTTCCTTGATGCAGGACGGGGCAAGGGAGCTCTACTCCTGAGAGCACAGGTTGTGAGACCTGGCTGACTGCTTGTGGAACCTGAGCAACAGGGACCAGGACCGACTCCAGATTGCGGGGTTGTGGCACATTGCATATGCGGCACCGATCTGCACTCACCTAGGGATGTTGTCAGCACTGGCGGAGAGATGGCATAGTGAGACGTCTTCGTTCCATCTTCCCATTGGTGAGGCCACCATCACTCTAGAGGACGTTTGGCAGATTCTACGATTGCCTATTCATGGTCGTCAGACGATCTTCGACATGGACGAGGGACGCAAGGCCTGCTTCTGAGTCCTTGCTACATATGAGATTGTCTTCTGCAAGGGACAGATAGGGGTTGAGTGCCACAGGATCCTGGCACCTCCCTACCACTAGGTGATTGCAACTATAATTTGGGCCTTGTTGCCCCTGATAGGCGAGGGCGATATTTCAATCCCGGCTAGGGATATTGCTGGGAGCGGATGGTCCGAGACAGGCTGGTTTTTTTTTCATGGGGACCTGTTCTGCTAACTTCACTATACCGAGACCTATAGGAGTATGTTTACATGGATGGGAGAGCACTAGGAGCAGGGGTGACCCTTCTTCATATCTGGGCATGGGAGCACATTTTTGTGCTACGTTCACGTGTCATTTCAGTTCTAATGGGGCCAGATGATCCCCTCGTGGCACGATACAGAGGCGGTGTGTCTTTCACTCACACCAGCGAGCATGGGATCCCCTACTCGAGGAGGGTTCTGGATGAGATGTAGGTTTTCACCTGGCACCCATACCTTGGTCGGCCCAGATGGGCCGATGATGCTGACCAGATGTTTTATTTCCATCATGATTGTTTCATGCAGGACCGGGAGCATACTATGCTCAAGAGGTACTTACCTGGGTGCGTGCAGCGTTAGTTCGGAGAGTCACATGATCGTCCTGATGATGATTACGTAGTTTTCTTCGCCCACACCATGACACAAGTCTCATGGGGGCGGTATATTCCCGCTTCAGAGGCAATGGACAATTTCTGACAGCTGTTAGCCCATCCATGGGCTTATGATCAGGGGCTAGTAGATCCAGGCACCACCCAGGCCTATAGGGATTGGTTCTGACCTCCACTTCGGTTGACGATACCAGGTGCAGTCCCAGATGTACGGAGAGTCAGAGGCAGAGGGGGAGAACGAGGACGGAGAGCCGAGGTTCGACAGGATTCACCACTTGTGCCCCCAGTCCAGCCAGGGTAGGGGGATGTTCATATGCAGGATTAGCAGCAAGAGTCACCACGAGATGAGGATCAGCCTCGGGTGCAGCCATAGGTGCAGCCACAGGTGTGGCCAGCGGGACAGGCAGATGCTCAAGATGCATTGATTGCACATCTACAAGCCCAAGTCTAGGCCTTGAGAGCTGAGAGAGATCAGGCGAGGGCTAAGAGGGATCAGGCCGTGCAACAAAGATAGGCTGCGGAGCTACAGGCAGCCACTGAGCTAGGCCGGAGACAGCAGATAGAGAGCATGACAGCCTCTTCCTCCCAGGGTACAGTGCTAGTTTGATCCTATAGGGACGTCGTCTGAGAGGTAGAGTATTACTGATGGGCTTATCACGATGTCATACTTAGAGCAGAGTGGGTCCCAGAGTACTCAGAGCGAGCCAGCCACAGACCAGCAGAGGGTCACGGTGACAGGGGTGAGGGCAGCATTCACAGGGAGCGGGCTTGATCAAGATGATATATACTTTTTGTGCCTTATGGGACCATTTTTGATAGGCCGATGGGCATTTTGTACCGATTGACACATATGTATAGTGATCTGATTTATTCCTTGTACTATGACAGTTGATGATATATATGAGCCGATTTTGATGTGATGCAATGCATACTCTTTATTTATGCATGTATGATTCTACTTCTATATGTTATGGATGCATTTATTTCTAATGATATTTATGAAATGATTATGACTAATAGATCTATATTATGCTAACCTATGATATGATGTGTAATGATGTTATCTATATGATCTATTTTATGCAAATGTGATATGTGATATGAATTTTAATATGTAAGGTATATATGCGAAATGATTGTGAATTATGCTTATAACATGTTTATTAATGGATGTATGTTTTGTATGTGATGGACTAATCCATTTATGCTTATGTGGGATGATTTATGTAATAAATGATTTACGATGTTATTTATGAGATGATTATGGATAATGTAATATGAATGCGATGGTCATGATATGACTGTAAATGAAATGGTGCCATGCAAATGAGATGGTTTGATGATGATGCTTAGAATAACAAATGTTATTATCCTAGACGTATTAAATGATGATGTAATGTATGTGATACAAAGTGATATGAGGATGCGTAATGAATGTAATGTGATGAGATGATGTCATGATATGCAAGTATGTAAATGAATTAAATGCTTTTATGCCTATTATGTATGATTATGCAAAAAATGATTATGACATGCTTCTGTAAATGTTTATGTGATGATTTAGATGTAATGTGATGTATTTAATGTAATGGATGAAATGCAATGAAATGGATGTATCTATCTTTGAAGAATGCTTATGATGATATGTTTATATGATGATGGAAATGCGATGTATATATTTCCTATATGCTATGTGTATGCAATATGCTAATGATTTGTGGATGCAAGATCGATGACGATGATGGTGATGATCAACTGTCATAGTACCTTGTTAGTGCGGTTAGCAAGAAAAGAAGAAGTCATTTCAATCAAGGCACCAGATGATGAAATTGCAAATGATGACGATGATGATGGTGATTATTTGCCGAGGAACTGGGATTTTCAAAGGGCCACATTTTCTTATGTTTGATAACACACATGGTACGATGCATCAGGGTATAGAAAACCAGGATGGCATTGTACCTAGTAAGACGGACTTTGACTTGACAAGAAGATAGGAGTATTCTTGTTCACACCTAACATACGAAAACCTTGCTAGGATGTACTTTAGAAGTTTCAAACACCTCGGACCAAAACATGGAAAGGTAAACCTATTCATGCAATAGTCAACAAGCTGCCCTAGACCTCCTCCATTCATACCTAATCAAAGCAAGTATTCGCCGAGGTTATATCACAAGAACGTCCAACAAGCATAGCAGACAAAAGATAATGATCGTTGCCCCATTCCTATTTCTCTAAATCCTCTGTTTGGGATATCATCGAGAATTCCTTGGAATGAGCGCAATAAGATACGTCAAAAGATAAAGACAAAGTAAACAAACAAGCTAATGTTCTTCAATACCGCTAACCAAAGGAGGATGTGTTTTTAAGGATAAGAACCAAAACTATTGCCAAAAGATAATGCCCATTGTAGGAAGGATACATCTTAGGACATGTTAGTGGATGGCGGCACGTCATTTCGTTTATCCAAAGTGTTCCTTCTGATAAATAATGCACATTGTAGAAAGGATTCATCCTAGGACATGATGTTATCAGATGATTGGTACAAGACTGATTTGGATGATGGACTATCGACACAAAGATTTGACCAACTTGTTTTCATACTGACTTAAACCTGAGACTTGACGTTTTTGAGTTTTCACTTTTAACCTACTAGACTTGTTTCTAACTGTTTCACCAAAGGTTGAGAATGACGATCAGTTTATTATGAATGGTGTTAGTGCGAGTGCAAGTGAGATGAGGTGGATGGAATTTTTTAGATATTTTGATGTTTTTGATCATTTTGAGATGTTTTGAGGCTATTTTTTTATATTTTTTGAGATTTTCAAATGTTTTGATTTTCTGATTTTCCAATGTTTTGGGGTTTTCTGAGATTTTGACCAAGAGACTAACCTAAAGACCTATCCTAGGGGCCTCGGGGGCTGATCAACAGATTAGCCTTGCCTACGTTATACACGCAAAGACCACGTAGTTCGACAAGACGACTTATTTTTTGACTTTTTGAATGACCTTTTGACCTGTTTTTGGATTTTGGTATGTTTTGATGTTTTTGGATTTTCTCATATTCTAATGTTTTTGGATTTTCTGATTTTTAGGACTTTAAAAATATACACAAATCCGATCCAATGAGAACATGCCCCCCAGCGTGATGCAATAGACTACTCTAATAAAGGCAGGACAAACTGACCTTGGGGATGGGCCGAGTAGTCCTAGGAGGGATCATGGTACGAAAATAGGACCAAGCTATGGTGCGGATGTGAGTGGATGAGTGATGGATGGAGACCTAAATGCGATGGATGATGGAAGCGAAATGGATGGATGATGCAGAACAAGCCGTAAAGATCCTGGTGGATGGAAATTGCTTATTTACACAAGGCGCCTGTTTGCCAGGTTTTCATCAAGGTACTTGTCCAAAGTGCCACCGAAGTGGTTTTCACTTAGAGGACGATTTTTTCTCTTTACTATTTTTTATCCTTTTGTTTTTTTTTTTGGATTTTTCTTTTTTATTTTTTTTTTTATTTTTTGGATTTTTGCTTCTTTTTTTTTGGCTTTTTTTGATTTTTTTGTTGTTACCAAGACGCTTGTTTGCCAAGTTTTCACCGAAGTAACCATTTTTTTAGGACTTTTTCTGATTTTTTTGGATTTTTGGTTCTATACCTTGAAAGATTTAGGCATAAAACTTTTTGAGATGAGAGCTATTCATGGGCTCTTGCAGAGGTTTCCCTTCGGGTGTTGATAACTAATATGCCTCTGATTTGTAACTTGCTATTATGACGAACGGTCCCAACCAATTGGGTTCAAACTTGCCTTTGTTGCTTGGGTTTGGGACATTCTTCTGATTTTCTTTTAAGACTAGCTCTCCGACTTGGAACGTCCTATTTCTGATTTTCTTATTGTAGCTCCTTTTGAGTCTATTCTAATAGACTTGCAAATCATTCAAAGCATCTATACGTCATTCATCCAGTAGCTCTAGCTCATTTAGTCTTGATACTCTGTATTCTTCATTTGTGATGAGGTTTTGTAGTGATATCCTAAGGGATGGGAGCTCGATCTCAATAGGGAGTACCACTTCTGATCCGTAGACCAAGGAGCAGGGGGTGGCACCGATGGGTGTGTGGATGTTGGTTTGATAGGCCCAGAGGGTGGGATTAAGTTGTAGGTGTCAGTCACGACCTGCATCATTGACTGTTTTCTTGAGGATTTTTAGAATGGTCTTGTTTGTAGCTTCTGCTTGACCATTGCCTTGGGGATAGTACGAGGTGGAGAAGTGATGTTGGATTTTGAATTTCTCGCACAAGTCGCGGACATCCTGATTCTTGAATGGTGTCTCATTATCTGAGATAATGGCTTGTGGAACACCATAGCGACAAATGAGATAGTTCAGGATGAACTTTGAAATCTGCTTCCCAGTTATGTAGCCATGGGTATGGCCTCCACCCACTTAGTAAAGTACTTTGTTGCAGTTATGATGAATGTGTGTTCGTTAGATGAAGTGGGTGTGATTTTCCCAATGAGATCGAGTCCCCACTGCGAAAAGGGCCATGGTGTGACGATAGGATGAAGCTCTTGAGCTGGAGCATGGATAAGGTCCCCATGCTGCTGACATTGTAGACACTTTTTAGCATGATCATGTGCTTCTCTTTCCATTGTGGGCCAATAATACCCCATCCTCAGCAATTTCTTGGCTATGGTCATTCCATTCGAGTGTGAACCACAGATACTGTTATGAACTTTAGTTAGAGCAGTCAATGCCTCCTCCACATTTAGGCAACATAGTAGGGTTCCTTCTATGCTTCTACGATATAGGGTATCTCCTAGAATGACAAATATGGATGCCTTTTTAACAAAGGTTCATTTTAGGTTTGATGGAAGGTCAGCGGGTATGACTCCTATTTGAAGGTATGTATAAATTTCACAGTACCAAGGATCATTGGGACCAACAATTTTGCACATGAATTCTGATTCTGGTACCTTGAATGTGGGCACGAGAAGCTGCTCTATCAGGAATTCATATTTTGGAACATTGTTGGGGATGTCCAGTAGGGACCCAATTGTTGCCATGGCATCTGCTGCTCTGTTATTGGTTCTAGGAATCTGCTCAAATGTTATTTCGATAAAGGATTCTTTGAGAGTCTCCACCAATTTCTTGTATGGAGTGAGCTTGTCGTCCTTGGTCTAGTATTCATTATTTACTTGATTTATAATCAATTGAGAATCCTCGTATACCCTGAGAGCTATGATATTCCATTGCACTGCTATTCTGAGACCTATGGTCAAAGCCTCGTATTCTGCAATGTTATTAGTGCAAGGAAATGCCAGTTTGTATGACCTTGGTATGCAATCCCCTTGTGGGGTGATGAAGAAGACACCAGCTCCTGATCCATGTTGTGTGTATGAGCCATCGAAGTATAGTTTCCAGTGGTCAACTACGTTGAGGTTGAAAATAAATTCATTTGGAAACTCTGAGACAAGAGGGTTCTCAGAATATATAGGTGCTTCTTCCAATTGATCTGTGATGACTTGGCCTTTGATTGCTTTCCGCTCTACATATTCGATGTCGTATTCTGACAGTATCATTACCCATTTTTCCATTCATCCTGTGAGCATTGCCTTTGATAGTAGATACTTGAGAGGGTCAATTTTGGCGATGAGCTTTATCTTGTGTGCCAACATGTAATGTCTAAATTTCTGTGATGCAAACACTACTGCGAGACATGCTTTCTTGATGAATGAATAGTTTATCTCATGACCAACCATTGTCCTGCTGATGTAATAGATAGCCCTCTCCATTTTGTTTTCATCCTACTAAGCCAAGAGAGCTCCAAGGGCTGTTGTTGTTGCTGATACGTATAGAATCAATGGCTTTCTTGGGATGGGTGGCATTAAGACTAGTGGTGTCAGTAGATATTCTTTGATTTTGTTAAATGCCTCTTCACATTTGGTATCCCACTTGTACGCTACTCCCTTGTGGAGTAGGTGAGAATATGGGTTATGTTTATCCGCCAGTTGTGCTATGAATCGTCGGATGGATTGGAGTCTGCCTTGGAGACCTCTTAGTTGTTTTAATGTTTTTGGTGCTTCCATCTTGAGGATTGCTTTCACCTTTGTTGGATCCACCTCGATACCCCTCATTGATACTATATATCCTAGTAGTTTACCTGATTGTACGCCAAAGATGCACTTCTTGGGATTTAGTCTGACTTTGTACTCCTCCAGTCTGTCAAAGATGGCACCTAGGGTTGCTATGTGATCTTTTCTCTTTCTAGATTTAGCTAGGATGTCGTCAACATAGTCTTCGATTGTCTTATGAATCATGTCATGGAATATCAATGTCATAGCCCTTTGATATGTTGCTCCTGCATTCTTTAGGCCGAATGGCATCATGTTCCAGCAGTAAGTCCCCCATCGACAAGTGAAGACTATCTTATGTTGATCTTCTTTTGCTATCATGATTTGATTGTATCCTGAAAATCCTTCCATTAGTGATAGCATCTCGTGTCCTGTTGTCATGTCTATTATCATGTCGATGTTGGGAAGCGAGAAGTCATCTTTTGGACATGCCTTGTTCAAATCTTTGAAGTCTGTACAGATTCTAATGGCTCCATCAGGCTTTGAAATAGGTACCAAGTTTGATACCCATTCTGGATAATCTATTGGTCGTATGAATCCTGCATCTAGTAGCTTTTTTAGGTCCATTTTGACCAATAAGGCGATCTGAGGGTGCATTTTTCAGAGCTTTTGTTTGACGGGCTTTGCTTCTGGATACACTGCTAAGTGGTGAACCACAGTCTTTGGATCAAGGCCTGGCATGTCAGCATAACTCCATGCGAAGTTTATCTGTCTTTCCCTTAAGAAGACTGCTAGGATCTCTTGCTCTTCTGATAGTAGTGATTCCGCATAGAATGTGATATGCGGGGTCTCCTCTGTTCCTAGGTTGACCGGATTGCATTTTTCTGCCAAGACTGCTAACTTTTCCTGATGAATAGCTCTTAAAGGAAGATTGAATCCCCCATCCTCGGGCACCTCAAAGAGGTTTTCACCATTGGATGTGTCCTTTCTTTTTACTTTTTTCTTGTCAAAGAGTGCCATAGTGTGGTTTTCACTCAAGGACTTGGATATTATTCTTAATTTCTCACTTTTGCGACTGAAGGATTCAATCGTTTCCCCATAATAGGCATGTGTGTCCAACTCCATTATAAACCCTGCTTTATGATCCCCATTTGGAATGTTATCCCACAATCTCATGAATTCTGAGAGTGCCTCATCATTTTTGAATGTATCTAGAACTGGTGGTCCTCGTTGGTCGTAGTCGATGATTTGGGGATAGACTAGACGAATCTCATGATTTTGATGGTCTGTTTCGAAGGATAGGGTACTAATCATGCAAAGAGTGGTATCCTCAAATAGCCTAGGTAGATTGGATGTGGGGTTGTCGTCATCACTACTACTATAGACATAAGTTATATCAAAGGTATAGTTATCTAGGACACGACCTGTGGATACTGGTAGTCATAGTTCTGCTGCGGTTGGCTGACGAGGTTTATTAAATGCTCTAACTGAAGGACTTCGGCCATGTATGGTTATACTTAGAGGGGTACATCCAAGGCCAAGATTTGTTATTGGTCACGTCTCCAGAATGATAGGTATTATAAGCCCATTGTCGTTTTGTCCCAATCTTTGGTTTATGTCGTAGCCCATTGCGAGCATCATTTGCAGACCCTTGCTTCTTTCATCCATTGGTAAATTAGATGCTGGTCTTTCATCTTGATATAGCATATGTGATGGATCTTCTTCAATAACCTCCTGGCCAAGGTCTCCCCAGCTTGTGAATTCGGGATAGTCCCCGGGAGACGTTTGTGATGTGGAAGCTTGGTTTTCTTGTGGACGTCCCCGTGATCTAGGAGATTGTGGTAACTCTCCTACCACAAAAGCATTATTAGGGAGCTTGTAGCTTCCACAACCATCCTCCTGGATGATGAGCTTGATGTCAGAGATGGTGGGAATGGCGGGAGTGGCGAGTGTCTTGGTCACAGAAGTGGATGCAAGGGTGGTGGGATCAATGTATTGTGTGGATGGGCCCTCATCATTTTTTGGTACTTGGGGGATTTTGTAGTACTTTGCTTCAAGATTTTTGCAATATGAGAAAGGTTCAAGATCTCCATGGATGGTTACTTCTTGTCCGTTATGTGTAAATTTGACACATTGGTGGAAAGTTGATGCTACTGCTTTCATCACATGGATCCATGGACGTCCTAAGAGGATATTATATGGAAAGTCAAGGTCCAAGACCTAACAGGTGGTTTCCATGAGAGCTGGCCCTACTTGAATAGGGAGTTTGATTGTGCCCTGAGACACTCTTTCTTGGTCATCATATGCTCTTATCATGATGCCCTTTCCTTTGTCAATGGAATCTTCTGATATTTTCAACTGTTTGATGAGGCTTAGGGAACATATGTTCAAGCCCGCACCTCCATCCACCAAGACCCTTTTGATTTTGCTCTTGTGTACAATGGCTTCCAAGTGAAGTGCACGGTTGTGAGATGGTTGGGCAGGGAAATCTTGGTCAGAGAATGTAAGAATATTAGGCGTAATGATATTTCTGACCATAGCTTGGAATTCCTCCGCATCGAGATTTGCGGGGACAATGGATGAGGCTAATGCTTCCCCAAGGATCTTCCTATGAGCTGATCGTATTTTTAATAACTCCATGATGGAGATGTGTGTTGGCATTCTCTTGAGTTGATCTATGAAATTGTAGCCATTAGGAACGGATCTAGATGCAGATATTCTGTTTGGTTGGGATGATCCTGCAATGGTTACTTTACCGCTTCTTGTGGTGACTCTACAATCTTTGGCATATGCGCCCTTGATAGTAATGACCATGCAGTTTTCATCTAGGGAGGTGATGACTGTTTCATACACATGATTTACGTTTGAGTGGGTTCCTTTCCCTTTATTATTTTTATTCCCTTTGTTGCCATGATTCGGCATTAGATTCGTATATATCTTAAGATCCTGGTTTCCCGTTGGTTGTTCCACATTTATGATTATTTTATCGATGAGATCTTGGATGATGTTTTTCAATCTCATGCAATTGTTTGTGGTATGGCCTTTGATTTTATGGAACTCGCAAAGTTGATTCTCGTTATACCAAGGAGGTTTTACATCCGGTTCTTGGTAATTTTCAAAGGTAGGAGCTTTGATGAGTTTTTCATCTATCAACTTTTTCATTATGTCCTCAAGTGGTTCCCCCAAAGTGGTGTATTTTCGCTTGGGATAGCTCTTGCATTGAGGTGGTCCTATTTGGTCATTGAGGTTATTGATTGTTGGATTGTTGTTTTCCTGGTGTGTTGTGTGATGAGTGTTTTGATGTTGTGTTTGGATTTGAGGTGCGGGTGTGTTTTGGCGAGGAGCACTAATGACCACCTTGGCATCGACGACACCATCATTAGTGATGTTTTTGTTCCTTGCCCACGTGCGAGGTTTATCATTGTAATTGGATAGTGGGCAGTTGTTTTGTTGTTCATGGTATGATGTTGATTCTGCAGGTTGAGTCACAAGGGCTCTTTCGATGCTAAGCGCCTTGGGGTTCAATTGATCATATGTGGTGATGCCCTGAACCTTGAGATGAAATGCCAAGAGGCCTTCAAGGTTGGCTATGATGGTACAAATTTGTTGTTCTTATGGCATGGTCCACTTGCTCTGATTGGCCTTAGATCGCCATCGTTGTAGGAATGAGGTGAATGATTCTCCCTTTCCTTGTTTTAGAGCCGAAAGTTCTTCTAGACTAACATCCATTGCGATGTTGCATGCGTAGTTCTTTATGAATGCATCCATAATTTCTTGAAATGTTCTAATGCATGAGGGTAAGCGAGAGAACCATTCCATAGCGTGGCCTGCCAAGCTCCTAGGAAATAGCCGCATCAGATAAGTGTCGTCATAAGCGACCTCCATGTAATGAACCTGGAATTCCCTGATGTGATCTTCAAGGTTTCCCATCCCTCGATATTTGTCAAATTTGGGGATCTCAAATCCCTTGGGGAATGGTTTCATTACTAAGCTCCTATCAAATGGATAGGGACACAAGTTGCTTGGCATTTTGGTTGTTCTCCCCGATTGAAGGTCGAGCACTTGTTGCGAGAGCAACCTGAGTTGTGTCGTCACATCATTTTGGGGATCAGGGGGTGGGATGAATTTTTTTTGGGGTGTTTCAATCGTGGTTTGGATGGGTGGGTTGCTCAGTGTGTTATTCGGTGGTATCTGTATGTTTTGCCGAGCTAGGTAGGCTTCCACCTATTTTTGTATGAACAACACTTGTTGTTGATCTTGTTGTTGTTACGCTAAGATTTGTGCTTGTTTTTGCGCTTGTTGTTGTTCCAACAATGCTTGTTGTTGTGCTTCTTTTTGTTCCAACAATGCTTGTTGTTGGGCTGCGAATTGTGTTGCTTCTTGTTGCTCTTGATATTGCTTTAATGCTTCCTGATATGCTTGCAATTGTGTTGCTTGTCTTTGTGCATGAAGTTGTGCTTGATATTGGACTTGTTGTGCCTGATATTGAGCTTGCACTTGTGTGGCTTGTGCTTGTGCTGCTTGTTGTTGCAATAGGAGTTGTGCTTGAGCGGCCTTTTGTGCTTGCAATGCTTGCATAGCTTGTTGTTGTTGTTGTTGTAATAAAGCTTGGGCTTGTGTGGCTTGTGTTGGTATGTGGTGACTGATCATGCTATACTGTATAGCCCATGGTATATTGTACACCCCAACACGTATCCTTGCTGGGGTCCGGGGCCGGGCTGGGACCCAGATGAGTGTTTGGGGGTGGCAGTCCCCGAGAAAAATTTTCCTCCTACTTTTTCGCGTCATCGCCGAAAAGGGGAAAAATCAACGAAAAAAGAAAAATCTGATTTTGTAGAACCCAAAATCTGGAAGCTCCTAAGCTTGTTAAAAAGGGGTTCGGATGGGTATTACAATATGATGAAAACGCGATTATTCGCAAGATTGTAATAAGTTTTGCACTGGATAATAAAAGTATTGGATGGCTACGGTTTGGTGGATGTAGCCTGGATTGGGTGAACCACGTTAAATTCTTTGTGTCATGATTTATTCTATGTGTTTTAGTTTCTCTATTTATTAATTAAATATACATTTAATTGTTAGATATCTGCCTTTCTAACCCTAATAAGTGGTATCAGAGCGGGTTGTGTTTCGATTTTCGTCTGTAGGAAGGTCTCACAGTTGAGTGGGAGCAATGGAAGACGAGGGTAATAAGGTTGAGAAGTTTAATGGGAAAAACTATCAGTTATGGAAGATGCAGATGGAGGACTATCTCTATCAGAAGGATTTATGGCGGCCATTGGAAGGGAAAACCAAGAAACCCGCAGCAATGTCTGATGAGGACTGGGAGATTTTGGATAGAAAGGCTCTTGGTAGTATTTGTTTATGCCTGGCATAATCGGTGGCATTCAATATTACAACAACAAAGACAACTCAAGAGTTGATGGAAACCCTGGCGAAGTTATATGAAAAGCCTTCCGCTTCGAATAAGATATTTCTTATGAAGCATTTATTTAATATGAAAATGGTAGAAGGTGGGTCAGTTACTGATCATTTAAATGAATTTAATATGGTCACCAGTCAATTAACTTCTGTAAAAGTAAACTTTGATGAAGAAGTTAGGGCTCTTTTGATTCTATTTTCTTTGCCTGAAAGCTGGAATAGCTTGGTAATGATTGTTAGCAATTCTGTTTCTAGTTCAAATACATTGAAATTTGATGATGTTGTTGGTGTTATTTTGAGCGAGGAAATTTGTAGGAAAAGCTCGGGTGGAACATCCACATCAGGCAGTGTTTTGAATGCAGAAAGTAGGGGCAGAACAAAGGAGAGAGGAAACAATTATGGAAATCGTGGGAAGTCACGAGGAAAATCAAAGGAAAAAAGGTCTTAATCTAGAGACAAGAGGGATTGTTGGTACTGTGGTAAGCCGGGTCATCTGAAGAAAGATTGTTGGTCTCGGAAAAATAAAGAAGGAGACAGAAAGGAAGGAAGTAAAGAGGAAAATATGGTAAGTGATAAATCTGATGAGGATGCTTTGATTCTTTCTCTTGATAATGCTAATGATTCTTGGGTGTTAGATTCGGGGGCTTCATTTCATGCTACCTCCCATAGAAGTTATTTTCTTGATTATGTCCAAGAGGATTTTGGGCTGGTTTATTTAGGAGATAACAAACCCTGTAAGATTGTTGGAAAGGGAAGAATCAAGATTAAGCTGCGAATCGGGAATCATTGGCTACTACGGAGGTAAGGCATGTTCCAAAGTTAAGCAGTAAATTTAATTTCAGCAGGGCAACTAGATGATGAAGGTTGTGTTGTTACATTTAGTGATAAAATTGGAAGGTCACAAAGGGTGCCTTAGTGGTAGTAAAAGGTGTGAAAGTAGGCACCTTATATCTTTGTACAGGTCATACTGTTCCTTCTACTTTAATTGTTACGTAAAAAGGTCAATGTTCAAGAACAATTGCTGCAGTTCAAGCAGGTAGAAGATCATACAGTTGTTGTGGACTCTAAATCAGCACTGTGGCATAATAGACTTGGGCATATGAGTGCAAAAGGTATGAAAGTACTTCATTCAAATAATATTTTACCAGGTCTAAAATGTGTTAATATGGATTTCTGTGAAAGTTGTGTATGAAAACAAAAGAGAGTAAGTTTTTCAAGGATGGGAAGCAAAAGAAAGATGAGAAATTTGTTTGCCAGCATGGATGTATGGGGACCACCTCGTATCTTCTCTCGTGGTTTTGTATTATGTTACATTCATTGATGATGCAACTAGAAGGTATGGATTTATTTCCTTAGGCAGCAAATCTGGCGTATTTAAAACTTTTAAAAATGGAGAAGCTTGGCTGAGAATGAGACGTAAAAAGATAAAATGTCTCGATCTAATAATGGTGGTGAGTATTGCAGCAAAGAGTTTGAAGATTATTGTTCTCTAATGGTATCTTCAGAGGGCAAAAATGAATTCCAAGGACTCCACAGAAAATGGAGTGGTTGAGCGATGAATAGAACAATAATGGAGCTGCACCACTATGATTGCATGTTGGGCTACCTTTAAAAATGTGGGCAGAGACTGTAAACACTATTGTTTATTTAATTAATAGAGGTCCCTCTAACTTTGGGTTGTGGTATTCCAAAGGAAGCATGGAAAGGTAAGAAGGTGAGTTATTCTTTTCTCAAAACCTTTGGTTGTGAAGCATTTGCACATGTAGATTCTGAAAATAGAACCAAGCTTGATGCAAAATCAAAGAAATGTGTATTTGTTGGATATGGCATTGATGAATTTGGTTATAGGCTTGGGATTTTGAAAATCAGAAAATTGTGAGAAGCAGGGATGTCATATTCAATGAGAAAGTGTTGTACAAAGATCTATTGTTGCAGCATGAGAAGAAAGAAAATGATTATGCAGTGTTGGATGATATTCCAAACAATGATGTTTCAGTGTTTCCTCATGCTGGGCAAAAATAGCAACAACAAATACCACAAACTTTTGTTAGACAATCTTCAAGGATAAGTAGACGTCCAGAAAGATTCTCTCCCTCTTTGTATACTATTTTGTTAATTGATGCTGGTGAACCAGAATATTATGATGAAGCTATGCAGGTGGATACCAAGGTTCAGTAGGAGCATGGAATGGAAGAAGAAATGGACTCTTTGCTGAAAAATCAGACTTGGAAATTATGCAAGTTGTCTGCAGGTAAAAAGGCTTTACCAAACAAATGGGTTTATAGGCTGAAAGAGGAGGATGGAGGTAAGAAGAGATTTAAAGCCAGATTAGTTGTAAAGGGATTTGCACAAAAAAAGGGTATTGATTTTGATGAGATTTTTTCTCCAGTTGTTAAAATGACTTCTATTCGTATTGTTTTAAGTATTGTGGTTGTTGAAGATTTGCATTTAGAACAGCTTGATGTTAAAACAGCCTTTCTCCATGGTGATTTGGAAGAGGAAATATATATGGACCAACCACAAGGATTTAAGGTCAAAGGTAAGGAGAAACTAGTGTGCAGATTGAAGAAAAGTTTATATGGCTTGAAGCAAGCACCTCGGCAATGGTACTTGAAATTTGATAGTTTTATAGTTGAGCAAGGCTACAGTCGATGTAATCTAACCAATGTGTTTATTTTAAGAGGTTGGATAATGACAACTACATTATTTTATGTTTATATGTTGATGACATGCTTGTAGCAGGGTCTAACATGGATCATATAAGTGAGCTAAAACAACAATTAGAAAATATTTTGCTATGAAGGATTTGGGGGCAACAAAACAAATCCTTGGTATGAAAATTTGTAAAGATAAGAAAAATAGAAAATTGTTTTTATCTTAGGCTAATTATGTTGAAAAGGTGTTGCAGAGATTTCATATGGAGAATGCAAAAGCTGTCAGCACACCTTTGCCTAGTCATGTTAAATTGGCTAAGGATATGTGTCCAAAGACACAAGAGGAGGAAGAAAAAATGTCCAAGGTGCCATATGCTAAAAATTTCCAAGGTACCATATGCCTCAGCTGTAGGCAGTTTAATGTACGCTATGGTATGCACGCGACCAGATATTGCACATGTCGTAGGAGTTGTTAGCAGGTATTTGAGTCATCCCGGAGTTGAGCATTAGAATGCGGTAAAATAGATTCTCAGGTACTTGAGAGGTACATCCAATAAATGTTTATGTTTTGGGGGCTCTAATACTGGTTTAAAAGGCTATGTTGACTCATATTTGGCAGGGGATATAGATACCATGTGGAGTACCATAGGTTATGTTTTTACAATTGGTGGGACAGCAGTGAGTTGGATTTCTCGATTGCAAAAGTTGGTTGCTTTATCCACCACAGAGGCAGAGTATGTTGTTGCAACAAAGGCGGAAAAGGACATGATATGGCTACAACTTTTCATGGATGAGTTGGGAAAACAACAGGCTGGAAATTACTTGTTTACAGACATCCAGAGTGTTATACATCTTGCAAATAATTCTACCTTGCATTCTAAAACAAAACACATACAGTTGAGATATCATTTCATTTGATCGGTGTTGGAGGATGGACAGGTCAAGTTGGACAAGATACATACAGATGTCAATCCAGCGGATATGTTTATGAAGGCAGTGACAAGGGAGAAGCTGAGCTCCTCTTCAACTTTAGTTGGCCTTCAAGGTTAAATTCAAGTATAATAGAGCAGCAGGGTCCAATGTACTTATTTCCAGTGGGAGCTATAATTGCAGCAGTGTCGTCCAGGATTAGTCTCCAAGTGGGAGATTGTGTTGGTGTGGAGCCTGATCAGTCTCCAAGTGGGAGATTGTTGGTATGTGGTGACTGATCATGCTATACTGTGTAGCCCATGGTATACTGTACACCCCGAAATGTATCCTTGCCGGGGTCCGGGGTCGGGCCGGGCCCTGAGCGGGGGTTTGAGGGCGGCAACCCCCGAGAAAAATTTTCCTCCTACTTTTTCGCGTCATCACCGAAAAAGGGAAAATTCTAATTTTGTAGAACCCAAAATCTGGAAGCTTCTAAGCTTGTTAAAAAGGGGTTCAGATGGGTATTATAGTATGATGAAAAACACGATTATTCGCAAGATTGTAATAAGTTTTGCACTGGATAATAAAAGTATTAGATGGTTGCAGTTTGGTGGATGTATCCCGGATTGGGTGAACCACATTAAATTCTTTGTGTTATGATTTATTTTGTGTGTGTTTTAGTTTCTCTGTTTATTAATTAAATCTACATTTAATTGTTAGATATCTGCCTTTCTAACCCTAATAGCTTGTTGCGCTTGTAATGCGGCTTGGGCGGCTTAAGAGGCTTGTTGAGCAGCTAGGTGTACGAATTTTTGTTTCTGCACTTGTTGGAATCCCCTTTGAAAAGTAGCTTGCAATGTCGCGTTGTATTGACTTGATGTGGTGGAAATTGGTGGTGGTGGGGGTGGTGGTGGATTTGGAATTGCATTTGTGGTGGGTGATGATGTTGTGTTGATGTTTTGAGTGTTGGATGGTGGTGTTGATGTGATGGTTGGTCCTTGAGAGACCATGCTTTGCGATGTTAGGGGTGTGTTCAATGATGTTGCAATTGCTTGTGCATTTATCGCCTGTTGTTGTGATGTCAACAACAAGTTTTGAGCGTTTGACATAATGCTTTGGTTGATATTTGGGATGTTGTTTTGATCGATACTTGGTAGAGGGGGAAGCCCTAAACCAAGAAGTGGTGTGGATGATAATGTCAATGGTGGGAGAGGTGGAAATGTGAGGGGTGCGAGCTCTTGCGAGAATGTTGTAGTGGCGAATATGCCCCCCGGTCTGAACATATCTCCCTCTTCTTGTGAATTTGTGAGGAGAGGTGTTTGAGGTGTTGCGTGAAAAAATGATGATGATGGATCATGATGGAAAGTGAGGGGAACATTTTTATGTAATGGGTTTTCAAGTATGTTTTGTTCCAAGATGGTGTTTGCATCCAAGTTTTGATTATTAACAAGGGGGTGTGCTTGAAGAGAATTGAGAAATGCATTTCCCTTATTAACATTGGGTTGGGTTGGAGCAAACGATGTCGTGATTTGCGGAATGTTTTACGTGATGTTTTGGGATGGAGGTGTAGATGAGATGGGAGTGGTGGATGAGATTGGAGGAAATGATGTCTCCACTATGGTACTCACGTCGAAATCCGAAAGTAACTTGGCTCCTTGTTTTGCTAATTCAAGCATGTACAACGAAGGGTTGAGCCTCATCATGATGTTGATGATTTTATGGTTTTCCAGATTTTGAAGCATTTCAGTCATTTCTTCGTGAGACATTCTAAAGGTAAGTTCCTCTCCTTGGTTTTCTTCTTGGGGATTTTGTGATGATGAAATGGTCAAAGGATTTCTTGATTTGGCGGGATTTATTTCTACGTTTGTTTGGCTAAGATCGATTGAAGCGGGTGTTTCCTTGTTGGCTTCCATACTCTTCTTGTATTGAGATCTAGTTAGAACCATAAAACAAGGATCAATTTTCAAGAATATGGGAGATGAATCTCTTGATTCTTTGGATTGATCTTTATTTTATGCCCAAAGTAAAATGTTTTTAGGATATCTTGAGGATCGAGAGGTGATGGTATGATGATGATGTTTAGGGATGGATGATGCAGGTGTTATGATCTTTTGGTAAATATTGAAGGAGATACTAGGCTTTTGGGACTTTTGGATGTGTTTCGGATTTTGATTTTGATTTGATTTTTGGATTTTGAGATTTTGTCATTGATTTTGATTTGCTTTTGATTTTGAATAAAAAGACCCTAAGATATTGGATAATGATCTAAGGGATAGATTTTCTCAAAGGATGATAATTGAAATATGTGCGGGGAGAAGGATGCATCTACCCACACCTATTCAAATAAGACGATAGTTTCACTAAGCATATGAAGAAGGATTCATCTACATATACTAAGCTAGACAAGATGGTTTTGATAACTTTGACTAAGCATATGCAAGAGGATTCCTCTACACATTCCTAGCCAAAGGTGATTTTGATAATGTTTTCAAGGATTTAGTCCCAAGGATTTTGATGATTTCGATTATGCCAAAAAGCCTAGCATTAAGGATGATTTTCAAGATTTTCCAAAAGGTGATGATGAAATGATGTTTGTTTTGAAAGGTGGATGAAAAAGATTTTGATTTGCTTTTGATCCTAAGGTGAACCTAAAAAAGACACTTTGTTTTGCCTAGACCTAGGTATTGAAGAACATGCAAATGCTTCCTATAGACCTTTGTGACCAAAGAATGATTCACTACACTTTCGGATTTCCAACCAATGACCTTTGTTTTGGACTTTTTCAAGAATCGTGAGGCTTCAACACACATGAAAGTTCATTTTTTTTAGCTTTGCTTAATGGCTTTATTTTACCACAAACACTTTCTTTGATTAAGTTTTCAAACTAAGATGTCCAATGTCCTAATTTCTTCAAACCCCACAAAGTATGTTATGTGGAAATTCGATGAACTTAAAGCAAGGGTTTTCCTATTGTTTTCTTAAGGAGACAAATCGAGATATAATCCAATGTTTAGAAACCTCTAAGGACGTGAATCCCAAGGGAAAGAAATAACATATAGATTGAGTCAAGTATATTTATCTCCAAAAGGGTTTGAAATTTGGATGATGTTAAGCGTTTGTTTTTGAGATGTTTTCGATCAAACAATGCATTTTGTAACCCAAGAATAAGTACAACCCTATGGATGTGTAAGACAATATTTGTTGGATTCTCACTTGGACAAATCCAGCTACGCTTATCTTTAGCGAATGGTTAGATGCTTGACCCCACTGGTTCTCCTCCACGACACACTTATACGGGGCAGCCAAGCATCAACACCCATGAAACTCTCATGGCATGCTTTCCATTTCTACTAAAAGACCGTAAAAGTGTGGGGTGGCTTCAAAATGACCGTTCTTGCACCAACAAATAGATCAAGGATTTTGGAAAATTATAGCACATGGGTTTTAATAAGGACTTTTTGTTCGTGGAGATTGACCCATACGGCAAGAGTCCCCTTTCGGATCCATCTTGTCGGAATCAACTGCGTGATATTGGTGTTTACTCCAATATCCACATTTATATACTAGTTGGAAATACTCTTGGATTTAGAGTGTTACCAATTGAGTCGTTCCCTTGGGTGAGTACTTTTTCCCCAAGGCAAGCCCTCTAGGATAAACAAAAGCGAGCAAAGACAAAATCCGTAACTCGATCAATCTTTGATGGTAACAAAGAGAGAATATATGCAAAGATGCCCCCACTCACACTTACATAAGATCTTGTTCAATTTTAAACCCAGATCGAAGTGTGTAGGTGATTGCTTTGTCTCAACCTAAAATCGTGAAAAAGTCCTTTTGATTCTCAAGATCGCTATAAAGCGTGAGAGAAGCGCATACGTCCTTTTTCAATGAGGTTAGTTCAAGTAAGCTTTCACAAAAGCAAAGTTGCACTTGTTCTTTTTAAATCCACAAAGCAAAATGTGAGTTATTTTTAAGCACCGAAAGATAAGTGAAAGACATTTTGTTCAATTGTTAATTCAAGAAACAAAATCTAGTAAGTTGTGGTCCTAATGTTCATTTTAACCTTTGAAAGAAGAAATTGAAAGATTCTTTTTAAACCCAAATGAAAACTAGTGTCCTAAGGAAGAAAAAGATAACAATTTCTTAACAAAGTGTTAAGCAAACACTAAAGTGTTTAAAAACAATTTGATTTAATGAAACATCCTCCTCATGCTTCTTCTTTCTTTGATTTCAATTTCCAACCTACAAGGAAGAAAAACCAGTCAGATTCTGGAAAATACAGAGACAAAAAAGCAGAAAACAGAGAACAAATTAATCATTAATCATTAATCAAATAACACGTGCTAAAATTAAATTTTCCCTTTTTATTCCCTTCCAGCGTCGCAACTCATGACTACATCAGAGTTTGATTTCCCAACGGTGCCCTCACAGCGCCGCTCGCCAGTCAGCATCGCTCTGTGTAGGGACAGAGACCTCAACTGCGTCGCACTTTTTGCCCAGCGCCACAGTTTTCTTCCAGCATTGTAGTTTGATTATTTTTGAAACTGTCTATGAGTCAATCAGCCCAGCGGTGGAGTTTATAATTCAAGTTTTCTTGGCGAGACAAGTCCAGCGTCGCACTTTAAGTCTCCTGCGGTGCTATATAGCGACGCTGAAGAGACAGCGGTGCCAAAATAGAGACGATGAGCTCCTAGCGTTAGAATTTTCTGTGTGAGGAAAAAATGCATAAATTTTGGGAAAAACTGATTGAAAGTGAGATGTTTCCCTCCTTCTAGCGCCAAATGTGCGAACCCCAACCTTGGTACCTGCAAAACAACAAGAATAAACAAGTTAGACAAGGAATTGCAAGCCAAAACAAGGATTCCCCATGAAATCCATTTACAACATTCAAATTAGGAAGAAAATAATGAAGAACTCAATGAAAATGACAAAACAAAGATTAAATCCTAATTAGAAAAGCAAACACATGATCCCATGGGGGAATTGGTTCCAATTTGATGTGAAAATTGGCCCTTTCCCAATCCCTAAGATGCAAACTTGATGTTTTGATGAAGATTTGATCCACTTTGTTGATGTTGAAGAGTGATCCAAGCTAAAATCTGCAAAATCTAACTATGATTCAAGAATGATTAATGAAATTTGATGGATATTTTAGCATGGTAACTTTGCCTAGATTGTGGATGATGAAATGAGGATATGAGCTCCTTATTTATAGAATTTCAAGATGGATGAATGTCCAAATTTGAGCAATGTGGGACTAACATTCATCCAATGACATTATGCCACTTGTCAATCTATGAATGGATGAAGGATGTGCAAGATTTGAGAAATGTGCCAATAAATGCATAATTTTGAATTTCAAATTTGTTGAAATGACATGCAAGAGGGAAGGGAAAATGCAATAAATGCCACTTGGCTCAAGGCAAAGGACATGTAAGATGAATTTATTGCCTTGTTGGATGTACATGTTGATTTGGAATTTTTGAATTCAAATTGAGAGAATATTCCAAAAGATGCCTTGTGAGGAAAATAGAGATTTAATAAATGAATTAAATCTATTTTCATGTGCAACTTGCATTATCTAGAGGATGGGACATGAGATGAGATTAAATTAATCAAGGGTTAATTAATTTAATGAGAGAAGTTAGATGATGTGACCTATTTGACTCAAATTTATGGATTTATTTAAATCAAATAAGAGAGGAATATGACAAAAGATTAATTAAATAAGGATTTTGATTTATTTAATTAAAAGAGATGGTGTTAGATTAAATCAAATAAGATTTTAATTTATTTAATTTAATGGATAGACTTTAGAGATTTAATCAAATAGATTGATTATTTAATTAAATAGGGATAATTAGATCAGATGGATTGATTTAATTAACAAAAGAGATTGACTTAATTAGATAAAATGATTTATTCAATTAAGAGAGGAAAATTGATGAATTTAATCAGATAAGGAGGTTTGATTAAATGGTTAGACCGAGGGATGATTCAGGAAGAAATGATGTTAGTAAGTCAGGATCAGATGCACAATGTCAATCGGTATATTTTACGTGTCTACAGGTTGCAACAATTGACAACTTGAAAAGGATCTCAGTTGTTGGCTGCATTATTTGGTATTAGAGCATGGTTTGAAGAAGTTTATAAGGAAGATATAGAATGGCACATAGAGGAAGGGGTAGAGGAAGGCCCCCATGAGGAGAAGAAAATCCACCACTCATGGAGATTCTAAGAGGGATTGCAGCAAGATTAGAAGCCATAGAAACTTCTCAGAGGAGAGGGGTTCTTGTTGAAGATGTCAGTGAAGATTAGGAAGAAGCTCCTAAGGTTGCAGCTGAACAAGGAGGAGACCCATAGGAAGAGAGGTTTTTACAGGCATTGGAAAAGCTTGGGAGTAGGCCAAAAATGGACCCATCAAGCTACAGTGGGAGTATGAAGCCTGATGAACTCATTGATTGGATTACAGAAATGGATAAGTATTTTGATCTAGAATCTATTGACGAAAAGAAGAAGGTAAAATATGCTAGCACCAAACTAAAGGGACATGCCTCCCTATGGTGGGATCATGTGCAGATTGACTGATAAAGAAAAGGAAAGGAGAAAATAAAATCATGGAAAAAGATGGTCACAAAGTTGAAGACAAAGTTCTTACCTGTGGATTATCAAATCAGCATAATCAAAAGGTTACAAAACCTTAAGCAAAAGGATCTCAGTGTCATGGAGTATACAGAAGAGTTTTATAGATTGATCATTTGTGTTGGACGTGTTTAAGATGATGAAAAGCAAGTAGCTCGATGTGTGAATGGTCTAAGGATTAATATCCAAGATGAATTTAGCATGGTATTGATATGAACAGTGGAAGAAGCTTACCAGTATGCATTGAAGCTGGAGGAAAAGTTGGCAAGAAGGAAACAAGGAAGCCTTAGAGGAAGGGGAAAACCCTTACAAGGTAGAGGACAAACAAGTGTAGGAAGAGGGAAGTAGACAAAGGAAGAAGAAACAAGCTAGTCACAACAAACACCAGTGACAAATGCAAGAGAAAAAGGGGATTATTCAAGAGGGAGAGGTGAAACTTCTAGAGGAAGAGGAGAGTATGGAAAAGGAAGAGGTTTTTCAGGAGTTTTTTTCAGCTGTGGGGAGATGGCTCATAGGGCCTTTGAATTCCCTCAAACACAAGAATTAGAAAAGACCAACATTGGAAGAGCATATGCTACAAAAGCTGAGCATGAGACAGAATTGGTTGATCCAGAAGATGGAGAATTTCTAATGTTGAGAAGAGTTCTTTTGAAACCAGAGAAGGAGAAACCAGAACCAATACAAAGGAGAAGCTTGTTCAAAACCATTTGCAAGGCACAAGGAAAATGGTGCACTATCATTGTAGATAGCGGAAGCACTAATAATTTAGTGTCACAAGAGATGGTGGAAAAGCTGAAACTAGAAAGGACAAAGCACCCAAATCCATATTGAGTCACTTGGTTGCAAAAAAGACATCAAGTTTTAGTAAGTGAACAATGTTTGGTGAGTTTCCAAATTGGTGGTTACAAGGATGAAATTGTATGTGATGTAATGCCAATGGATGCTTGTCATATACTTTTGGGAAGGCCATGGAAATATGACCACAAAGCAATCCATGATGGTGAAGAAAATACCTATACAATCACAAAGGACAAGAAAAATTATGTCATGAACCCCCTAAAGGAGAAGAAAAATGAAGTGGAAAGCGATACAAAGGTATGCATAATCACTAGAAAATATTTTTTGGAGTTAAAAGAGGAAGAACTATGTTATGCTTTAGTTTCCAAGCCAACAAAATTTGGGACAAAAAGTGAAGAACATGAAATATCTGAGGAAGTCAAGGAGATATTACAAGAATATGATAGCATTTTGGTGAAGGAACTTCCAGATGGACTCCCACCAATTAGAAGTATCAGTCATTGTATGGATTTTATACTAGGAGCAAGCTTACCAAACAAGGCAGCATACAAAATGAGCCCAAAAGAGAATGAGGAGATAAATAAACAAGTGCAAGGGTTGTTGGACAAAGGTTTGATAAGAGAAAGCTTGATCCCATGTGTAGTACCAGTAGTTTTGGCACCTAAAAAGGATGGAGAATGGTGCATGTGTACGAATTCAAGAGCCATAAACAAGATGTAAGAGAGGGGGACCAACCACGTCAAGGCTCCAAGTCATAGAGAGCCAAGAGCGAAGGGCTGCCCTAACTTACCTCACTCTAAAGGGGTATTTCGGATAGAGGTCAAGAATGATGAGGACTATAAAGTACGCCAATCACCCTTCAGACCCCAAATCCAAGTTTAGGCTAGGTGAGCTTGTTTTCATAGTCAATACTACACCTCAGAAATTTATCTGTCTGAGGATGAAAGCGCAATTCTGGGATGACAACGCAGTGCACTGGTGTCTCTCAGGCGCACTGGCATTTGTGCGGCCAAAGGAAAAAAAGTATAATAAAAACTACCAGAAAATGAACTAATAGCCTACCTAACTATTCTTAAATGAGAAAAATAGAACAATAAGATATCAAAAGTACAAACGAAGATGATAAGTAGATAGATGAAGGCTAAAGTAATGAAGATGATCTCACCAAGGTGCCAGTTCGCCAACTAGCTCCAAATGCATGTCCACCTACACACAAGAAAGAGGGGAAATTTTTTGGGGATGTATAGGGGTCTACCTCAATCAGACCCCCATTTTGGTGTTTCCACCTCCATGAACAGCCAAACAGCAATGAGAGAGAAATATGCAATAAAGAAGTAAAGAAAGTAGAAGGTGCAATAAACACTACAAAATAGTAAAGTGCTACTCAACCAAATCACAAAGGAGAGGAGTGAAACGTTACCACCTCCACTCAAAATCTCACTAGCCAATGGAGGAGAAAGTGTATTTTGCAAGGTCACCATAGCCTCGACTGTGATGAAGGGAGGTCTCGCAAGACTCCAAGCCCACATTGTTAAGGCTTGCTTCACACTTTCTTTATGGAGTTGATGGAGTATTGTTGCTACAATGGAGTGTTGAAGTGCTGCTAAAGAGTGAAGGGAATGTTGAAAGTGCTAAGAGAATGCCAATTTGTTGCTTAGAGGATGAAATGGAATGAAGATGAGTGAATTTGAAGGAGAAGTGGGAAGAATCTACCATTTTTGGGGTCAGTTGGTCAAAGATGGATGTTGCAAATCGACCCCAATTGAAAGTGTAATACCCCTACCAACTTCAAATGTAGGAATCCGTCAGGGACGTAAACGCACCGCGCAGACATCTATGTGTCATGTGCACGTCTCTGACAAATATTCTCTCACCGACACAAGAGACAGATGCCAAGTGGAAGGAAGTTGGGTGATGTGGAATTTCTCCTTCGGATTTGATTCTCTAAGGTGAAGATATGTGAAAGGGGAATTTGCGTAAGGGGTGAAAATTCACTCCTATACACAAGATAACAATCAAATATAGCTTTCCATTGCCATGAATGGATGACTTGATGGATTGTTTAAGTGGAGCAAGGTACTTCACCAAGATTGACTTGAAGAGCGGGTATCATCAAATAAGAATCAAAGAAGGAGATGAATGGAAGACCGCATTCAAGAAAAAGGAGGGACTATATGAGTGGTTGGTCATGCCATTTGGTCTCACAAATTCCCCAAGCACATTCATGAGGTTGATGAACGAGGTGCTCAAACTGTTTCTGGGTAAGATTGTAATTGTCTATCTTCATGGAATCTTGGTTTTTAGTAAGGAGAAGGATGAACATTTAGAACATGTGAGGGTTTTTTTGCAAATATTAAGAGAGGAAAGGTTGTTGTTCAATCTTAAGAAATGTGTCTTCATTAAGGAGGAGCTGGTGTATTTTGGTTTTTTCATCTCAAAGGAAGGCCTATGAATGGATCCAGAAAAAGTTATGGCAATTCTTGAATGGCCATCCCCTAGGAGCATGTTTGAAGCTAGGAGTTTTCATGGTTTGGAAAGATTCTATAGGAAGTTTAACAGAAATTTCAGTAGTATTTGTGCACCAGTCACTGATACAATCAAGGGGGAGAAAAGAGAATTCAAGTGGAAAGTTGTAGTAGAGCGAAGTTTTAACATCTTGAAGGAGAAAGTAATAGAACAACCCATATTAGCCTTACAGGATTTCAACAAAGTGTTCCAAGTTGATTGTGATGCAAGTGGGAAAACAATAGGAGGGATTTTGGGTCAAGAGGGTGGACCTATAGCCTACTTCAGCGAAAAAATTAAATGAGGCCAAGAGGAAGTAATTTGTGTATGATCAAGAGTTTTATGCTATTGTGCAAGCACTCAAGAAATGGAGACACTATTTGTTGCCCAAGGAGTTTGTTCTCTACACTAATCACCAAGCTTTGCAATACATCAATACCCAAGGTAAGCTCAATCAAAGGCACATGAAATGGGTGGAGTTTTTACAAATCTATTCATTTGTTCTTAAGCATAGGAGTGGTAAATCTAATCAGGTAGCAGATTCTTTAAGTAAGAGATGCCTATTGTTGAATAAATTGCAAGTTGATGTTATGGGATTTGATTTGATGAAAGAAATGTATGAACATGATCTTGATTTTGGTGAAGCATGGGCTGCATGTAAGAATCCTTTAGAGCGTGATAGAACCAAATGGTTGTAGTATTTTATTCAAGAGAGGTTGTTGTTTAAAGGGCAGAAATGGTGCATATCAAGGGGCTCTATGAGAGAAAACTTGATTCGAGAAAAACATGGTGGGTGACTTGGTGGAAATTTTGGAGTGGATAAAACTTTGGGGCAGTTGAGTGAAGCTTATTATTGGCCAAGTATGAGCAAATATGTGAATAATTTGATTCAAAGGTGTACCATTTGTCAACATGCCAAAGGGACAAGTCAAAACACGAGACTATATTATTCTTTGCCAATTCAAAAAAACCATGGGAGGAAGTAAGTATGGATTTCATTCTTGGGCTGCCTAAGAATAAAAAAGGTAATGACTCCATCTTTGTCATAGTTGATATATTTTCAAAAATGGCTCACTTTATTCCATGCAAAAAGACCAATGATGCTTCATATATAGCCAAAAAAAAAATTCAAAAGGTTGTTAGATTACATGGCTTACCAAGGAGTATTGTTTTCGATAGAGACGCCAAGTTTGTTAGTCATTTTTGGAGGACATTATGGAAAATATTGGGTACTCATTTAACTTATAGTTCAGCCTATAATCCTCAAATGGATGGGAAAACAAAGGTGGTAAATAGGAGCCTTGGAAACTTGTTGAGATGCTTGATAGATGGGAAGGAAAAGTGCAACAATTGAAGATTATGTTGACTATATGCATGAACTTCATCAAGAAATTAAGGAGAAGTTGGAAACTAGTGCACAAAAATACAAGGCTCATGTAGATTTGAAAAGAAGAGCTTAAGAATTTGAGGTGGGAGAGTTGGTCTTAGCCGACCTACAAAAGGAAAGATTCCCTCAAGGCACCTACAACAAGCTACAACATAAAAATATTGGACCATGCAAGGTAATCAGAAAGTTTTCAATGAATGCCTATGAAATTAACTTGCCTCCAGAGATTGATATATCGCCAATCTTCAATGTTGCTGATTTGTATAAGTTTCATGGTGAAGAGGTAAAAGACGGAAGAAATGATGATTCTAATGCACAGGATTTGGTAAATTGGAAACAACAACTTCCAACCAAACTAAATGAGGAAGTGGATGAGGTTATTGATTCTAGAGTAGTCAAGAAAACACGGGGAAAGGAGTATAAGGAATAATTGATCAAATGGAAGGAAAATAAGATGGAAGAGGCCACATGGATTGCTGCTCCTGAGCTATACAAGCTTGGGATTCCACCTCTAAATTGAATCTTCATGGAACATTCTTTCTTACCCTGGTTGTTTGATGCAGGAGCATCCAGGAAAATCATAACTATCCTGCACAACCAAAAGAGCTCTATTTCCTATGTTATTTTGATTTTTCTAAATTTTGTCTTGGTTTTATTTTTGGCTTGTAGGAAACAAATTATTTTATCTAATTTGTCTCTCCAAGGTTGAGATTGTGGAGATTATTTTGTCGGTAAAAGAATGGGTGAATTTTAGCTAGTTTATGGTCCCAAAAAAGTGGAAAATGGGATTTATCTTGGAAGCCCAAAAGACCATGTCCCAGATGCTTTTTCTCCATTATTGGAGCATTTTGTAACTCCTCTTTGATTTTCTTAGTTGGGAATTTGAAGTTGCACACCCAAGTAGTGGAAAAAAGAGAGGTTCTAGAATGAACCAATTTTAGAGTTCCTTATTGATTGCTTATAGGTGAAGCTACGCCCTACTTTTTGGAATGGTTTTTGATGATTTTGTTGTAGATTGAATGAGGATTCCATTTCCTAGATGAATAGAAGAGGCTGGATGTTGAAAAGAAAAGGAAATGATGAAGTATTTTGATGCAAATCTAGGGCATACCTTTCCTAGGCATCCACGAGATAAGGAGAGATTATTTTCTATTGTTATGTGTTGCCTGTAGTTGATTTTTGGAATTTTTAGAGATTTTTTGTATTGTTTTGTTTGTAGGAGGAGAAAAACTTACACCCGATTTGATCAGGTAGTGTTGTTTGCAAATGGAAGCACTTGTAATAGGAGATGCTTGTAATTTTCAATATTTTGCAAATGAGAATGAAAATACCATGTTTATTTGCTGCTAAAGTTTCTTTTTGCTGCATTTTCTTTCTTTCATTGGATTTCTTTTGGCCTAGACCTATGGAACCTATAAAGCCTCAAGAAGATTTATTTTTTGGGTCATATCAAAAGTTCAAAGAAAAGTGCATAAAAAAATTATCTCTTAGCAATATTCTTGAGTCTGATAGGTCCAAGGTTGTGTTACCAATTTTTCACTACAGCTCAATTGGTGGAGCTGGTTGAATACTGTTATCTTTTAAAGTGAAATTACAGTTATTTCTGCATTGTGCTTAAGTGTTGTTTGCATCGTGATCATTGTTCGTTAGGTGACAGTTGAGCATTAAAAAGAGGAAATTGAGTTTTAGAAGTGCTATTCAATGTTTTACAATTAAATGAAGTACAGAATTGAGCATATAAACAACAGAGCATTTTAAATGCTTTCATTTATTTCATGGAATAATTCATATTTACATAGTTTCATTTGATTGCAAGAATCCAAACGATATTACAACATTGCGTTGAAATGCATTTTCTTTTTGAGATGAAAAGCATAAAATGAAATCAAATATCCACACAAGTCATGGATGGGATTGTCACAGTGCATTATTAATAGCACACTACACTATGGAAGATGCAAAAGAAGAAATCACATAAGTAACGACATAATCATCATTGCCTGATTTCCTGATGGTCGACGCTGAAATGGTGCGTCTTTGTCTTCTCGAGCTCCGTGACCTGTAAGAGAAAAGAGGGGGATGTCAGAGGCTCCAATTATGAAGATACCTATATGAATCACCAACAATAGTGCATCATGCTACTAATCATACACTGAAACAATCAAGTAGAGTGAAAATAAATAAGTTGAAGGAGAAACATCAACATGATCATCATATCTTGTTTTTATGCTAACATTGTTTGTTTCCTTGTGCAGGTATAGGGAAAATCATGAAGCTGATTGTTTTCTGAAAATCCAAGCATGTGGAGAAAAACGGGCTCCCACAAGGGTAGAGCTCGGCATGCTCCCTGCATACATCACAAGCGAGCTGAGAAGGATATTGTAATCATCATGTTCATCAAGAAAGTGAATATACAATAGAAAGAGTAAAATAGAGTTCATATTTCAAGCCATCAAACTAACCGTCCACTCATAACAAGCAGAAAGTGTTCTCTGAAAGCTACAGGTGGACCGTTAGTTTAAATTGGCTCATTGATTCAACTGATTACATTCATCACAATATTGTTGTATGGTCATGTTATGCTGCTATAAGAAACAATGTATCTTGTTTCATGTTATGCTACAGTTGTTATCTATTTCTGAGAGTGAACAGGCATACCTAATGCCTAATTACAAAATGTACTATTTGATAAAAGAGATATAGGTATGTATGAGTCTCAATTTTTCTTCATTCAAGGAAGCATTTGTGCATTAATAGTTTTACATAATAAAGACCAGTGAAAGAATTCTCAAAATTCCATCGGAGCAAGGTGACAAGAACGGTAAAGTAACTGGCAAATCTGGTCAAAGAAAGTGCATGATTGTGAATGCATAAGTAGCGAGATGGACCAGCAACCTACATAATTAAATCAAGGGATTCTTGTGTGTGAGAGTAGTATAATTATCATGCTAGAAGGAATAAATACTTCTCAACTGATCAAGCAGTGAGTTCAATTGGAATCACAATATCATCATGGAGTTTTGTTATCATTTAGTCTCATGATGCCTGATCATAAAGAAACATTGTTCAATAAAGAGAACAAAGGTATTGTTTTTGTCTCATATTGTCATTGGAGAAAGGAACTGTGCACTAGAAACTGTACATAATTAGGACAAGTGAAGGAGTTTCAGTTTCTATCAGTGAATGACAAACATCAATACAGTATCTGATGTATTTGATAAAGGAAAGGTACAGCAAGGACAACCAGTTCACTTTGGCTAAATTGCTGCTTCAAATAGAATTATGCATCACTTTTTGGAAGAAGGAAACAATCAAGGTACACTGTTTATTCAAGAATATCTTCAAAAAGTTACAAGTATCAAGCAAAATAGACATGAACAGATTTGGCAAAGATTCAGATACACAAGATTCATTTCCAGAATAAACAAGTTTACAAAAGGCATGAGAGTTCAAAACATAGCATGTCAATGATACCTGAAGTGTAAACAAAAGGTGCAAGAAGAACCTTTAGAATGCAGATATGTGGAAGTTTCAAGCAACGTGAAGCCAAAAGAATATGGTAGGTAATTCTTCTAAATCTGAATTCATAAGTGGGTTTTCAAGATATTTTTTAGAATCTTATAAGTCTATGTGACAGTTTTTTAATGCAATACAAACAAGATGTGTGTATTCATAATACTATATACCCAGGAAAAGGTCTTGTTAAAGATAGAATTTATACAACATTCCCATGGAGAAAGCTGAGAAAAGTGGAAATACCATGTGAATCAGGTCCAGATTTTTACACATACAGTTTTTGTTGTTTTCTCATATACCCACAATTGATTTCAGATTTACATATGGAGATCACAGCTTTCAGAAAATACATGGACCTCTAAATAAATTCAATGTTTCCTCATTATTGTCAACATACCCACTTTGGGGTTTCAGGTCAAGTGTACATATTTTCATCATTTCCAATCTACCCATATGGGTATTTTTTCTCAGAACAACAAGTTAAATGTTTTATCATATGGGAGTTTTCAGAAAAATGCTCAATTTTCCTCTAGATATCAAGTACTCATATGGAGGAGATTAAAATTTTAGAATAACAAAAGAAAAGCCAGATTTTGCTTGACTACACAAAGTCTTTTCCAGAAAGCCCACATTGGGGTTTTGAAACATAATTCTGAATATTACAATTTTCAGTTTACCCTTGAAGGGTTCAATGAGAAAGCCACAGAAATTTCAAAGCAAAGCACCAGTTAGATGGGTCGAACCCATAAATTGAATACAAAATAATATACAAATTTTGTTTCCCATGTACCCACATTTGGGGTTTGATTTTAAATATAGAAATTACAACTTGCAGTGACAGCCCATATGTGGATTTTGTATGAAATAACAAGAATACAGATGGAAATCTTAATGGTCGAGCTCCGTGAGAGAAAGTATCAAAGTAAAATTGTTTTCTTCATAATAACAAATACCCATATCTGGTTTTGTTTTGGAGAGTATAAAAATGTGATTTTCCTTTGGTGGGTCGAGCTTCAGAATAGAGAATGCTAGTTTTCATTCGATTTTCATAACACCCATGAAGGGGTTTGTCCTCAAATGTGAAAGAGAAAGAGATTCTTGTTTTGGGTTGAACCCAAAATATTTAAAAATGCTTTTCCTGAGATATATATGGTGTGGCTTGTGTAATGACCAGGAAGTTACAAGTGAAGGAGAACACACTGGCCGCAGCCAGAACATTCACCAAAGGCTCCAAGCTTGAAGGTTTTCACCATGCCGGCCAGAGGAAAACACAAAGAGCCCAAGCTCAAGACTCGAGCTCTCTTAAAGTGAACAAAAAAAGTATACAAATGCATTAGAGGTTGTCTTAGCCATGGCCACAAGAGCAGAAAGTTCAAAAGTGAAGCCATAAAGGCTATAAACAAGAAGCTTACCTTATATGCAGAGAAGAAGAGAGATCCATCGAGCAAGCTTTCTCATGGAGTTCCATACAAAGGCTCGAGCTCATACAGGTCGACCAAGAAGAACAAAGCACAGGAAATATAAAAGAAAATCAGAAACAAGCATGAACAGGTCGCGGCCTTAATGGCCTTTCTTGCTCTTTGAATGAAGTAAAGAGTCATAATAGTATACAAATCAAGCTTGAAGAACTCGACTATCTGAAGACAGTAGTGAGGATTCTCAAGCATGTGAGTTACAGTATGAGCTCAATCATGGTGGCGGCACTATCCTTTCAGCCAGAGACCAGTTCTTCCAAAATGATGATTGAGAAAATAAAATAATTTTTAGGGTTTGACCTCTTTTGTCTCATGCCCTAATTCGAGCCAACATTATAATTATCTAGAATATTCATATTTGACATTGGCATGTGGGTTAATTCGAATTTAGGTATGTTTTATATTGTAGAAACCCTTGTTTCCCCGTTTCCTGAATCTGACTGATTTTTTTGTGTTTTGCGTTTTTTTATTGTTTTTGGGGTTTTTGTGCAATAAAAGAAAATTGCGATTTTTGCAAGAATTGATAATAAATTCAATAAAAATTACTATACTTCCTTTATGGATGGAAAATACAGTATCTAAGAATGGCGTTTCATTTATTGAACCTCGGAAAGTATTACAATAAATATCTGGTAGCATGCACAAGGAAATAACAATATTTTAATGAAAGAACCTGACAATTGCGGCTAGCTGGTAAAAGGATCAGATTTGGTATGGCAGCAACACTCTTGTTCTTTTCCTCCTGTCTGGAAATCTCCAGTGCTTCCTGGAACCCTAGCGCCCACTTTGATGAAGACTGCTGCCCAGAAAGGTAGGCATTTTAGCAAAACTCAAGAACACACCTTTAGTGATGGTACGGCCAAGTACAGCAGTGGTACGGCCTGGTAACAGCAATAATTAAAGTGTACGGCTCTCTGATGAATCCCTTGTTATCAATGAAGTAGGCGCCTTGATGAATAAATGTCTGCTGGATGAAACCCTCAGCAAAACCTCTAAACATAGAATAATCTGTGAAGTTCAATGATTTCCTCTGGATGAAGAAACCTCTGTGCTGGCAATAAATCAGGTGTTATTTCACACCCTCTGAACTGCTTCCAATGGAGATGGCTCGTTCCCCAAGGAATTCGAGACTGAAACCCTAAAGCTTCTTGCTCAGACCAAACTTGATCAATTTCCAAAATCAATAATCACATAATGGCTCGATTTCCAATGCAAATGCATAATAACCTTGAGAAGTGTGAATTCCACAATAATAGGGATTATTAAAAATTTGACTTCTTATTTCTTTTAATTTTTCCATAGTCTCAGATGCAATTTTTACAATTAAATATAATTGCCAATTTGGCCCCTTTCTAATGATGGGCGACCCCTTTAACAAAATCACTTAAGTTATAATTAAATATTATAACTTTATATTATAATCTCCAAACAATTAATATTTAATAAATTCAATTAAATATTAATTTCTCTCTCATTACTCAACCGATGCCTGATCCGTCTGAAGCTGACGAATACTGAAGTGATTCTGAACACCAACAATCCATACTGCTAAAAATAGCAGGGGTCCCACACTGACTGCCAAGAACTGCTAAAAATAGCAACTTCTGCAAGAAGTGTCCGAAAGAGCCCGAACGAAAGCCAACTGATCAAACTCTGCCAACTGCTGAGCCAAGCTCCAACGTGACCCTCTATCCAGTCTATCACCTACGAGGGTCGATGATAGGCTAATCCATGCTCCGAGATGTCGAGAAGGGGACATGACAATCCTCCATTGCTTGTCCTTAAGCAATCTCAATGCCGATGTCGCGAATATCCTCGCTCTCCCATGTAGCATCCTCTGAAAATCTCTCCATTTCACCAGATATTCCCTGATAGTCCTCCGACGCAACTGTCTCTCCCTGTACTCCAGGATGGACTCAGGTACTAAGATCAACTTTCCCTCATCATCTAAGGGAGGTAGAACTGCAGATGGTACCACACGATGTCCCAATGCCTTCTTGAGGCGTGATACATGAAATACATTGTGTACCCTGCTCCCTGCTGGAAGCTCAAGCTCGTAAACCACCTCGCCAACTCTCCTCAGGATCCTGAAAGGACCGTAATACCGTGGCTTAAGCTTCTCTGACCCACTCTTCCTAAGAGTGGACTGACGGTAGGGCTGCAGCATGAGGTAAACCATGTCACCAACCTCGAAATGCCTCTCCGTCCTCTTCTGATCCGTATACTACTTTTGTTGATTCTGTGCCTTTGCGATATTCTCCTTGAGAGCCTTCATAGTATCCTGACTCTCCTGCAATAAGTCTCCAGCACTCGGAACCCTACTGTCACTCAGTAGCAGATCTAGGAAACTCGGCACCTCATACCCATACAACGCCATAAAAGGAGACATCTAAATAGTCATGTGGTATGTCGTATTATAGCAATACTCGCACAAGTGAATCCACTTGACCCATGCCTTCTGCTGCCCTGCAATATAATTTCGGAGGTAACCTTCCACCCACTTGTTTACAATCTTCGTCTGCCCATCAGTCTGCGGGTGGTAACTAGTGCTCGGAGTGAGCTCGGTCCCACAAATTCTGAACACCTCCTGCCAGAAGTGACTCAAGAACCGACTATCCCTGTCGCTCACAATGCTCAGAGGCAATCCATGAAGTCTGAATACCTCGCGAAAGAATACCTCTACTACCTGTGTAGCTGTGTAGGTTGTGGTGATCGGAAAGAAGTGGGCATACTTTGTAAGCTGATCCACAACTACATATATGCAATCACGCCCTTGGGCTTTAGGCAAGCCCGTAATGAAGTCCATCGACAGGCATTCCCACTTCCTGTCAGGAATCAGAAGTGGCTGCAATAAACTTGCCGGGTACGTGTTCTCCTGCTTGTTTTGCTGACAAACAGGGCACTCACGCACGTACTGAAGAACATCAGCCTTGAGTCCTCTCCAGGTGAATCTCTCCTGAATCTGTCTGTAGGTCTTGAAGTACCCGAGGTGTCCTGCAGTCGGTACATCATGAAAGGCTTGCATGATTATGTTCTTCACTTCTGAACCTGGGATCAAATATATCTTGTTCTTATAAATGATCAAGTCATTCACAAGTGTATACCTGGTATCAACTGTCGATCCCTCAACAATGCTGGAGGCCCAAGTGTCCTTGGCATACTCTGCCACTATCATATGCCTCCAGTCCTCTGAAATGTGAACCATAGCGCTCAAATGTGGTCTACGTGAAAGTGCATCAGCCACTACGTTCTGTGTACCTTTGATATACGAGATATCAAAGTCATAAGCCTGTAACTTACTGACCCACTTCTGCTATCTATCATTGAGATCTTGCTGCCCCAAGAAGTGTCTCAAACTGTTATGATCAGTTTTAATGCAAAAATTGCTGCCAACAAGATACTGTTGAAATTTTGCTAAGGCATGCATAATCGTGAGCATCTCCTTATCATATATGCTATACAGCCTCTCTGGTCCTCTGAGCTTGCGGCTCTCATACACAATCGGGTGCTTGTCCTGCATAAGCACCGCACCAATGCCCTCACCTGATGCATCGCATTGAAGCTCGAATGGCTTCGTAAAGTCAGGTAGTGCCAAAACAGGGCATGTGGTCATCAACTCCTTGAACTTCATAAAACACTCCTGTGCCTCAGAAGTCCAAACAAATGCCCCCTTCTTCAATAAATCTGTCATCGGGGCTGCATGTCGTGAATAACCATTCACGAATCTGCAGTAGAACCCACATAAACCGAGAAACCCTCTCAACTGTGTCAGGTTTGCCGGTGTAGGCCAGTCCACAATGGCGTGGATCTTTTCAGGATCCATCCGCACTCCTCCTGCACTGATGATATGACCTAAATATAACAATTCGGTCATTCCCAAATCACATTTGGATTCCTTGGCGTACAAGGACTCCCTCTCCAAAATACTCAACACGGTCTCTAAGTGAGCCAGATGCTCTTGCCAAGTCCTATTGTATATAAGGATGTCATCAAAAAAGACCAACACAAACCTCCTCAGCAATGAATGGAAAACCCTGTTCATCGTAGACTGAAAAGTGGCTGGCGCATTAGTGAGCCCAAATGGCATCACTACGAACTCGAAGTGCCCACAATGACATCGGAAGGCAGTCTTCTCTATGTCCTGCTCACGGACTCTGATCTGATGATACCCCGACCATAAATCAATTTTGGTAAAATAACAGGCACCATGGAGCTCATCAATAAGCTCGTCAATCTTGGGTATCGAATACCTATTTTTGATTGTCCTCTTATTCAGGACCCTGTAGTCAATGCACATGCGTAATGTTCCATCCTTCTTCTTAACCAAGACAACCGAAGAAGTGAATGGTGACTTGCTAGGTCGAATGTGACCCATAGCCAGTAACTCCTTTATTGTCTTCTCTATTTCATCCTTTAATCTTTTAGGATGCATGTAAGGAGTTATCATAACGGGCTTAGCGCCCTCCTCGAGCTCAATAATGTGCTCTATGCCTCTGTCTGGAGGTCTACCTAGCGGAATATCACTGAACACCTTATCATGCTTGACTCTCAACTGCTGAATGTCTGGATGATATTCTGTCTTTTGTTGTCCCTCCTGTATAGGTGCCAAAGTGCACTCGGCAGCCCACTCTACCATGTCATGACGCATGAGCCTCTCCATCCGATGAAAAGAAATTGTTTTGAGGTCACTGTCCCGAATTGCTTTAAGTATGTGAGTCTTCCCGTCGACATCAAAACGGATCTCCATGTCCTTGAGACAAAGAGTTACTTCCTCCAATGAATGAAGCCACTTCATTCCCAAGACCAAATCAATGTCTCCCATGTTAACCACATAGTAATCAGCCTTGAACTCATAATTGTTCAGGTGTAAAGGGAGATCCTTTATCATGCGTTCACACCTCAAAGTGTATCCATCGGCCACCTTGACTCTAATGCCCTCGAACTCCTCAGTAATGAGTCCACGTTTCTCAACGAATCTGCATCTATGAAATTATGTGTGGCTCCTGTATCAAGTAGGGTAATGACCTCTGTCCGCCAACACACCATGAATCCTAAAAGATCCCTCCTGCTGATGCTAGATAAGCGTGCCTCCTGTACTGAAGCTCTGGCTGTCCAGCTCTAGGCTTTGGAGCCTCTGACTCTGAATCCTCGGAACTCTCCTGCTGCTCGGACTTTTCTGATTCTGAGTCCTCATAGTACGCCCACATCACACGATTTGCCTTGCCCTTAGGTCTTAGAGGACAATCGTGATTGGCGTCATAGGGTCCTTTGCAGTAGAAGCAAAGCTTCTTCCTGCGTAGGTCATTAAGGGCCTCACGATCCAAAGGTGGAGCTGCTGATTTACCTTTTGAATCGTTCCTAAAGTCTGATTTTTCTTTGTTAAAATCAGATTTGTCCCTGTTTTTGTTAAAGCCTTTGTTGTCCCTGAAAGATGAAGAACCTCTGGAGTTAAATCTATTAGACGGTGCTGCTAACTCCATGCTTCGTGCTTTCTTCATCGCCTCCTGTAATGACGGAGGATCAAAGGCTTTGATCCAGCCTCTCAGTGGCTCTGTCAAACCCTCCATGAAGAGTACTACCAATCTCCTCTCAGAAATGTTCAGAACCATGACTGATAACTTCTGAAAGTCACCAATGTAGGACTCCAAATTGCCACTCTATCTCAACTGAGCTAAGTCTCTGAAGTAGGATTCTGGATCCTTCCTATCAAAACGCTCAACCAACCTGTCCACGAACTCCTGGTATGATGTGATCCTGTCATGCTGTAATGTAACCATACCGTGGTGCCACCAATTGTAAGCCACTCCCTCAAGATGCAGTGTCGCATATCTAATAGCGTCTCTCTCAGCCATCGAACGCAAAGTGAGGAAAGTATCTAGCTTACTAATCCATGCTTGGGCTGTCACCTTACCACTACCATCGAACATCGCCAGATTAAGCCTGTTGGTTGCATGTTTTAGGTCATTGTTCTGGTATCTAGGTCTCCAATCCTGTCGACCTCTGTGGTGCTCTCGTCTCTGAGTGATAAATATGTCAAAAGTAATTCGCTCTCTGACCTCCGGTGGTACCAACTCCCATTCCTCATTCGCTGCCATAAGCGTATCAGCGAACAACTCCTCATGCTCCTCCTCTGCAATAGCCTCCTCGGCCTCCTATCTCACAAATGTAGGCCTGGTAGGCCTGTCTGCTGTCCGTGAGGCTGTCCTAGGTGCCCTGCGAGACCCTGCTTCACTCCTCTCATCGTCACGATGTGGTGACGGTCTCCTAGGAGTACCCAATCTCTGAAGTGCTACTGCCAACTGTTGTAATACATCATCAGACCACCGTTGACCTGCACGAAGATCTTTGAGTGCATGCAAAACCTCTGCATCATCCTAATCTCTAGGGTTTGGAGGAATCTCTGCCCTAAGATTATCTGTTTTGTCAGCCCTGTCATTCCTATCAGCCATGTTTCCTAGCTGCCTGCTCAAACTCTGTTGCCTGTCAATCAGAGCACGTCTGCGTGTGTAATACCTGTGAGAGCCAATCTGTTTTGGCTGCATAAGACTGCTAAACCCTTAGGATGGCAAGATTTAGCTCTGATACCACTGTAGAAACCCTTGTTTCCCCGTTTCCTGAATCTGACTGATTTTTTTGTGTTTTGCATTTTTTGATTATTTTTGGGGTTTTTGTGCAATAAAAGAAAATTGTGATTTTTGCAAGAATTGATAATAAATTCAATAAAAATTACTATACTGCCTTTATGGATGGAAAATACAGTATCTAAGAATGGCGTTTCATTTATTGAACCTCAGAAAGTATTACAATGAATATCTGGTAGCATGCACAAGGAAATAACAATATTTTAATGAAAGAACCTGACAATTGCGGCTAGCTGGTAAAAGGATCAGATCTGGTACGGCAGCAACACTCTTGTTCTTTTCCTCCTGTCTGGAAATCTCCAGTGCTTCCTGGAACCCTAGCGCCCACTTTGATGAAGACTGCTGCCCAGAAAGGTAGGCGTTTTAGCAAAACTCAAGAACACGCCTTTAGTGATGGTACGGCCAAGTACAGCAGTGGTACGGCCTGGTAACAGCGATAATTAAAGTGTACGGCTCTCTGATGAATCCCTTGTTATCAATGAAGTAGGCACCTTGATGAATAAATGTCTGCTGGATGAAACCCTTAGCAAAACCTCTGAACATAGAATAATCTGTGAAGTTCAATGATTTCCTCTGGATGAAGAAACCTCTGTGCTGGCAATAAATCAGGTGTTATTTCACACCCTCTGAATTGCTTCCAATGGAGATGGCTCGTTCCCCAAGGAATTCGAGACTGAAACCCTAAAGCTTCTTGCTCAGACCAAACTTGATCAATTTCCAAAATCAATAATCACATAATGGCTCGATTTCCAATGCAAATGCATAATAACCTTGAGAAGTGTGAATTCCACAATAATAGGGATTATTAAAAATTCGACTTCTTATTTCTTTTAATATTTCCATAGTCTCAGATGCAATTTTTACAATTAAATATAATCGCCAATTTGGCCCCTTTCTGATGATGGGCGACCCCTTTAACAAAATCACTTAAGTTATAATTAAATATTATAACTTTATATTATAATCTCCAAACAATTAATATTTAATAAATTCAATTAAATATTAATTTCTCTCTCATTACTCAACCGATGCCTGATCCGTCTGAAGCTGACGAATACTGAAGTGATTCTGAACACCAACAATCCATACTGCTAAAAATAGCAGGGGTCCCACGCTGACTGCCAAGAACTGCTAAAAATAGCAACTTTTGCAAGAAGTGTCTGAAAGAGCCCGAACGAAAGCCAATTGATCAAACTCTGCCAACTGAAGTTGAGCCAAGCTCCAAGGTGACCCTCTATCCAGTCTATCAACCTACGAGGGTCGTATGATAGGCTAATCCTGTGCTCCGAGAGATGTCACTGAGAAGGGGACATGACATATATTCATCTGAAGCCTAATGTTTTAGTGGCCGAAATTTCATATGCCTAAGTCAAGCTTTGAAGAGAAATGGAGTTATTTTCCTAAGGCTTAGGGTTATTTGTTAATGTAAGGGGGCTGAACTTAGAGAAATTTATGATTAATGGTGCCTTGGTGAGGAGTTTTTAAGGGAGGATATATTTGATTTTAATTGATTTAGTGAGAAATCAATGAAGGTTGTAAAATCCTTGCATTTTTGACTTAGGGTTTTGTTTTAAAATTGATTTTAGAGAAATCAGTTAAGGAAATTGATGTGAGAATAATTGCTTTGATATTTTTATGATTTTTTAGAAGAAAAATCAAGCATTGTATGGGTGAGATAAGGTTGTAATTCTTTTTGCAAAATATTTTGCAATCTTTAATTGCAAAAATAGACAAATTGTAAAATCTGCAGTTATGTAAAGCAGAAGCATAAAGCAATTTTTTATAAATTGTTTTATGATTTCCTGCTATTTTTAGCATATTGTATTGACTTTTTCTCTTGGTCAGATTTGAGTCTCATATTGGAGAGATAAGGTGTTTTTCTGGCTTTTAAGGCAGATTTAGCCTATTTTTAGAGGCTTTACAGTTTGATCATAAAAGCAGTGTGCTTTTTTCTGCTTTTATGCAGTCTTTTGAGACAGTTTGAAGCTTTTTTCCTTGAGCTTCTTTGTGAGCTCGGATTAGGGTTTCTTGGAGATATATTTTGAAAAGACTTTGTCTTTTCCTTCTTCTTAGTTCAGAATACAGTTTCTTGCTCATACACATCTTTGAGCTTGTAAGCCTTTTTGTACTCAGTTTCAGATTATGGCATACTCCTTCAGTTGAATAAAGCAGCACTCCTATTCCTCAATTTTGTTTCTGTTGCAGTTTTAGTTAGATGTTATATTGTGATTTTTGTTTTGCAGAATCCTTATTATGTCCTAGAATTGTAATTTTGGTACAGAGAGTTCATAAAATACAGGTTGCATGTTGTATTTAAGTTTGAATCTTCATGCAAATTATTCATGTGTTTAGTGTTCATGAGGAATTGTGAAATACTGTTGTTTTTTGAAAGTTGTTTGTGGGAAAAACCAGAGTCATCATTAAGTCATTATCAAGTCCTGACAATCATTTTAAGTCATAGTTTTCATTTCAATCATCTTTCTCTATCCCTTTTCTCAGAAAAACACTTAGAATAAAATTAATCATTCGAAGAACCAGCTCACTCTGGAGATTCCTTCTTCGTTCAAATCACCCACATCTGAAGAAGGTTTCCATGTTTCAGTAGATTGCTGAGTCTTGTATTCAGCAGGGTGCAAATCTAATTGACAACAGGTTGTTCCTTCTCTCTAGCCTGCCATTGATGAACCTATGATTGAGCCAAAAACCCTTCCAAGTAACCAAGATAAGTACATCTCAATTCCTCCACCACTTTCTTACAAAAGCCCGAGAGGTAATAAAATTATTCATTTTGTGCCACCAAAGATAAAAAAAAATATATCGACCTAAAGAGACAGTGGTTTCCCAACCCTCGACAGTTCCTTCAGTTCCTCCCCTAAGGGAAGAAAAGAGATCGATGATTGATAAAATTTCTCCTACCCCATCACAACTTGAAAATTTTACAAAAAGATACCAAAGTGTTAAAGAGAATAGATGCATACGTTGTGATATCGCTCATCAATTGGAAGAAAAGAATAAACCAACACCACCCACACCTATGGAAACAACTCAAGAAGAAACCCAAATTTCAGCAAAATAAGGCATAAAACACTATTATATTTGCAACATTTTTATATATGAGTCAATCATATGAACATAGCACATTTTCATCATGGTATCTTATATCATGGTGCATTATAGTAAGTGCTATAGCAAAATAAAGGTTTATCCTTGCATGTGAAGTTACTATGACAACATTTATTCCTCATCCATTATATCTTTTATCTCATCATTTATTTGTAATCCTAATAATGTGTCATTTTTTCGTATCACATACTTGTGAGATTTCATCATCCACTATGTACATCCATACAATCCAATCTAAACATCCTAGAAGCATCAATCAACATGCCCAATCCTTAGTCCATAATCAATCCTATATTCATGGTATTTACATCATCCCATCTTGATCTCTCTCAAGTTACCTTTTATCCTTTATGATTCATATTATCTTTTCAAGATACCTATTAGGTTCCATTTCACCCAACAGTTCTCTTGAGAGGGCATCACTTCCATCATTATCGTTGAGTGATTGGGGAAACTTTCCATTGGAACTTCATTCCATCCCATCCTACCTTTTATTCTCATTTGACACAATGCTACTTAATTGCATTGTATCAAAGAGGGGAAAAATGAAGACACCTAAAATATTCCTTAAGACTATTCATCATCACCTAAGTTGTGTCCCATCACCTAGTCCTAATTAACCTAGGACATACCCCTTTCACCTAAAGTCTCATACTTTAATTAAATAATCATATTATTTAATTAACCACATTTTACCATCTCATCACAATAAATAAATAATTAGTTACATATTCCACCTATTATCCACCTCACACATGTGGCTAAAGTAATTAAATATTACTATTACTTAATTAAGCCATCATCTTCTCAACACTTTTCAATAATAATGGGGACCTAAGAACACGTGGCCTTGTGCTCCCATTATTCTCTCAACACATTCTAATAATATTGGGCACCTATGAACACTTGTCCTCATGGTCCTCTTATTCTCTCAACACATCCCAAAGTTATAACCCTTTTAGGTGCACATATCCCTAATTTCCCTCATCCTCACAACTACTTACTAAAACTAGTAATTTAATCCTATCCATTCACATTCTAACTACCTTCATCTCCACCCTTCATCCTCTCTTGGATCTTAGTTAATTTCTCTAAACAATTGTCCACCATTCATCTCATAATTAGATCTTAACCATCCATTCCCCATTCCCAAAATCTATAAATTCAGGCATCCTCCCATCCAAATCATAATCCATTGTCATTCAAGCTAGATAAATGTTGTCAATTTGGTGATATTCAAGAAAAGAGAGCATCCACATTCCAATACATCAAGGAGATAATTATTCAACAATGGACGTTTATGGTAACTTTTGAGTTTATTGCTTATGGTATCATCTTTTTTTCTTTCATTGTTGTGCTCTATCTGAGGTTTAGATAGGTTTCTTTTGCATTAAATTTGATTCAATTTCCATTTATAAATTAGGCACTTACACTCTCATTTCATTGCTCAACTAAAGGAGGTATAATCTCCCTAAATATCACATTAAAATATATATAATACATTCCCAGTCACAGGATCCTGAAGCTTGTACCCTTTCACACCATTCTCATGGTTTATGAAAACACTTTACCACCTTATAATCCAATTTTAACTACTTCTCTGAAGCCACAGGAGCATATGTCTCAACCAAAAAATTAAAAATCCTAAAGTGAGATATTTTTCCCATACAACCCTCCATAGTAGTTTCATCCATAAAATGTTCATGTAGAAGACCTATTAACTAGGTAACATAAGGTCCCAATCACCTTTAGCTATAATTTATATTTTAAACTAGCCCCATTGAGAATAATCATATTCCTCTCTATCAACAACCAATTTATCCTCTTTGCAAGTCTATTTTACTAAAGGATGTATGGAGTTGTCTTATGTTAATATCATTCTCTTTGTTGAATCTTTCAAACTCAATTAAACAATATTATCCACCATAATTTGTTTTCAACACCTTGAAATTTTGAATTTTTTCATTCTCTATAAGATCCCTAAACTCCTTCAATAGACTAGTATCTCATATTTATGCTTTTATAAGCAAACCCAAGTCATCTTAGAGAAATCATCAATAAAAAATCACTAGTACAAAAACAGCAATAAACTACTAAAAACTGCTTATAAATGATTGAACTTGGTCACGTGACCATTAGTAGTTTATTGCCAGTCATTTATAACATGACCAAATTGATGACTAAACCATTTTTAGTCATTTATTGGTTGTTTTGATTGATCGATTTGGTAGTATATTTAGTCATTGATTGTTGTAATCTGGTCACTTATTTAGTCATTTTTTATTCATTGATATATTTAGTCGTTGATTTAATCATTGGTTGTTGTAATCCAATCACTTATTTACTCATTTTTATTCACTGATTTATGTCCATTGGTAGTGTATTTAGTCATTAATTTTAATCGTTATTTTGATCAATTTGGTAGTACATTTAGTCATTTTTATTTCACAGGTCATATATTTAGTCATATTTGTTCACTGTTCACTGATTTCTGTCAATTGGTAGTATATTTAGTCATTTTTATTTCACAGGTCATATATTTAGTCATATTTATTCAATGTTCACTATTTTTTTTCAATTGGTAGTATATTTAGTCAATTTAATTATTAATTGACGTCAATTAGTAGTATATGTAGTCATTTTAATTGACTAATATTTGAGGATTTAAACATAAAACACAGAAATAGACATCAATCATCAATTGCACACAATAAGACAGCCATTGAGAAGGAAAAATTGGTGAACTTTATTAATAAAAGAAAGGTGTTCTAGTTATAGCTTAGAAATATAGTATTACGATTTTTATTTTCAGTCACAAGACTGAAAAATCTGAGTTACAATATTGCACAGAAATGACTGCAAGAAAGAAACTTCTCCAAAAAACTTTTGCAATGATGGAAACGCATGCTTGGAGCCCTTCAATGTGAGCACATGCCGCTTTCATCTCTTAAAATTTCTACAATGTGGACAATCTTCCTAGAGCAAGCTATAACATGTAGAATCCATGAAGGAGAGTGTTGATCGTGTCACATATATGAAGTTGTCTCCTTCAATGCAGCCAACAATAACCCAGCTAGAATCTTTCCTCCTTTATATGCAACGTTCCATCTTATATGAGCAACAGGGTCTACCTTTTCCACCATGAATGAAGTTGTGCCTCAATACAACCAACAAAATTACTATTAGTCTCAATTTAGAAAGAATAAAAGTGCATTGTATATTGCAAGTTTACAAAAGTAAGTCCAAACAACAACAGAAAGATAAATCAATTAAAAAAATTTAGGAGACAGATCACATCCCCAAACATGGGAGAGCAATGCAAAATTGGAGAAATTGGCTTGGAAAATGAAGGCAGCAAGGTATTTCCAGATTCAATACTTTTACTTAATGTTGTGGAATAGAAGAAAAAAGAATCATTAACTGGTACATTTTGACCAATTTTTCGAGGGTGTCGGGCCAAAATTTTGACGTTTCAAATGTCGTCAAAATTCCGATGCAATTATAGCGACGAACAGCCGTCGAAATTCCGACGGGCCGTCGTCGAAAAATTGGTCAAAATGTACCAGTGATATATTTATTTTCCACCATAGTGAAACGTTAGCAATTGCATTTGGTTTGTTAAACATGACCCTTGGTACAACTATTAGATTTGTTAAGAACCTTCGAGTATGTTCTGATTTTCACATTGCATCTAAATTCATCTCCAAGATTGTTGCAAGAGAAATTTTTCTGAGAGATGTGAACCATTTCCATCATTTTAAACAGGGACAATGTTCTTGTGGAGAATATTGGTGATGCTAAATGAAACAATCTAAAAAAATAGGTTTGCACTATAATAATGTGCACTGCATCAGATATCTAGTAATAACGAAGGGACATCCATAAAAGCATAATAGCAAGGATTTTTTTGTCATATGTTGTACTTACAAGTTCTCTGTTAGACATACATGAAAATGTGGAATCATAGACAAGGCAAGCGAACTGTTTCAAAAAATGCCTCAAAGAAATGTGATATCATGGAATTTTGTGATTGAAGGATGTTCAAAATGGTTTTTTTTCTAAAAATTCCTTAGAAAAATTTACGAAAATGCAACCAATGGGTGTAAATTCCAACTCCTCAACCTTTGAAAGTGTCCTTCCTGCCTGTGTGTGAATTGGAGATTTGGATGAGGATATGAACATCCATCAAAAGTATATTTGAAAGTGGTTTTTATCAGATATTGTAGTTGTAAGTTGCACTTTGGGTCACCAAATCCTTCACAAAACCTTCTAGACAACCACCGCAACATTGCAAGGCTATTTATGGGCCTTTGCAGTGATGTGGGGAAAGCTCCCCGCATCACCGTGAAGGCCCAACAATAGCCTTGTGATGTTGTGGTGTCCACCACAACATTGCACAACTATTGTTGGGTCTTCGCAGTGTTGCAAGAAAATCTCCCCGCAACACCATGAAGGCCCAATAGCAGTCGTGTGATGTTGCAGTGTCCACCACAACACCACATGACTATTTCTGGGCCTTCACAATGATGCGGGGAAAGTTCCCCACATCACTGCACAATAGTCATTGTGGTGTTGCGGTGGTTGTGCAAAAGGTTTTGTGAAGGCTTTGGTGATCCGAAGTGGAACTTGCAACTACAATATTTGATAAAAATCCACTTCCATATATGTTTATGCCTTAATGAGAAATAATCACTCATATAACTGGTTAGTTGGAAGAAAACTGGGAGATAGCATGAGTGCTCAGTTAGAAATAACAATATTGAAAGCACCTTCCTTGAATGTTGGTTCTACATTTTGTGTTGCAAGAAGTTGGATTCTATGGATATCAAGTCTCAAAATTTAGCTCTCAAACTATGCCTTGTGACATTGAATGTGCTACATCACATTACACATTCAAGCATAGCAGATGGAAATTTATTCCATTATCAAATGAGGGGAGCCTTCTCATCAGTGGATAAGCTATTGTAAAGAGCCCACAAATACTGATATGAGCTCTTGAGGAGTGACCTAAGAAGAATGAGCGCAAGTTTTTCGGCCTTTCAAGGTTCTTGCTGTGTGAATATTATCATAAATGTGTATTTTGAAACTGTGGCAAAAAACATGTGTATATAATCATAAAGATTCCAATGTGTATTTTGAAGCAGCTTATGGTATTTTGCATAGGTGTAGACATTCTTTGTAAGGCTTAGTTTTGGGTGGACACAAATATTTCATGACATACCTTCTTCCTAATTGTGGGAAACCATTAGAAAGACACATTTGGGCTAAAAAATATAGGGCACATATACTCTCAGTCATTGCTTCTCTGGGTGGTATGGAATTAGGTGGATACCATGGAATAGAGTACATTATACACTATCTTGTGTACCAGGGAAACTTGTGTCAAAATCTAAGCAGATAAATGATTCTTTTACTATCAAAACAGTATACCTTCTATTCTCAGTGTATCTACTGTCATACCTCTCACTAACACTATTATTTTATTGACACTGTTATCCTACTTCCTCTACAAAAGAGCTCCATTTAAAGGCATCTTGACTACATATTATGCACAACAAAACTCTACAAGTGCAACAAGATATTTTCAAGACAAAATATGAATTCACTTAAACATTACTATCTAAGCAACATAATATCTTCAAATGAAGGAGTGTTGTAACTATGATTGAGAAAACACTATGTAGGCATTGTTAGCACTGAGAAATGAAGAAGATAACACATTGAATTAGGTGACTGAGATCACTAAAAGGAATATCATTGTTAGAGAGTTGAAAACTATGAATTTTCCTCTATCCTATATGGCTGAGAAAGGAAGAAAAATATCAAACAGTGATTGAATCATAACAAACAATCCAAAAACAATGAAATTTAATGTCAAATGGTGACAAAGATTTGTCCTCTAAGTCATTTGCACATGGTGATTGAGAACACAGTGAGTAAGAAGTAAAAGATCACTGGACCATAGCACTGCAAAATTGTCATGATTTATGCAATGAACTTCACTATTCTTTTGATCACAAAGGAGTTCAAGATAATAACCAACATACTAATGTGCACAGAGAATGTTCATGGAGTGCAAACTTCCTTATAAATAAATTACCACAACAAAGTTTGAGGTGAATTGCACCTTCTATTTTATGTTGATATGGATATTTTCTAACTTGTAGTTAATTGTTGTAGCATAACAGATAGGCTAAATAGTTGTTCATATACCATTGTTTCAAATTCAAAAAATTATACCTTATTCTAGGAACAAATCACAGGGGGAGTCTATACATAAGACACCATTGTTTCAAATTCAAAACTGTTGGCTCTTCCACAATTGTTTGCTTCATTTATTTGATCTAAGTTAGCCTGTTGTATAGAAGATGCTCTCTCAAAATCACAGTAATATCCTTTATTCCAGGAAGACTATTCAGAATCTTCCCATCATAACAATGAACAAAAGCATCAGTCATTAACCTAAACTTTGCAATAATTCATCAAATTCTACTTTTCCACTCTCTTTCCATTTTGAATTCTATTCCCAATTTCATCCATGTAGAACTTCATTAGCCTGTAGATCCTGCTGTTAGCCATAACTTTACCAGGTGTCGAGGATAGCTTCGATCTTTTACCCAAGCAACAATTGACAAAATTTGGCCTTACCAGATACAATGTGTTGATAAGCTCTTTGAAGTTATTCTGGAAAAGAGTTCTTGAGAGTATAATGCAGAGTTTTGAATTAACCTTTTTGCATGAATTCCATATCTTTGATCGACTATTTTGAGCTTAATGACCTTCATCAAGAATGATCAGACTTGTGCTCTCTAAAAGTAGTTTTCTTGAAGAGGCTAAGCATATTGGAAAGCTGCTTTTAGAGTTTCGTTCTTGATGAAGGTCATCAAGCGAAATAGTTGATCAAAGATATGGAATTCATACAAAAAGGTTAATTCAAAACGTGCATTATACTCTCAAGAACTCTTTTCCAGAATAATTTCAAAGAGCTTTTCAACACATTGTATCTGGTAAGGCCAAATTTTGTCAATTGTTGCTTGGGTAAAAACTCGAAGCTATCCTCGACACCTAGTAAAGTTATGGATAATAATAGGATCTATAGGCTGAGGAAGTTCTACATGGATGAAATTGGGAATAAAATTCAAAATGGGAAAGAGAGTGGAAAAGTAGAATTTGATGAAACTCTTGCAAAGTTCAGGTTAATAACTGATGCTTTTGTTCATTGTTATGATGGGAATATTTTGAATAGTCTTCCTAGAATAAAGTATTTTACTGTGAGTTTGAGAGCATCTCCTATACATCAAGTTGTCTTAGATCAAATAAATGAAGCAAACAGTTGTGAAAGAACCAAAAAATTTGAATTTGAAACAATGGTGTCTTATGTATAGACTCCCCCTATGATTTTCTCCTAGAATAAGGTATAGAAATTTTGAATTAGAAACAATGGTATATGAACAATTAACTATTTGTTATCCTACAACAATTAACTATAGACTCCTTTTTCTCTGAGCATGACAGTACCTGAGCTTCTAGTGCTTCTAGACAAAAACTATAGTGGAAAAGTGTAGTCTCCATCTGAAGGAACCATCTTCGAAGCTCTTCCCTGAAATGAGGGTTGAAAAAATTAGAAAAAAGCAATACCATAATTCTAAAGTAACAATTTGTATTAAGCCAAATGTTAGAAAGTATAATTAAAATGACAAATCCTTACAATCGGACCTCAAATTGGACCAAGCAAATTTATGATTTTATCTTTAGAATGTAGGAACTTTCTCTGTTGGAGCTTCACAACCTCAAATTGGATCTCCAATTGGACCATCAGATTTATGATTTTATCTTTGGAATGTAGGAACATCCTCTATCGGAGCTTCATGACCTCAAATTGGATGTGAAATTGGACCGGCTGATTTATGATTTTATCTTTAAAATGTACGAACTTTCTCTATCTGATATTCACGACCTCAAATTGGATCTGAAATTGGACCAATAGATTTAGGATTTTCTCTGTCCACTGACGTTTGTATATCTACACTCAGGTTTTTCTTTCGAGTGAAAACACCCAAAAATATTTCAAATCGGCTAATCCAACCTGGTTATGTCACTGATAGAAATCCAAGTTTTCCTGAACCGTCCATACTCGAATGTCGCATCACAATCTATTCTTCCTACACATAAAAATGACACATATTAACCCCTTCTAAATAAAACATTTAATCATCATAAAACCATAATTAATAAATCATTTCAGTTTCAGAAAGAATTTGATGTCATTTACTATCAAAACAAAAGTTGTATAAATCACAAAAAATCCATGAAGCCTCCTAAATGTAGCTTAAAGCAAGTTTACAGGATGGGTTTCAGCATAAGAAGCTTTCTACTACATCTCTCAATGAATGTATTATAAGCAGAAAACAAAATTCTTCACACTTGAAGTAATGTAGTCAAAAATTTATTCCAAAAGTATGTTAGCAGGAGTTAACATAGAATGATTTTTTTCTTGGTTTCTTTTAAAAATATGCCACGTGGAAATGGAATAATCACTAAGAAACCCTAACAATAAAAATGAAGTAAAGGTTCACCATAAGAGCACAACTGAGGAACAAATTCTTGTGATCGTAATTATGTGATCCATAACTCTATTGGTCATGTGGCACATTTGTGCTATAACAAATATAGGATGCATTCATGTGTGACCCAAGTTTAATGTGGCTATGTTGTGATGGAAATGGAGGCACTCATATTCCAAAATACAATGAATACTTACAATGAGTCCAGTGATGAATGAGGACAAGAAGTTTGCATATGATTCATCACCATGACAATGTCAAGTGCAAGCTACATGGACAACTCTTAGCTATACCTTGGATTATGAGAGGTTCATGAAGACATAAAAGCAGAGTTTTGAAGAGGATAGTGCTCTATTAAATACAATCATGTTACAAATTGCAAAGGATTTCACCATGAAGGTCTCCTTGAGCATTCAATAGAGGTAGACCTATTAACAAAGGGAAATGATTTGTGTATAAACATTTATAAAAAGATAGATTGTAGATAATAAAAGATGGTTATAAGACATAAAAGATGATAGTCGTTGTCAATGGATATAAGGGAAATCCATATGAAAAAGATACTCTCTATGACTGTAATAAATAGGACAAGTACCATGAAGCTAAGGGAAAATCAAGAAGTAGGGACAGTTACTATAAACAATGGATAGTGACAAAATTTTATGGATAGTTAGCTCATTCATGATAGTAAATATGACCTTAGTCATAGTTGAAGCTAGCATAAGTGGATATCAAGTAATTGCATTAATATTGAACTCATTGACATAGGATAGTCATGGTTATCAATATTTATAAGACATGAAAGGACAGAGCACAATTATCTTGAATACTTTTAAACTACCATCATTAGATATGAATGATAATCATGAAAGATCAATCATGAGGATTCATGGTACAGTTATAGCCACATGACAATAGGTGATAAGGGATATCTAAAACACTTATTTATTTAGGTAGAAAAGGATGGATAAAAATAAAGAGAAGTTATAGTCATGATAATTTAGATAAAGAAAACATGCAATGGTAGGTTACTTTTGAACACCCACATCAAACCCTAATGATATTTTTCTTGAGCATTTATTTTCAAATGAATAAATTTGAGGATAAAACCTCACAGATTGTTAGTAACTAGAGGAAAAAAACCCTACTAGTTTGTAAATGGCCAAGGATGAAAACCTATTGGCCAAATAAGTGGTTCTCACCCATAGGTCATGGTTGAATTTTAATGGTGGCCGACATTGGTGATATCAAGATAGTAAAACATACATATTGTAATTTATTCATCATTATTTTCCTTACAAAGACATACATATTGCCATTCATAACTAGAAAAACTCCTCATAACCAGTAAAACCCATTGACACTTCAATAATGAGACTATTGTCATGTCTTAAACATATCATGGCCTATGATCTTCTCAAAAGATATGCATTGTGATATGAAAGTATCACCTATGAAAATAAGAAACTCCTTCATAGACCAAGTAACGACATAGAGTATACCATGTGAGGATGAAACAGGACTCAATAATGAGACAATATCCTCATGTGCAACGTGGTAAATCTCTACATTATCAAATCAGGCCTTTATGATCTTCTCTGCAACCAAAAGTTTTATATGCCCTCATTTGAGATCAATAGACAAGGAATAAATTCTAAGGGCGCCCAAAAAAAAACTTAGCAAAATTTTGACTTCCTACGCCCAAAAAAAGGATTATTAATTTCATTCATGATCTCCCTTTTTCATTACCTTGATGATTCATAACTAGTTAGTGACACTACGATGATCAATGTAGATACATTGGTATCAATATGTAAGAGCTTTGATAGATGATGCTTCATAGAAACGACATAGTTGTGAGGATGCTTACCTCTACTGTGGGCATGATTTGTCCTCAAAACCTTGGACAATATCCTCATGCATGCAACATGTCTTCAAACCCTTGTAAATCTCTACTGTGTGGATGAATTCAAAGCCAACAATCAAATGTTTCTTCAGATCAAACTCAACATGCCTTTATCCCAGATCTTCTCAACAACGTGGATAGATGTTGGTGCAACCAACTACTAGTTTTATGCCATGCCCTCAAAAAATATTTGGACTTCTTCAACCAGCAAACTAAAAAACCCTAACCTTCCTCTTGTTATGTGGCTCAATAGACACAAGGAATGAAAATTATCTTTTTCATCGTTTGGCGCCCAAAAAAAAACTTAGTCAAAATTCTCTTTTTCATTGTTTGGCGCCCAAAAAAAATTATTATTTCACTAATATCTCCTTTTTTTTACCTGATGATCAAGTTAGTCACTTACGATGATCAAATTAGTCATTTATTTAGTCATTTATAGTTGTGTTTAGTTATTTTTAGTTGTTGTGACTAAAAGTTTTAGTCATGTAGTCATTTATTTTCCAAATTCTACTAGTGAATATAATGAAAATATTTTTCCAATGAAAGCATAGAGAGAGGACTAAACACGTTATTATGAATGAGATCCAAAATCACATGATGCTTATGTAATTGTGGACACCGAAAAAGGATGCTTCAACTTCCTTGTTCACACCAAAAGGGGAATGAAGGAAGGGGGATCCAATTTCACAATGCTCACATTCAAGAACAAGCCCTTGAGATTTCAATGCAAAGGAGATTGAAATCTATCAAAGGGGATTTTCCTAAGGGGTGAAAGCTAATAAAATGGTTTTACCACTAATGCAAAACTTGGAAAATGTAAAATGTTTGAAAACACAGTGTAGTATGCAAAAAGACCTAAAAAGATGAATAGAAATGCAAATAAAACATAACAGGAAAGAAAAATAGAAAGTATGTACCTATAAATATGTTGAAGACTAGAATGAGGATTGGAAATGCTATTGATCCTAAAATTTTGACCTATTGGGACTCATACGCTATTATGGGCGAATCAGTCCCAAATCTAGAAAATTGCACCAAAGCTCATTTCAGCCAAATGGGTATCCGAATCTACAGAAATCTCTGAAAAATATGTACAATGGGACTCATATGCCACTAATGGTTTATGATTCCACTTTGGCTTTTCTGAAAATCCGAAAGTGGAGTTGGAAGCTCTCGGTCTGCTCTTTTTGCTCCTCCAAGTGTCTGGATCTGAAACCCTGATTTTTGGCACTGTAACTGACTTTTGTGGATATGTTGACGTAGCCAATAAGGAGATGACTTCAACAATTTTGCAACATATTCTTCAATCATCTCCAAGCCTTCAAAGTACTCAGATCATGATGAAATATCTTGAATTATTTCAACAATGGATGAAGAATCTACCCTTTAATGCCTTACAAACTATTTTGATGTCTTAAAATGCTAAAACCCTAGCTTTCTTGACTTGAGATGGATAATGAATTTATTGAGAGATTTATTAGGGTTATTGGGGGTGAAATGAGAGGGAAAACCCTATATTTATACACAATTATGCAATAATTCCCAAAAATACCACATCACAGGCCGACCTTAGGTCTTAGAAAATAATAACCCACCAGAAATTTGAAATTATTTTGAATTTTTTGCCAAAGGGGACTCATTCGCCCCTAGTGGTGAATGGGTCCCACTTAGGCATTTTAAGTGGGTGTCGGAAATTAGGTGTATTAATTGATGTTTATCGGGATTATTTTAAAAAATACACTTAAGGCCTGTAAGTGTAAAATGGGGCCAATTAAAGCATAAGGACGGTCAAATTATTGATGACAAGCCTAGAAAAGCATTAAAGTTTGTTACAAAACTTTACAACACTTTGAAATAAGGCTTGGTAAGTAATAAAAAGAGGTTATTTAAGTGAAATATATTAATAAGGTCCTAGAAAAGTGTGAAAGTGTGTTACAACACTTCACAACACTTTTGCAAGGCATCATAAAGTTCTTATTAATTCACAAGGGTCCAAGACCTAATGTGAATGTGTTGACCACATTACAACACTAAATCAAGGCGATGTTAAGTCCAGTTTATCATTAATTATTCCCAAATCAAGTAGGAAAAGGAATACTTTTTTCTACGCTACATTTAGCCCCCACTTTAGTGAGAGGATGAACTTGCTTCAAACTCACACTAAAGTAGACATTCAAGAGGGGTCCAATCGTACCAATGTGGATGGTCTAGGATAACAAAGATAAAGGAGGCGATCAAGCCCCCAAGATCCAAGATCCTAATTCAAACTAACATAAATGCAAAAGGACACGCACAAGGTGAATAATATGCAACAAAATAAGATACACAATCATGCAATGGAAATAACTAAAAGGAAGAGAAGTATAAATGAGAAAAAATAAAAAGGTGGATCAAGCTTCGACCATTTTTCCAACACGTTGTTGATCAGATCTAGGTTGTTTGTCCAAAAATGCATACTCACTTTGAGGCGACGCAAATTTTGGTTGTCCACCAGATGAGAAGTCCTGAAAGGTGAGAAACATACACTCATGGCTGGTATGCACTCACACACACGCAAGTGGCTATGGGGAAATCCATGCCTTAGATTGGGCTTCCTGCTCAACCATACCAAAGTTATACTTCCTGATAACTTTAATAAGGTTCCACACAAAAAATGATCTTTGAACTCCATGAGGCAAGCAAAGCTTTGTATGCTTGAAACTCATAGACATTGTAAATGCAAAATAGTGCAAGGAATGTTCAAAGGGATTTTGCTTAGTTTTTGCGAGGTCTCGTATTAGGGAACATTGTACTTAATACCTCCAAGAGAGGATATGTGAAAATGGTCTCTTCTTGTTTCCAAGAGAGGAAAAGTGCAAGGTCTCATCTTGGGCAACATTGTACCTAATGTTTCCAAGAGAGGAAATCGCAAGAAAATGAAAATTGCACAATCAAATATGAGTTTCGATGTATGCCCACACTTTAAAGTAGTTGCTTACATCATTATTGTGAGAAAGTGCTTTAAAGTAGAAGAAGATATGAGAGCGTATTCAGAAATCCCTATGCCAAGTCATATGTTTCCAATAAGCTACATCATGAAAAAGGTAGTATGTCACATGTGAGCCATCCTAAGGCATGTTGCCCACATCCCAAGCGTGCTCTTATATGTTCATGAAAGGTTAATGGCTAGCCAAAAGAGGCAACGACAAGTGACATACGAGGACAAGGCTAACTAACCCCTTGCCTCCACTTAGTGCAGGACAAGGGTGAGCCGAAATGATTGATAGGATGCATGGAGAGTGAAAATTAGTATCAATTAGAGGAATTAGGTGCCCCCACATAAGGGAGAGCTCCACACTCCTTAAGATGTCATATTTTACTACTCAAATCCTTACATTCATTAGTAGAATGACCATGAACTCTATGATATGTGAAAAATGAAGTCTAGTAATAAAATTTCTTTCAAGTTCTTGGAGGGAGAGATATCAAGTGATCTTGGAGGAGTCTCGACAAGATACCCTCTTGATCAATAGTAGAAGATGGTCATGTAATGTGCGACAAAGATACCTCTTGGTTAGTACAAGATGTCATACTGACACAAGACTCTTTAGATTGCGAGATTTTGTTCTCTCCTTTATAGGAGGGTGTAAAATATAACGAATTCAAATCATTAGTGTTTTGTGAGATGACATTGACATTAAGTGAAGACGTCGTTTGTTTCATTTAAGAGAAAGGATAACTTTCAAGACCAGTAGTGTCTATCAGTTCAGGATGCACTACTGTTAAAGTTGGCTTAGAGGAAGCTTTTGTGATAGTGTTGATGTTGAGTGAAGGCTTGTTTGTTTCTATCAAAGGACAATAACCAAGATCATGAGTCATTTCTTGCATGTGAGGCTCTATAGGGTTGTGGATACCTTATTCTTTAGCACCACATCCTTTTCCACTATAGCCAAGTTGTTTCATAAGTTCATAACATTTTCCATAAAGCTTTTTCATTGTTTTTGGATTTCGCAATTGTTCATGATTCAGTCCATCGAAGTTCATTGTGTAATCAATTGTCTTTTGTTCTAAACTGGTTGAGGTGGATGCTTTTGAAGGGTCTTCGTAGTTTTGTGTTGACATGACTACTTTTTTGTTTCCCTTGTCAGAGTCCTTGTTTATGATCTTGTACTCGCCCATGAATGTATGTTCAAAATCTAAGGAACCCCAATCGTCTTCTAATAGCTTCGTGACTTCTTCAATCTGTTTTTATTTGTTTTTATGTTGCACAGGTTCGACTTGCATAATTGGTGTTAGTGTTTCCAAAGAATTTTCCTTGATTTTCTCAGTGTTTAAGCAACTTTTTGGGTCGGGGTCAACTTCGAGTGTGTCCACTTTGTTATTGTAGATGTATTTCATTTACGATGAAGAGTAGAAGGTGCCCCATTCATTGCATGAATCCACGGTCTTCCTAAGAGAAGATTATATGAGAGATCATGTGGCATAACATGGATTGGTGTTTCCAGTGTGGCCTTTCCAACTGTAATAGGAAAAGTGATCACACCAAGCGGTTGTTTTCTGACATTGTCAAATCCCTTAATAGATAAAGAGTCTGGTTGAATTTTTGATTTATCCACATGAAGCCTATCCAAGAGGTTTATGCTACACACATTAAGGGTGGAGCCATTATCAACAAGGGTTCACTTTATCCCTATTCTTTTATATTGAGCTATGATCATGAAAGGATCATTTTTTTTTGCACTTCTAAAGGGGGAAGTTCACTTTGGTGGAAAACAATGTCAGCATTCAGTCCTTGGATCATGGCTGCTATGTCATTTGTTTGCGCATTGGAAGGGATAGGAACTTGTTGTAAGGTTGTTTGAATCATGTTGTGGTAGTGAGTGGAGGCTTGAATAAGGTCCCACAATGATATCTTAGCAAGATTATTCTTAAGTTTCTCGACAAGATCATACTCCTTTCCTCGAGGAGGACCTAGTAAGATAGGGTTAGGTAGGATAGGATTAGGAAAAGGTAAGGGTTTTTGGGTTGGTTGTGGAAATTGTGGATTTTTTCTAGTGTTATATGTATGAGCAATGGTATTATGACTCGGATGCTGAAAAACATTATTCTTAGGTGGGTAAAGGACAAGTTTAGGTTTATTTTGAGTTGGAGGTTTGTTGGAAGGTGGGTAAAGGATGAGTTGAGGTTGAATAATATTAATGTCCCTTAGTGAAGGAGAGTCTAATGTTGCCTCATCATCTTCTTCTAAGGAAACTATATCAGTATTGCCATTGTTATCATGTTCTTGCACCATGATATCCTCCCTAGGAGGAGAGTTATTAGGAGAACTGCAAAGCAAATGTTCTTGACATTCAAGGATTGGTTCTTCTAATATGACTTCATCACAAATAGGGGGGTGATCAATGGTTGGATTTTGTTGATTATAAATAGTGGGGATATTAGAAGAAGGATTTATTTGATTGTCTATTTTCTCTAAGGTATCATTCTCTTGTGTCATATTATCTATCCTAGGAGGAGATCTTGTAAGATTTTCATCACATTCCATGGTTAGATTTTGTAAAGTAGCTTCCTCACTAGTAGGGGAGACATCAAGATAAGGACAACTATGATGTTCATATGTTCCAATGATTGGATCCTCTTATTCAAATAGACCCTTCCAAATATTAGGAACATTAGGAAGGAGAGAAATAATGGTATAACTCTCAATCATTGGATCTCTTGTTACCAATATATTCTCCTCACAAATGTGTTTATCATGATCGTTCACGATTGTATCCTTATTCACTAAAGCATTTTCACAAATAGGAGAGGTTTTGGGAGATGAATGGAGACTAAGTAAAGTATTGTCAATGAATTCATCTTCTATGGTTATACTATCTTCCCAAGGAGAATGAGGAGAAGTAAAAACAAGACCTTCATGATTCTCAACGATTGTACCGTCTTTCGCCAAGATACCTTCGGCACTAAAAGGAGAGGTATCGGGAGAATTACAATTATGATCATCATGGTTATCCATGTTTATATTCTCTTCAATCACATCATCCTCACAAATAGGAGAGATAGGAGGGGGGTAAGTTTAAGGTAAACATTGACATTTTCACTCTCTTACACTAAGAGACTCTCATAACTAGGGAATGCATTAAATGAATGACTAACATGCTTATTGACTAACTTTCTCTTTGCAAACTTGGAGAAGATCGAAACTAGAATTTGTGAAAAGTAATCTATGCAAACTTAATATGCAATGTAAGGATGTAAAATGAAATGCAATTTTCAGTTTTCAAGCAAGACAATTGTCTGGATACACTATGCAATAATCTGAAAATGAAATGTTGTAAATGCAAAATTGAATTTGAGCAAGGCATGAAATGAGCTAATTTAAGCTAGATCTAATGAAATGCATGTTATAGAAACTCAGCCAACTGATACAGATAGTTAATGGCAGCAAATAGAAGCTTAAAAATAGGGTTTTTAGTGCTATAAATGACAGTTTAGGGGTGTAGTGGGACTGATTCGACCAAGGTGGCGAATGAGTCCCAGTAGGGATTGTTTTCAAAGTTTTTTGAATTTTTTAGTTATTTTTTATGCTTTTCAATTTGTATGATGTGTATCCTAAATGCAAATGCAGTTTTTCAATGATTTGAAATGCAAAAATGCAACCTATATGCACTTTCACTAATGCAAAAACTTAGAAACCCTAGATGCAAATTAACCTATGCAAATTCTAATGCAGAGTTAATGCAAACTAGATCTATGATGATGATGGAGTCCAAATTAGAAAAGAAGGTATTCAAAAGTTAGGTTCACCAAAATGTGGACACCGAAAAAGGATGCTTCAACTTCCTTGTTCACACCAAAAGGGGAATGAAGGAAGGGGGATCCAATTTCACAATGCTCACATTCAAGAACAAGCCTTTGAGATTTCAATGCAAAGGAGATTGAAATCTATCAAAGGGGATTGTCCTAATGGTTGAAAGCTAATAAAAGGGGTTTACCACTAACGCAAAACTTGGAAAATGTAAAATGTTTGAAAATATAGTGTAGTATGCAAAAAAAACTAAAAAGATGAATATAAATGCAAATAAAACAAAACATGAAAGCATAACAGAAAGTATGCAGCTAGAAATGTGTTGAAGACTAGAATGAGGACTAGAAATGCTACCGATCCTAAAATTTTGACCTTCTAGGACTCATATGCCATTCTGGGTGAATCAATCTTGTTGATGCCAAAAATTGGCAAGGTAACAACCTTTATGGGAAACTCAGTTAATGCGAGGACCAATTGCGCTAAACTGAGTGACCTCCGAGTTTTTTAAGAAGTTGGCTTCTTCTATAATTGGGGTTTTGGAAAAGGAAAAGGAAGAAAATATAAAAAAATAAAGATCTAACTAAGGCGATGCACCAAGGAATAGATATAGGCACGGTAAATCTATCTTTTGGGATTCAATTTAAGGGCCCGATCAGCAATCTGCTATGTTCCAGAATAACAAAAATCAAAGATGAAAACCTGAATATTTTATTCAATGACATAAAATAATTCTCATACACATTCACTAAAAAGAAGAGTCAAAGACATGATCTAAACCAAGAAAACTTGTATTAAAATTATAGAAGTTCTGCAAATAAATAATTCAGGACAATAATGGCACAGTATAATGTTTTATCAAATAGCTTAAGAAAAATAGAAAGGTCGAACAATGGAACAGTCTGAGAGTCTCATACAATAATCTAAAAGAAATACAAAAGGCCTGGTATCTTTTCCCTAATTTTTTTGTATCTTCCGAACTCATTTTCAGAAGGAAGAAGCATTATATATAGCTAAAAATCCCACCACCTAGCGGTTCAACAACAAAAAATATTTTGTATCTCGAGCAATGATGCCTGCAGCAATGATTTCCTTCGGCCATTGCAACAAAAAATATTTGGGCCATGGCACATAGTCACTTCCTAGCTAGATGCATCCCCTACAAATGATGGCAGTGGTCCTAGCAAATTCCTTCACATACATGTGTCATTCAATCATGTAGTTAGTTAAGACACGCAGTAGCTTGGAAGGGCACACAATTCGCTCTTGTACAGTAGGACTCATACACCACTAATGGGGTATGAGTCTACTTTGGCTTTTCTAAAAATTTGAAAGTGGAGTCAGAAGCTCTCGGTCTGCTCTTTCTGCTCCTTCAAGTGTCCGGATCTGAAACCCTGATTTCTGGCACTGTGACTTTTTGTGGATATTTTGACCTAGCCAATAAGGAGATGACTTCAACAAGTTTGCAACCTATTCTTCAATCATCTCCAAGCCTTCAAAGTACTCAAATCATGATGAAAGATCTTGAATTGCTGCAACAATGGATGAAGAATCTGCCCTTCAATGCCTTAGAAACTATTTTGGTGTCTTAAAATGATAAAACCCTAGCTTTCTTGACTTGAGATGGATAATGAATTGATTGAGAGATTTATTAGGGTTATTGGGGGTGAAATGAGAGGGAAAACCCTATATTTATACACAATTATGCAATAATTCCTGAAAATACCACATCACAGGCTGACCTTAGGTCTTAGAAAATAATAACCCGCTAGAAATTTGAAATTATTTTGATTTTTGTTCCAAAGGGGACTCATTCGCCCCTAGTGGTGAATGGTTCCCACTTAGGCATTTTAAGTGGGTGTCATAAATTAGGTGTATTAATTGATGTTTATTGGGATTATTTTCAAAAATATACTTAAGGCCTGTAAGTGTAAAATGGGGCCAATTAAAGCATAAGGAGGGTCAAATTATTGATGGAAATCTTAGAAAAGCATGAAATTTTGTTACAACACTTTGAAATAAGGCTCAGTAAGCGATAAAAAGAGGTTATTTAAGTGAAATATATTAATAAGGTCCTAGAAAAGTGTGAAAGTGTGTTACAACACTTCACAACACTTTTGCAAGGCATCATAAAGTTCTTATTAATTCACAAGGGTCCAAGACCTAATGTGAATGTGTTGACCACATTAAAACACTAAATCAAGGTGATGTTAAGTCCAATTTATCATTAATTATTCCCAAATCAAGCAAGGAAAAGGCATACTTTTTTTCTACGCTATAGTAATATTGAGTAAAATTAAACATGATTGTGTTTACCATAAATACAATGTTCATGAATTCAAATTCAAGAGAACAATCATCCAAATCCTTTGCAAGCTATCTATTTTCAAAGTCCTAGACCCTTCTCACCCATGTGGCACATGCATTCATGCCACAACATAGTCTTCTCAACAAGTAGCTCGTGCTCTATGGTGAGAAAATGTTTAAGAACCCACACTATATTTCTAGGTGTTACAAGTCCACTTAATGCAATTCTTTTACAATAATTTTAGGTGTCACAAGTCTTGAAACTACAAGTACCAAATTTTTAGACTCAAATATTGCAATTCGTTTATTATTTGTAGGTGTTAGAATCAAGGCAAAAAATAATTCCAACCTAAACCCCCTTTTCCAACACCATATTTCCATGAAGCATCTTATACCCACCACTATTGAAGAATACTTTCACACTCACATTATTCATTTTTTTGAAAAATAATAAGTTTCATGTCAAACTCAAGATGTGTAGAACTATTGAAATACCTTTAATATTCCCATTAAAAAAATATATCATTAATTGGACACACCCAACAATACTCAAAAGAATTGTCACCAAGTTAGACCTTTCCACCGTCAAACTTCTCATAATCAAAAACCTACTACCTATGCAAATTAATATGGAAAGAGGAACTAGATTCGATCATCCATGCATCCTCACATGCATGTGATGGTTTTAACAAGAACATATAATTCATCTTAAGAACCTCTAGAATATGAATCACTATTTGACTCATTCTTTTATTTCTTCTTCTCCTTGAACTCCTTCTTGATGTGGCATTTCTTAAAACAATCTATCATTTTACCTTGGATTTATGAGGAGGCTTATATCTACTCTTTTCCTTCTTGATTTTTTCCTTTGACCATCCATGAAAAACTAGTGCTTCATTAGTATATTTGGAAGACTTATACCTCATCTCTTCTAAAAAAAGAGAAGTTACTACCTCATCAAGCACAATCTTTAAAGTATTACTTCCAATATTTATCACTGGATTGTATCATGAGTCTAGGAAGTAACATAATAAGATTATGCAATGATATTCTTCTTCTATATTCACATTGAAAGATTGTAACCAAATAAAAATGGTGTTAAATTCATCCAAGTTCTCAACAATTAGTTCCCCATGACCCATCCTCAAATCATATAGCTTCTTCTATAGAAAATAGTGTTCACTAGAGATTTAGCCTCCTACAAATTCCCAACTTTTCTTGGAGGGTTTTAGTAATGGATTATTTTGTAACATTTAGGAGGACTGAAAATTCTAAATAAATTTGAATGAGGCTCTATCTTTCCGATCTAACACATCCTAGTCTTCATCCTTCACTTCTATAGGTTTACTTCTAGATAGTACTAAATATAGATCTTGGTCTATCAATAGATCCTCTATCTTGAAATTCCAAAGATTGACTATTGTCACATTAAAAGATTCCATCTCCAACTATTATGTACTTGCCATTTTTCCTAAAAAATAAAGATTGTATATGCACAAATCCCACTCAACCCAAGAATTTTCCAAAAAATGTTTTTCCTACCACATATGAGACAAATTTGATCAAACTCTAATACCAAATGAAAGGAATGTGATAGTAGAAACGGTTTCTATCCTAATCAATGAGGATATAAATAGAAGCAAAATATGATCTAGTAGTTTCAAAGAAAATATACCCACAAAAACAATACCACAATGACACAATGCATCCTAGGAAAACCCTTTCAAAAAAAACTCAATCTCTGAATCCTAAACCAATTTATTCATAGTACCAATATAGTTACAATACATCAAGAGTTTCAAGCCTTCATGGGAGAACAACCAACACAATTTTGGAGAAATTTTGGTAGCATAACCCCTTAAACAAATTGCATCATATTACATCTTCTAGGCACCAATATAGAGAAGATTCAAATTAGGAAACAATAAATGGTAAAGCATAAACCATGGGAGGATACAACCCCAAAAATAGAGCTCAAATCCTCGTGAGGAATTCCAATGGCCAACTCCCATGATGAGTCAACATACTAATATTAGAAGATCCTCTTACATTTTCATAATCTATCATAACCAACTTGGGCACTTCGTTTTGGTCCCATTATCCTCAATCAAATTTGTCTTATAAGACATCATAATGTTGATCGATATTATAATGTAACTCCCCTATAATCATTCTCTTCTGCATCATAGAACCTATCATGAGTAACTTCCATGTTATAATGCCATAAGATGCTCTTACACATCATGATGATATTACATTCTCTTACCTCTTACAAATATTACAAAATATCAACACATGGCCAGTAAAATCATCTTGAATTGTGATGTCATCTTTCCCATGTGAAGACAAAATAATAAATAAATAAAAACTAATTAATTAATACTGTTGGTGTGAAAAAATATCTTGTACCTAGTTAACTCATTCACTAGGTACTTAGGGGACATATTCACAAGTTAAGTTTACTTAGGTCCTAAGATTCTTTCTAGAAGACTTAGTTGTCATGTCTAGATCTTATCTTTTTTACTTTTATGTCAAGTTAGTTGTCTCATATCATAGGATTAAGACACTTGTCATAATCTTATGACATCTTATGTCTCATCTTGGCTATATAACCAAAGGGTTCTCATTTGTAAATCAATTGTTGGATAATAAATTCTATTGTAATATTGAGCATTGCATATTGATCTCTTTGTGCTTTCCTTTTAGCCTCTAGATTTTGGGTATCTACATAGCCAACTCTAGCATGGTATCAAAGCAGGTTGGGTGCCATTGGATAGTCTTTTTGGAGAGATCTTGGTAGATATTGAAAAGTTGAGTATGTTCTTCTCTTGCATCATATAATGATCTGGAGAATAAGAAAAACTTGATAGAAATACCAAATTTTGGGGGGTTCCTTTTTTTGACTTTGTATTGCAGGTGCATTTTGGGAGCTTGTTGCATCAGATTTGAGCTCACCATTGTGTATGGAGTTCTCAAGAAAGTTAGATTTCCGTTTTGTTTCATCCAAATTGGACATTAGAAGCCAAATCTGCAAGGGTTTGAATATTGAAGGTGGTTGCCAGATCCGAGAGGTAGTTACCACTTCAAAGCATTTTGAATCAAAAAGGATACCACTATCATGCTCAAAAGGCCCAAAAATATATAGATCAATTTTCAAATCATCGAATTTGGACAAAGTTGTCTTCTGAAGCAAAAAAAATTGTTGGTTGGACTATATGGCCGAACCATAATTGCAGTCGATAATATTCAAAAAAGAAATTAATATTTTATTTCGATAATTTTATTTCTGAAAAAAAAATTAAAAAAATTCTAAGGGTTTTGGAAAAAAAAATTATCTGAATTTTTTTTTAAATATCAAAAAAAGGGGGTCTAGTATGAATCCGCAGACCTGTATGAGCTTGCAGTACTCGCGATACTAGTAGGTATTGGGTGGATGGCGTGGATTCCATGTAGTGTGGCCCTCTCCCACTAAACAGCATTGTGTATAGTCCCAGGCGGCTGGCTATTTCATAAAACCAACGACCACTTTTTATAACTCGATAGCATTTTGAAATTAGAATATTCCAATTTTACTAAAGATTTTGATGGTGATACCACTGGAATAAGCATATTTCATGAAGATTCCCTATTCTTTGTTGGAAAAAGAATATTCTAGAGTATATTCTAGTCGAGCAAATATTTCGTCACCTGAGGGGAATATTTTGTTCTAACGATCGCTTGTATGTCAAATTTAACCTCATAATTTGTTGATGTCAGTGCCACATCAATGGTTGTTTTCAAATTTTCTACCCCTCACCATTTACATTTTTAGTTTGAAGGGTGATATTCAAATGGTCATAACTCAGTCATCTGACCTCTGTTTTGCGAGCAATTTTTTTTATTTGCAGAAAAATTTTGTGCTATTCGTAGTGGTGCAATATTTTTTTTATTTTGGTGCTTGGATTTTCTAAAAATTGTAGATTCTCACAATTTTTGTTGAGTCATTATCATTTTGAAAACTTTCGGGGCTCCATTCTTGCTTCTACGATAACATTTTTGGGTGAATTTTTTTGAAAGTGCATAATTTTTCGTGTACTTTGCAATGGTGTGATCAGATTGATTTCATTTTATGTAAAAAAATCACTTTGAGCTTGTGGCCAATTTTGGCATTTGTATGCACTAAGATCAAGTCCACTTTGTTGTTTTGGCAAGTGGAATTTGTAAACGCACTAAATATAAAGTGCCAAATCATATATCACTGGGGGGGTTTCTTGATTGAGTGATTGGGGGGTCTCTTGGTGCATTATTTTGATCTATTTTCTTATGCTCTTATTTTCCTAGATCATTCTAAGGTTCTTGTGTTCAAATCATATAACCACTCAACATGGCATCAAAATGCATGGAGTATTCTAATGACTGAAGGTCACTCTCTATATGTGGAAAATAAGGTACCTAAACCTACAAATGAAGATAAAAAGATAAAATGGATGATTAAACATATCAAATCTCTTGGTTGTATTCGTAAACTAGTTTCTCAAGATCTATTATTTCAAATTGAATCATATCAAATTTTTCATGAAGCTTGGAACAAATTGAAAACTGTGTATGGTACTACAAATGACATAAGAGGTTATCAAATTGATAATGAACTGATGATCCTTGATCCTAAGAACTTTGACAACATCCAAGACTACATCATTGAGGTTAATGATCTAAGAGAGCAATGTAAAGCATGTGGAATTGATAAAATTGGTCTTGATTATGCTTCTTTTATTTCTAGCTTTCATACTCATAGGTTGACTATGGGGTTTGCATATACTACACCTTCATTTACATCCTTTTTTGAGATGTTAATACATGAGAAACAAAATTTTATATCGATGGGTTTCATCAATTCATCTAAATCTTAGGCATTGTTGGTTATTCAGGTGAAAGAATCAGAACATTCTGATAAGAAACAGAAGAAAGCAAAGAATAATCCACATACAGATCAAGCAAATAATAAACTCTCTTCCAAAGAGAAATCATCTAAGAAGGAGAATCTAACTTGTTCATATTTCAAGAAACTTGGACATGAACATTCTTTCTATAAGAAGGATATTGGTGATTTGAAACATCTTCTCAAAAAGAATCAAATTGATCTGATGTAGGGGCATCCTTTGATGCGCTTTTTTCATTTTGTGAAACTTTGAATTTTGGGTTGTTTAGAATTTTTATAGGTCAATAAGATCAATTTGGACCATTCTAGGCCATTTGGGATCCTTTTCATTCATTTTGGTGATTAGGAGCAAAAAGTTGTAAAAGTTGCAAAAAGTTGCAAAAGTTGTCATGTCAAAGTTGTCAAAAATTTGTATTTTTGGTTTGGGAAGTTAGGAATCAGTTTTGAATGATGGGAATGAATGTAATGGAATAAATATGACATGTACACATGAGAACCAAGATTGGAGAACGTTTTGGAATGAAAATACTTCAGTTTTGCATGTTTTCCTTTGCATTTTGTATGTGTAACAGACTGTAATTTGAATTTTACGGACTTGTACTATATAGTACAGATCTAAAAGTTATTGTAAAATTTGGAGATTTTTTAACTTTCTAATGCTTTTGTTTGAGTGAATTTCATCGTGTTTTGCAAAATTTATGATCAAATTAGTGATTGTCATGTACATATTTTTACTGTGAAACAGCAAGAAACTTGCTTTGTACAGTTTTGTACGACCTAGTACAGTTGAGGGTAGGCATGGGGATGATGAAGCTATGAAATTCATAAATAAAAAAAAAAAATTGGATTTGTTTCATTAAGTTTTGCAAAAGTTATAGCCATTTTTGTCTTGACGGGTCCAAACCCTGCCTAGGGTTTCTAGAAAGCAAGAATAAATCATGGGCAGAGTTTCCACCATTGAAAAATCATGAAACTTGGTGGAAAGCTCTCTCCCGTGACTACCCAAAAATTTTCAAAAGGAAAATTCATAACTTGCAAGTTTGGAGTAGTTGTGAGGGTCTGTGTGTTCAAAAAGTGCATAAAATCTATCATAAAACCTAGTTACTTGTGTGTTCAATGGATTCCTTGCATTGTTTCATCATGAATGGGTAGTAGATCATTGAAATTCATTGTGAGATGTTAGAACAATCATATGCCTCAAGTTATTGTTTGATTTTTTTCATTTTTGGGTGTCATATTCTATAGGAGTAAGTTGTATAAGGTGAGCAAGAATGCAAATTTGCACCATTTGCATTGGACCATTGTTTGGAATGTGTCAAGTTTGTTGTGAGTGAGTCTTTCTTTGCATATTTTTTGGTATCAAAGCTAGAAGCTCTCTGGGAAATGATTTATTCTTTTGGATAATGTGGTTCAGTGAGATTTGATGTTAAAAGATGGCTCTTAATAAGAAGAAAGATGGGCAAAGGGCATCTGCATTATTAAATACATTGTTCAAGGTGGCAAAGAAGCTACAGGAGGAATAAATGGCAGCCAAGAAAGAAAACAAGTTGGCAAAGGAAAGATTATTCCAGACTACCTGTAAGTCCAAAGGTAAATGCTATCAAATTGTGATTTCAAATAATTGCATGGATAATATTGTTTCTAAATATATGGTAGATAAATTGGGTTTAGAAAGAATACAACACCCTACGCCCTATTCAGTGAGTTGGCTTCAAACAGGTAACCAAGTAAGCATACATGAGCAATGCAAAGTTGAGTTTCACATGGGCAGTTATAAGGATGAAATAGTTTGTGATATTATGAATTTGGATGTATGTCACATTGTGTTTGGAAGGTTATGGCATTATAGCAGGACAGTGAAGTATAACACGAAAAACAACACATATGAGTTGGACAAAGGTGGGAAGAAATATGTATTAGCAGCCTTGAAGGGTGAGTGCACAGGAGTTGAAAGCTTGTTGTTAAGTGGGAAGACAGATGTACAATAGTATGAAGAAGAGAAAAATGAGGTAATGGTTGAGGTAATTAATTTTGAAAACATGTTGTTTGAAAAAATAGTTGAAAAAGAAATGGAAGAAATTTCTTTTGAATTTGCTCAAACTAATGAAAGTAATAGTGACATTCATGTTGAAGTGGGTGATGTTCAAGAAGAAGAAGAAGAAGAGACAACAAAGGAAGTTGTAGAGGACTCAAGGATAGTCCAAAGAGAGAAGAGATTCATGCGGGATAAGGAGAAAGCATGGTTCTCAAGAGAAGAACCAAGAGTTGAGAATGGTAATGTCAAGTAGCATAAAAGAATGGATGAGCAATTCAAAAATAACAATGAATGGTTGAATAAGGTTGAGGTGAAGCAAAATATTTTGGAGAATAATCAAGAGAAAAGAATGTATGGAAAACCACATGAGGTGGATGAAAAAGTGAAGTATGAAAACAAACAATATGATTTATTTAATATGTTTGTTTCTTGTGCAGGTAAAGAAGACAAAGTGGAAGAAAGAGAAAATAAATCTCCAATTGCAGTCAAATCTAAAGCTAGAATGAGGAGACAAGCAGAAAACCATGGATATATAGCACCAAGTTGGCCTTGGCTCAAGAAGCATGTTGGTGGACCGAAAAGCACAAGTGAACCAGTTGAAACAAATGTAGTTGAGATCCAACAAGAAGGAATCAATGCAGACATGCAAAGGAACTGGAAGACAAGAAAGAAGATTCATATTTGAGGTGGAACTCAAATTTTTCTCTCCCCTTGGGAGTATGATGCAGGGGCATCATTTGATGCACTTTTTTTCATTTTGTGAAACTTTGAATTTTGAGTTTTTTGTACTTGTTTTGGGTCAGTAAGGTCAATTTGGACCATTCTAGGCCATTTTGGTGATTAGGAGCAAAAAGTTGCAAAAGTTGTCATGTCAAAGTTGTCAAAAAGTTGCATTTTTGGTTTGGGAAGTTAGGAATTAGTTTTGAATGATGGTGATTAATGTAATGGCATAAATATGACATATACACATGAGCACCAAGGTTGGTGAAGGTTGTTGAACGTTTTCGAATGAAAATACTTCAATTTTACATGCTTTTCTTTGCATTTTGTATGTGTAACCGACTGTAAATTGGATTGTATGGACTTGTACTATATATTACATCCCTACAAGTTATTGTAAAAGTTGGATAATTTTTTTATCTTTCTAATTCTTTTGGTTTGATTGAATTTCATCGTATTTTGCAAAAGTTATGATCAAATTAGTGATTTGTCATGTATAATTTTTTACTATGAAACAGAAAGAAACTTGCTTGGTATGGTTTCGTATGACCTGGTATGGTCTAGGAAAGGCATGGGGATGATGAAGCTATGAAATAAAGAAATTTTTGTCTTTTTTTTGGAGTTGTTTCATTAAGTTTTGCAAAATTTATAGCCATTTTTGTCTTGACAGGTCCAAACCCTGCCTAGGGTTTCCAGAAAGCAAGAATAAATCATGGGTAGAGTTTCCACCATTGAAAAATCATGAAACTTGGTGGAAATATTTGTCCCATGACTACCCACACCTTTGCAAAAGGAAAATTCATAACTTGCAACTTGCTTTCTTTCTTGGTTGTCATTTCTTCTTTTGAGCCTTGTATTATATCTCCTATTTTGATGGGAAACAATGCATACATGAGTGTAATTGGGAAGGGATCTATTGATATTAGGGTAGGAAATTTCAATGATGTTTTGTGTGTACCTCATTTTTCAAACAATCTTCTTTTCATCCCTCAGATTACACATGGTGGAGATGGGAGGACTATGGAGTTCACTCCTGATTCAGTTATCATTAGAGACTTGGAGAGTAGAGAGATTATTGCTATTGGGATGGTTGATCATTCATCTTGGTTGTGTACCTTTACAGATTTTGATTTTGATGGTGACATTGTTCCTTCGACTGTTATCACAGTTCTAGTGTGAACCATGATTTTGAGGAGACTTTTGGCTTCTTGAACTTGGGTGTTCTCACATCGGATCGAATTCTTGAGCTATGATTTCCATCTCCTCCATTAGTTGTTGTATTTGATGATGCTTTTGTTGCTACAACTATGGCTTCTTTTGATTCAATGCAGCAGGATCTACATCATCTTCCAGCTACATATACTTCAGATGCATACTTGATAGACATTGGTGGGTTGTTTTTTGATTCTCACATTTCATATTTGGGAGACACCATTGATTGCATACATCTTCTCTTTGATGAAGATGATTCTTCTTCAGTTGTTGCAAGGGAAAAATCTGACCCTCTTTTTCATTCTCTACATGATCATTCTTCGCAATTTGACGTGAGTGTGGATAATTTTGGACAACATTTGGAGGAGGCTTCTTTGTATTTAGAGGAGGAAGACTTGTCTTTGGATTATGTTCTACATCCATCTCTAGGAGATTCCAGATTGGCATCTTTAGCAATGTGGCTTACAACGCCTATTTGAAGTGTTAGTTTTCGACATCAACGGAGAAACTTGAGCATAGTTCAAAAACATCACATATTATTCTTCTTCTCACATCTTCCTTTTAGGAATGGGAAGACATCCTGCATATCATCTTGGTTTTATTTCTTCCTAAGGGGAGGAATTTTGTTTGACAAGATTGGATCATCTTCATCATTCAATGTCGAGCTTCTACCATTGTAGGAAACTCACCATTGAGGGGGGGTTACATGGTCTCTCTTCTTCTTCTCTCTTATGGGGGGGTCTTTTTCCTCACATGGGGTTTTATCCCTCTCATACATCATTGAGAGTATTTTGTTTTCATCTCTCTTTTAGGGAGGAGTTTTGTCCTATTAGGTTTTCTCCTTTTCTCTATTTGTGATAGATTGCATTTGCATTTGTACATGGTACCTAACATGGCCTAGTAGTCGAGACCCATATTTGCATCTTTACATAATAATATTCTCCCTAAGTTGCACTTAATGGGGGGTTTTGGTGTGAATAAATGTCTTGTACCTAGTTAATTCACTCACTAATGACTTAGGGGACATATTCACATGTTAAGTTTACTTAGGTCCTAAGATTCTTTCTAGAAGACTCAGTTGTCATGTCTAGATCTTATCTTTCTAACTTTGATTTCAATTTAATTATCTCATATCATAGGATTAAGACACTTGTAATAATATTATGACATCTTGTCTCACCTTGGCTATATAACCAAGGGGTTCTCATTTGTAAACTAGTTGTTGGGTAATCAATTCCATTGTAATCTTGAGCATTGAATATTGTTCTCTTTGTGTTTTCTATTTGGCCTCTAGATCTTGGGTATCTACATAGCCAACTCTAACAAATACAAATAATTGGGATACAATGTTGAGACACCTTTTCCAACAAGAATTTCATTGTCAATTTTCTAATTCAATAACAATTGTCTAATAGACCCTTATTTTTAGAAATTTTGGCAACTAGATTTCTAACATCTACACTATGCAATATTCATTGAATTTAGAGTTAAGTACATTGAAATTATTTTATTATAATTTTACATTAATTATAACATGTATTCCAATTGTTTGATATTATTCCCAACTCATTTATCTAGGTTAGTTATTTATTTAATTAATTAGTCTAGATATTAACATAAGAGTGTACATTTTTCCTTTACATGTTTGGAAAACCCAACCTTCCTAGATGACCTAGGATTTGACCTTAGGGTTTATCCTCCATTCTATATATGTTTTTCAAATACATTTTTTATTACATCATCCTATCTCATACTTAGGGTTTGCACCCCCTTGTTTATTTTTTATTGTCACGTCTTGATTAGGGTTTGGGCCTTTATTTTCCCATATATGTTTTATCTCCCACTTGCCATTGGATTATTCATCATCACAAATCCTCATAGGTTATATCCTTTACAATACTTTTACACATAGCTAACAAATTTTATGTGTTCCTATCTTTTGTGGCTTTCCATCTACAATGCTTCCATGATTTTGTATCCTACAAATGAAGATATATTTTCATGACTTTATCATGTACATGTTTTCCCTCCTTTTATGATTTGGTTAGTGCTAATATATTTTCTTTAGATTCACTCATCTCACTTGTTTGTTATCTTCATATTGATATTCTCTTAAATGGCTTACCATAATGAGGATCATCCACCTGGTGTGGCTTTACCTTATGTTATTGAAACATAGTGTGTGATAGATATTAATAGAGATATACCTTATTTACCTATTCATGATTTGTAGTATCTTGTGATGATATTCCTCCTATATGTCATGATAGGCTTGTTTCTATATATTCATATTCTTTTGATGATGCAACTTGTAAAAACTAAAGACAATTATCTATGTAAACAACCTTGTTTTATACATGATGATATGTCTTGTGATGATCATTCTACTAAATATCATGTTAGTTATTTGGATGCTCAAGATAGTACTTTACCTAGATATATACCACATGATAATAGTTTCATTATGATGTTGACTTATTAGTTTCTCATGTCAATAATATTAATGCTTCTTGTTCCTTACATGATGAAATTATTAGTTTTGGTGAGAATTTCTTACATAATACTTTGATGATACTAGTAATGCATCTTTGCATGTTAAATATTCCATACTTTCTAATTATAAATATTTAAATGATAATATCTTATTGATTAACGAGTTTAGACCTTATTTGAGTGGTATATAATTACAATGGTTTGGTTCATCTTTCTTATGTTACCACTCATTTATGGAATTCACAAATACTTTTTCTTGTTCATTTGTCTTTCCTTATTCTGTTTGAGGATAGCATGGACTTAGTTAAGTCTTCTCATGGAATATATTTAAATATTTGTCCACCTTGTTCTACTAATATCCATATGAATTATGCATCTAGCCAACCTTCCTTTAATGTCATATTATATCCTCCTAGTCATATATCTAATTTTCATGCTAAGGATGCTTCACATAGCTACCATGTTGTTGGACATACATAGAAAAATTTATCTTGGGATCAAGATGTCATGTTACAACAAATAGTTTTACCATCTACTGTAGTTGGTCTTCCTCCTACACCTAAAATTAAATGTAATTCATCTAAGGAATTTGATATTTTCCAAAAACTCCAAAATACACAAGCTAAGATATCTCTTTGAGACTTGGTGTGCAAATCACCTTTTTAGGATATCATACAAAAATATATATAAAAGTTTCAATCAAATTCTAGTAATTCTTCACAATGAATTACTTTATTGATAGAATATATTGGTCATAAGAAACATCATGCTACTTCATTTGATGGCATAGAAATTCCATGAGTCAATTATTAATGAATCTTTATCTTTACACAGTGTGGTGAGATATGGAAAATTGAACATAAAGTACTCCTTGGTTGATAGTAAAACTAGTGTGAGCATTTGGACCAAGGATTTTTTAAGAAATTTAAATCTTGATACATCAAAATTACAACCATTTGGTCTTATTATAAGAAGATTTGAAAATGTGATTACATATTCTTTAGGAACCATTACTCTTCCTATAATAGTTGGCCCACTTACTTTAAATATGGTGTTCCATGTTGATGCAAGAGCATCCAATGGTGTAAGGGAAATCTTGCATCACCCAAAAATATTATATTTTCATTTTTTATTAGTCTCCTTAGTTGTCTTGGGGCCCATGGCAACTCATGCAGTCTTTGGGATATCTAGAAGTTTGAAACAACCAGAAATAGTCACCTGTTATTTTTAGTAAGTTGGCCTATTTGGGTCGTATGGACACGAAAAATTGACCCCAAGGAGTGAAATCAAAAATGAGATTTTTGGTGAAAGAGTAATCTCAAAATCTTGTACCATTTGGAAGATATTAAATTTTCATCCTGGGGAATTTCTCTAATGAATTTTAAAACTAAAAATTGAGGCCCTTCAGAGCCCCGAAACAGGGCACAAAATCTCTAATCTTCTAGATTTGGCATAAAATGGTTATAGATATCTTCACAAGCTTTCTAACAATATATTACAATTGAAAATCTGACAATTGAATCAAAATTTATGGCCTCGAGAAGCTTCCCCACTAAGAAGTGAATTTCATTAAAATATCTCCCTAGGCAAGAAATCAAATGGTGGGACTTTTGGCACCAAAACAAAAAGAGAAAGTACACTTTCTAGAACATTCTAGGGTTTTTATTGGGTAAAATAAAAGGGTTAAGTGGGGGTTGTTGGACGTGGCTCCATTAGTGCAGATTGTGGCTCCGAATAATAGATTTTCTTTAAGAGTTGATTTTGTTGTAATGAACCAAGCCCATGAGGCTATAGCATTGCAATTTCTAAATCTATAATGTCATTTTCTAAAAATAAAAGAAAGTGAGTTATTTTATGTCTCACATCTTTTGTGTTGGTATCTATTTTTGTGTTTTGTGTGGTTTTTGAGTGGTGTAGCCTTCATCAAGTGGTATCAAAGCAGGTTTTCCTAAGTGTGTAAACAGTAAACAAATCGCCAAACATGAGGCCATTTGCACCAAGACTTGTGGTTGTTGGTTTCTAAGAAAAGTGATCAAAATGTCACCATGAAGAAACTGTGGTGGTGGAAGAAATTTTATTGTATCGGAAGAGGGTTTTAAAGCCCTATAGAGACAAGTTCAAGCATTGCAAGAGGAGCTGCATCGAGGGTTTGAGAAGAGGAGATGAAAGTGAAGATGAAGCTGAAAATGAGGAACAGTTCAAAGAAGAACAAGATGCAATAGATCTATAGCAATTCAGATTATTTAAGGCCATCTCTAAGATTGGGAAAAGGCCAAAGATCGATGTTTCTACATTTTCTAGAAATCTTAACCTAGAAGAGTTGATTGATTGGATCAACAATATGGAGGAGTATTTTGAGTATGAGGAGGTGGAAGTTTCTAAGAGGGTCAATTTTGCAAAGACCAAGCTAAAGGGTCATGTGAATATTTGGTGGAAAGAGGTACAACTAGAAAGAAATCGAAGAGGAAAAGAGAAAATAACCATATGGGACCAAATGGTGGAAAAATTAAAAAGAAAGTTCATTTATTTGGACTATGAGCTAGATTTTTTGAAGAAGATGTAGGGGTTGAAACAAGCGGGAAAATCTATCAAGGAGTATACAAAAGAATTCTACCGTGTCTTGATTAGAACAGGCCATTCTGAGGCCAACAAGGAAAAGGTTTCTCATTACATAAATGGGTTGAAGCCGAGTATTCAAGAAGAGTTGGGTCTAGTAAGAATGTCTACCATTGAAGATGCATATCAGTTTGCTTTGAAGGTAGAAGAAAAGTTGAATAGAAGGTTTGAAATCAAGTAAAGAGGTGGGGGTCGTGGTGGAAAGACTAGTGCATGGTCATATGGAGGTTGAAATGAAGATCAAAAGAAGGGTGAAGGATCCAGTAGCAGCAAGATCCAGAAAGGAGATAACACCTACTACCCTCGTGATCAAAATAATGAAGACCAAAGAGGAAGAGGAAGATCCGGAAGAGAGTCGGGAAGAGGAGGCTTTCATGGAACCTGTTTCCAGTGTGGAGAAGAAGGAAATAGAGCCTATGAGTGTCCTCAACATCAAGGAAGGACGAATAGATGACTTGAGGGTAATGCACGAGTTGCACATGTAAATGAAGATGTTGAGTCTTCACATTTTGAGGATGCAGAAAGAGGAGAGGCCCTTTTTACTAGAAGAGCCTTGTTGAATGAGGAGAGAGAACTAACTCAAAGGAAGAATTTGTTTTCGCACCAAATGTAAGTGTGAAGGTAAAGTTTTCAATATTATTATTAATCGAGGTAGTATTGATAACCTTGTTTCAGAAGAGATGGTTAGTAAGTTGTAGTTGGAGAGAAGGCATCTAAATCCATACCAGATAGCTTGGTTCCAGAAAGACCATAAAGCTTTGGTAAATGAACAATGTCTGGTAAAGTTCAAGATTGGAAATTACCATGATGAGGTATTGTGTGATTTTATGCCTATGGATGTTTGTCATGTGTTGTTAGGCAGACCATGGCAGTTTGATCGGCAAGTGATGCATGATGGACATGCTAACACCTAGTCCTTGACAAAGGATGGTGTTCATCATAAGTTCAAACCCTTGAGGGAGGTAGAAGAAAAGGTATGCAGTAATGCAAGAATTTGTTTGGTTGATGGAAGAAAATTCCTAGAAGGAATGAGGCATGAGCATATGTTTTCTGCATTGATCCCTAGACTTGATAAAGAAGATACTAGTGGGTACCTGTAGAGGTTTTAGATTTGTTGAATGAGTTTCAAGCTATTATTTTTGATAACGTACCTAAAGGTTTGCCTCCAGTAAGAAAGATTAGTCATCAAATGGACCTGATTCCTGGAGCCAATTTTCCAAGTAAGGCAGCTCATCGTATGACTCTAGCAAAGAGTGAGGAGTTGAACAGACAAGTGCAAGATTTTTTGTGGAAGGGATTGATCAGAGAGAGTTTAAATCCATGTGTAGTACCTCTAGTACTAGCACCAAAGGATGGGAAATGGAAAATGTATATAGATTCTAGATCCATCAACAAGATCACCATCAAGTATAGATTTCCCTTGCCAAGGATGGATGACACCATGGATTGTTTGAGTGGAGCTGAGTACTTCACAAAGATAGATCTAAAGAGTGGCTATCACCAGATTCGGATTAGAGAAGGAGATGAATGGAAGACAGCCTCAATACCAAAGGGATTAGAGAAGCAGATGAATGGAAGACAACCTTCAATACCAAAGAGGGATTGTATGAGTGGTTAATCATGCCCTTTGGGCTAACCAATGCACCGAGCACCTTCATGTAGCTATGAATGAAGTATTGAAAGAGTTTTTGGGTAAATTTTTCATTGTTTATTTGGATGACATTTTAATTTTTAGTGAGACATTGGAGGAGCATTTGATGCATATCAGAAAGGTTTTTGAGAAGCTAAGAGAGGAGAAGTTGTTGATCAATTTGAAGAAGTGCAGTTTTGTGAAAAGAGAGTTGGTATATTTGGGATTTGTTGTCTCAACAAAAGGTCTTAAGATGGACCCAGAGAAGGTAAAATCTATCATTGAATGGCCTACACCAAGGAGTTCTACTGAGGTGAGATCTTTTCAAGGTTTGGCTAGTTTTTATAGAAATTTTATCAAAGATTTTAGTAGTATTTGTGCACCTCTAACGGAAATAATGAGAGGGGATAGAAAAGAGTTTAAGTGGACTACAAGAGTAGCAAAAAAATTTGATATGTTGAAGAAGAAAGTTACAGAGCAACCTATTTTGGCACTTCTAGATTTCAACAAGGTATTTCAAGTAGATTGTGATGCTAGCAGTAGTGCCATTGGAGCTGTTTTGAGTCAAGAAGGTAAGCTTGTTGCCTATTTTAGTGAGAAGCTCAATGATGCTAAGAAGAAATTATCTATCTATGATCAGGAGTTTTATGCTATAGTTCAAGATTTGAAGAAATGGAGACACTGTTTGTTGCCAAAATAATTTGTTTTATATACTGATCACCAAGCTTTGCAGTATCTCAATAGTCAAGGAAAGTTAAATCAAAGGCACTTAAAATGGATTGAGTTTTTGTAGAGTTATACTTTTTTTTTGAAGCATAAGAGTGGAAGGTCAAACAAAGTTGCAGATGCCTTGAGTAGAAGGAAAAAATTGTTGATAGAGATGAATATAGAGGTTGTTGGGTTCAATGACCTCAAGAGTTTGTATCCTGAAGATCTAGACTTTGCAGAAGCTTGGAAGGCTTGTTTGGAACCTATTACATTGGATAGGACAAGATGGTTGGATTTCCTAATCCAAGATGGGATGTTGTTTAGAGGAAGCCAATTGTACATTCCACGGAGTTCTATGAGAGAGAATCTAATCAAGAAGAAGCATAGTGGAGGATTGGCTGGACATTTCGGTTGAGATAAGACCATTTCTCTTGTTAGTGAGAATTATTACTGGCCACAATTACAACAAGATGTGAAGAATTTTGCACAAAGTTGCAGAATATGTCAGATGGCAAAAGGAACAAATCAAAATACTAGATTGTATCAGCCATTACCTATACCTAAGAGGTCATGGGAGGACATTAGTATGGTTTTTTTCCTTGGATTGTCGAGAAAACAAAGAGGGCATGATTCCATATTTGTGGTGGTGGATAGATTTTCAAAGATGGCACATTTCATTCCATGTCATAAAACCAGTGATGTTGTTCATATTGTGGAGTTATTTTTCAAAGAGGTGGTGAGACTACATGGTCTTTTGAAGAGTATAGTTTCAGACAGAGATACCAAATTTGTTGGTTATTTCTAGAGGACATTATGGAAGAAGTTGAATATAGATTTGAAGTTTAGTTCTATGCACCATCCACAGACTGATGGACAAACGGAGGTGATGAATAGGAGTTTGGGTAACCTGTTAAGATGCTTAGTAGGAGATAAACCAAATGAATGGGATTTGATTTTACCACTAGCAGAAATTTCTTATAACAATTTTGTCAATAGGAGCACTGGTAAATCACCATTCTAGATTGTATATGGGAGTAATCCAAGGAATGCTTTTGAACTGAGAAATATGGATAAAGGAGAGAAGAGTAGTACTGAGGCTGAAGATTTTGTTGAACACCTGAAGAATTTGCATGACGAGGTGAAGAAGCATATCGATAAGATGAACTCTCTGTATAAGGCTAAGGCAGATCAAAAAAGGAAGTATAAGGAGTTTCAAGTAGGAGATGAAGTCATGGTTCATTTGCAAAAGGAGAGGTTTCTAGTTGGTACATACAATAAGTTAAAGATGAAGAAGTTTGGACCATGCAAGATCCTGAAGAAGCATGATTCAGGAAATGCGTATGAGGTAGAGTTGTCGAGTGAGATTCATGTTTCACCTGTGTTTAACATTACCAATTTGACAGAATATCATGAAAGAGTTAAGGAGAATGAATTGATAGAGGCACAGTGGAACATTCTGACACCTACGTAAAAAAAGGAAGAGATAGAAGAAATTTTGGATAGCCATGTGGGTAGAAGCACAAGAAATAGGAAATATGCAAAGTACTTGGTGAAATGGAGAGGAAGGCCTATTGAAGATTCATCATGGTTATCTGAAGTTGAGGTTAACCATCTTGGTTTCCCTCTAACACCTGGGAAGTGATAGGGTCACTTTTCAAATTACCCTGGGTGTCTAATGTAGGAGCATCTAGTGGTGTAAGGGCAATGTTGCATCACCCAAAAATATTGTATTTTCATTTGTTTGTAGTTTCCTTAGTTGTCTTGGGGCCCATGGCGACTCATGTAGTATTTGGGATAGCTAGAAGTTTGAAACATCTAGAAATAGTAACCTGCTATTTGTAGTAAGTCAGCCTATTCGGGTCATATGGACACAAAAAATTGACCCCAAGGTTTGAAATCAGAAAATAAGATTTTTGGTGAAAGAATCATCTCAAAATCATGTACCATTTGGAAGATATTAAATTTTCATCCTAGGGAATTTCTCTAATGAAGTTTAAAATTGAAAATTAAGGCCCTTCAGAGCCCTAGAATAGGGTGCAAAATCTCTATTCTTTTAGATTAGGTGAAAAATGGTTGTAGATCTCTTCACAAGCTTTCCAATGATATATTACAATTGAAAATATGACAGTCGGATCAAAAGTTATTCCCCCGAGAAGCTGCCCCACTAAAAAGTGAATTTCATTAAAATATCTTCCCAGGCAAGAAATCAAATAGCGGGACTTTTGGCACCAAAAAGAATGGAAAGTACACTTTCTAGAACATTCTATGGCGGTTATTGGGTAAAATAAAAGGGTTAAGTGGGGGTTGTAGGAGGTGGCTCCATTAGTGTAGATTGTGGCTTCGAATAATAGATTTTTTTTTAGAGTTGATTTTGCATTAATGAACCAAGCCCATGAGGCTATAGCATTATAATTTCTAAATTTGTAATTTCATTTTCTGAAAATAAATGAAAGTGAGTTATTTTCTATCTCGCATCTTTTGTGTTGGTATCTATTGTTGTGTTTTGTGTGGTTTTTAGGTGATTTGGCCCTCATTACATGTAATTTCAAGAAATTTCTCTTGTAATCTTCCCTTGGGGCATCCATGGTGGCATGCCATGAATTTCATGAATTCTACCTTACATAGATGTGTTAAATTTTGGCACAAGCCAAAAATGTTGCATATTAACTTATCCTCAATAATATAGTTGTCGTCAAATGGTGAATAGCTTTATAAGGTTTCATTAAACAAAATCAATTAATCAAAGATAAATCTATAAAGAAAGATCCCCCACCGAATGATAATGCTTTATCTGATGATGATTGGAGTTCATTAGACTTTATTCTTTGCGGTGTTGGAGAGTATCAATTTGATGCAAAAGCTTATATTGTCCCTTATCTTTACATGGATCTAGCTATCTATGGGAACCCACATAAGGCATATAATGATGAGAAATTAATTTATATTTGTGACCCTAATATAGAGGGCACTACTTCTAGTGATTCTTCTTCTTCCTCTCCATCATTTGATAAATTATATGGTTCTAGATTCAAAATTATGCAAAAAATTAGCTATAAAGGTAAAGGACTTAGAAAATGTGAGTCTTGTAGACTTGAACCATTGACATTACAATAAAATATAGATCCTCATGGTATTGGTTACATGTTATATGACATGAAATAATGGTTGAAAAAATAAAAGTAGAAAGAAAATTAATATATAATATCCATCAATCATTCTTATTTAATTTGTAGTAGCACATCTTCTTCATTTATTAATATAGATTCTACAATCAATTCAACTTAAGGTTAAGGGACTCATTTTAGTACATCAATTGATTCACCTTATAGGATTCCATTATGACTTATAATATTCATTGATTACCATGATAATTGTATGTATTGTTTAATTGATTTTTTTATAATTTGCATACACATCAATATATATTACATAAATATATTGAAAAATAAAAGCGTTATAAAAAGATACAATCCATGTGCATTTCCATATCATAAATAAATAGAGATTCAACCATACATACCAAAGATTGTAACATAAACTATTATTAAGATATCATAATCAAGAATGTCTCAAACAGTGGAAGGCTACCTCAAGGGTCCCTCCTCTATCTCACTCCTAAAACCATCTATCAACCTAGACCGCATAGGTGATTGTTCTTTACTCAACGTATTCCTAGATGTCAAATTGCTCATGAAGATCAATATGCCTCTAGATTTTCCTACCTCTTATTGGATATTGGTTATCTCTACCTATGTCACCATATAATATTCCTATGATGTTAATTGTTCAAATATCATCATTCCCATACCATCACTTATAGGTGGTGGCATGCATATGCCTACTCTATCTCTATCTAGAATTTATCTTACTACGCCTAGGTTATGTCCCTCTCCCCACAAGTTGTCCTTTCCACCTAGGTTGCATCCCTCTCAATATGTACTATCTCACACTCAACTATTGCACCCTTGTATACCTCACAAGCCTAGATCATATGATCAAATAATGGAGAAAATCAATACCACTTATGTTGCTCCTTTTCCCAACCTAATATATCTTTGTATGGCCACTATATAATATCGATCAAGGTCATTCTATTAAAAATATGTCTCCATCCAAGATATTTATCTCCCTCCATATGCCCATATGGTTGGTCTTCATTTGATATGATCTAGTTTTATCAAGTGTAATCTTTATAGGAACACTTGGGGTACGTGGTATCTTGATATTCCCATAAGACAAACACTAAATAAGTGCCTTCACTTTGTATTAGAGAATATGTGCAGATCATCATAGAGGTGGGCCAACACATATTTATCCCATAAATGTATTGTGCCTCGCTACTCCATGTCCTAAACCAAGTGACATTGTAGGAAATTGACGATCCATACCCATTTGGAAGAATCAAAATAGTGAGCATCAATAACAAAAATATATGTCCTTTGGATGTTCTTTTGATTGCATTGTCTAGCAAGGGGAACTCCCCTCATGTATGTCATGGTCAATTGATACACTACCAATAGGTAGCCTCATATTAATGTTAGCTAGTATGGTAGTCTCCAACACCCTATTGGTACCTCTCTCAAATAGTCAAGACCAACCTCATCGACCATTTATATATTATTCAATGTGAAGTCTACATGAAATAGACTATGTAACTAGTGGTTGCTAGATCTCTCTAACCTCAATCTCAGCCTCATAAAAAATTAACAACAAAGTGATCATTAATATCTTGTGAAAATAAATTTTAATAATAAGATATTGAATATACTAGAAATTTGATAAATCTAAATAATTTGATCCATATTTGTGTGTATCAATAAATTTCACATATCAAATCCTCATATGTTGCCTCACACCTACCAAAATAAGGTTAATTTCATATGTATAGGATCATCTCCATAGATACCAAATGTAAGCAAAAAATATCCATGTTGGCTTTATGATATTTTGCTCATTTTAATATAAAAAAATACAAAAAATAACAAATTTATATGCTTACCTCATCAAAGGGGTCACCTACATTGATATGGCCTTTATGGTGCACCAAAGTGACATGTTTAGGGATCTCTAGGGTAAATGTGCAAATGGAATGTCCCTTTCGGACTCTTACCCTCTTGTATATAGTTAAGGTATATGCACCTCCATGTTAAATGTTTGCCCTAATAATTTGTACTTAACACAAAGTGATAATTGCTTACAATCACTAATATTATTGATAATGACATGATAGGTGGACAAAATTTTAACATATTATGTGATAGTATGTTTATTACAGTACTAATTTTTCCATGTACAACATTTATGAGCTATATGATCATGAGGAAAATTATATTCATTGTTTCTTTTCAAAAGAGGTAATTTCAGTGTTGACATCTTGGACCCACTATTCAATTTGCCTACATTGGTTACTCATTGTTACATCTATCACTTTAGGTGACCCTATCACTTGATTATTTTGCATGCCTTCACACTCACATCTTTAGCTAAGACATTTCTTTAAGATCATCCTACATGTTATCATTTGCCTAGTTTGAATCCTACAAGACATGATTCATTGTGATCACATGACTTATTAATTATTGTTGGTATTACCTTGTTACTAGGGGCAACTCTATGAGCATCACATCCCCTTGTTTTAATGTGTTCACATGCATATCTCATAACTATTGTCTTGTGTGTTTATTGCACCTACACAATGTTACCTATTATTATGCATTAAATGTTGGTGTGCCAAGACAATGTTATTTATAGATATTTAACATTCTTATTGTGCGTACACAATATTACGTATTGGTATCCATCAGCATTCATTATGTGTGCATTATGTAATGTTACATTTGACAATATTACATGATGTATTTTAAATAATGTTGTCATTTTTCTCTTACTTCCAATTCCTTGCATCACTTTTACACAATTGATTGGATGGGGCATATATTATCACTAACATTTTTTCATGAGTTTGATTGCAGTGATGCATTTATGATAGTGTTGGTTGAAAATTTTGTATACTTGAGAAAGCATACAAAATTGTGGTTTCAACCGCAGTACATGAGATAAAACTCTCCTAATTAAGGGAAGGCTCCCCCTTTCCTATTTTCTAATTTAAACTAATATGGGTAGGACAACAATCTTTCCTCTTCTTTCAAGAAGGATTATATTATTTTCTCTTCACAAAAAAGTAACAACAAACTTTAAGAAAACTTATCACAACAGCCTTGAAATGAAATTGAGAGAGAGGAAATGAAGTTTCCTAAAAGCACAAAGACTTTCATCGCCTCCTCTGGGACGGGAAAACAACCACCAAGCACAAAATCTTAAAGATCTGAAATCCTATGTACCCTTTTAGAATGATTACTTAAGAACAATATACAACACAAGACAACACAAAGTCTGTAAGTATGATGCACCTATTAACTACTTCAAATGGGAATTATTATGAGCACAAAGTCTTGCAATTCTTCTCAATTTCTAAATACAAATTACGAATTCAATCTTCAACATTTACAGCACAAAATCTGCAGATATTTAGAGTGAAACTTCTCTAAAACTCCAAACGCAATAAGCAACTCAAAGTCTGCAAAATTGAGCTTGAATCCCTCTTGTACAACACTACAAAACTCACAATCAATATACAGAAAATTTTGTCACATAACACCTTGAATCAACACAAATTTTGAAAGCAATTTGCCTCTTTTAATTGATTGTAATCTGATTTACAATTAAGCTCAAAGTCTTAAAGTGCACATACAAACTAGCAGAGTTTTGTTGCATTGCCAAAAGATAAAATATTACAATAGACCCCCTCAAGTATTTATAGGAGAGAAGCCTTGAGAAAAAGGTGGGAGGATCCCAACTAACTTGAGAAATTCTCTCAACCACTAACTAATTGCAGTTGACTTATTCAACATTACAAGTCCTATTGTAATTTGACTTGAAATGTTATTACATGCAATTACAAATTACAACTTTGCAAGTGATACTATCACGGGTAATTACATTTTTCCATTTAACATGTAATTTGTCAAAACTAAATTACAAGTACACAATTGAAACTATTCTAAGTGTTTGAAGACACGACTTGAACTACATCATCCTTGATTGGGTCTTCATGCTGTTGTTTGGAAAATATTCTTCCATCTCTTTCTTGAAAGCATTCTATGCTCAATCATGTCACTTATTGAACTCCTTGTGTAGCTTCATCATGTTGGTGTTCTTCCTTTGTATCATTCTCCAGCCTTGGAATTTGTTTGAAAAATAAGGCTCATGCCTTATATTATTGATTTGGTAGGTCATGTGCGCAAGCAGGACTAACGAGAATGAGACAAAGGGGCTGCAAAAATGAGGCCAAAGTGCAATTTATGGTTTTGGAAGGCTAACTGCAAGTGCAAGTGTGTAATCGGGATTTTTGGAACATATTGCAAGTAACAAAGTGCAAGGTAGGAAAAAGAAGTCATTGCAAGTTTATTTTTAAAACTTCTACTTGCATTTGTAGTCAAAATCCCCTACTTGCAGTTGATTTATAAAATCTCGATTTGCAGCCAAGGGCATCATTTTTCTTTCTTTCTTTTGCAGAAAATAGTAATGAGATCATGGAGAAATGTGAATGAGGTGAAATGAAATGGAATGAAGGGCCAATAACATGAAATGGAAAACATTTTGAATGGAAGGCATGCTTAAAAGGAAAAGGGAAAAACATTTTTCAGCCAAAAGATGTTTCCATCATGAAATGGCATTTAAATGATAGAAGGGTTTTTGTGAAGGCGTATGAGATGAAATGAATGATGTTTTGCATAGAAGGTTTGAATAACATTTTCAAATGGAAAAAGAGGCATATGAATGAGGAAGAAAAATGCCTTACAGCCAAAACACGTTTTCTTTTTTACATGCAAACTCAAATCTGCAAAAAACGTGACAATGGTAGAGCAAAAATGGGGGATTCAATAAAGTTGCAGACCTTGCCAAGTGTTCTTCATACCAAAAATCTCTCCAATCGGGTTTTTATAAGCACTTTGCAAGTGACATAAGTTAAAATCGGGCTTTTTAGAGCTCATTGCAAGTGAACTTTTAAAAATAAAGAGAAATAGGAACTTTTGGAGCTCATAACAAGTTCACTTTTAAAAATAAAGAGAAATAGGAACTTTTGGAGCTCATAACAAGTTACTTAAGTGAAATCGGACTTTTTATAACATGTTGCAAGTAACTTTTTAAAAAGTAACTTGTAAAGTGAGCTAAAAGTTCCTACACTTGTAAGTTACACAAAAAGTTCCTATAACTTGTAATTAAAACAAAAAGTTCCTATTACTGACTTAAAATGAAGTTTTTAAAAACATTATCACTTGCCATAGAGGTAAAAAGTTCCTATTATTAACTTGTAATAAGAAACCAAAACCCCTACTTGCAATGATGCCCCAGAAACCCGAAATTGACCAAAAACACAAGAAAAATGACCCAAAAACTCATGAAAATGAATAAGAGTGGATGAAAAAAGATGTCCAAGGGGACCATAGATCTAAAACCAAAATTTTCCAACCTTTGCACCTCGTAATACGTGCCTTAGAAGAGAAAATCTTCAATTTTATTCAAAATTTTGATAGGTTATCCCAATTTTTAACAAGTCAAAAATTAGGGACAACAGATAGACATGAGCATCTTCTTGTAGTAGATAGAGCTCCATTATTATATCTAGATGAAGTACATTTATGCACAATTGAAGACCTTAATCATGTTATTTATAGAGTCAAATATTGTTTTATATCTAGATGAAGCCATTATCATATTATCCGCTTGGATGAAGTCCTTTACATGTATCCACTTGGCTATTCATTTACATGTGTCCACTTGGTTGAATCCCTTTTTCCACTTGGTCGGAGCTTTACCGCTTACCATAAAAAGAAAAATATCTCAACCTAGTTATTTATTTTAAATGATTCCAACAAGTTGTGATTATGATCATTGTTTATGCTTGACAAATACTAATTATTGCGACTTTTTCCTCTATGCATGCAATATTCTCTTGATGAAGCACTCATAGCAAGCAAAGTACAAATGATCAACATCCATGATCTGCATACTTAACACAAATTTGTATCCTTGATTGAAAAATATTCACTTTCCATAGTGATTGCTTGAGTTTACTTTGACATGAATTCTAATAGTAGCTCACATTCAAGTCAAAGTGGGGCAAAAATGTACTGATGAAAATCTCATACCCAATGCCTTTTTCTCTTATATTTAGGCCCATAACAACTATGTTTTCCTATATACATCAACTAGTGTGTAAGATGGGGTATTTCACATGGAAGTTGCATATAATGTTATTTGATCCTATTCACTCATCCCTAGGAGTTGATCCACCCCATTTGAGTTTGCAAGGGCCAAATTGATCTAGATCATTTACACAACTACAATTTGAACCCCAAACTTTTAAATTATTTTTATGCAATCCTCCATTTCAACTAACCACTATGAACTGACTAAAATGTGAATATTCCAAATTACTCTCTCAAAGTGGTGCATATAAAGATTAACCCTTATTTAAAAAGAATCATCTAGTGTCATGAATGTGAAGAACCCCTAAGGCCTTAAGAAAAATCATTTTTTCATTTTTTTCTTGTGATGGCATCATAGAAGCATATTACCTATTTGCATGTCATCCTCAAGCTTGGTTTATCATCATTGAGTCGATCCATCCAAAGGTCTTATTGAGGAGAACATTACCCTCACAATTCAACAAATTTTCCAAAGGTATTTTTAAAAAAGCCTTGTTCCTTATATGATTCATAGAACATACACATTAGCAAACAAGTTTTAGATAGCAAAAATCAGCCAAATCATATTTGCAAGTTGCAATTTCAGTATTATGCATGAGGTTCTAGTATGTATTTGTGAAGATCACCTTAACACTCGCGGAACTGAACCAAAGAGTTTCACAATTAGATTTCAAGGTTAACAACAATTGTCTTACAAGCCTTTAGTTTTAAATACCTTGGCCAATAAATCTACATCTGCATAATACAATCTTCATTAAATCTATAACTAATACCTTAAATTTAACTTACTTTATTTCTACATTTATTTCAATTATTTGATATCAATTCTAACTCATTTATCTAGTTGAATTTTCCCTTTACACTATGATACTTGATTTCAAAGCAAGTCCATTACATTTTGGACCATACTAGCGTATAGATGGCCAACTCGTTAATTATCAAAGAAGTGAAAAAATATCACAATACATAATGTGATAATCTCATAAAAATAAGTTTTATAACTTATATTCGTTTTATCTTAACACATCGAAACTAAATATCAATGAATTAAACTAATAAGACATAAATATATAGTTTAAATAGTCAAATAATAGATAATATATGTTTCATAAATGTATACATAATTTTTTAATTAAAAAATCAAAATTATATAGAATAATTTTGATCTAATTAATGTCGGCATTACTGTGGCTAAATTGTGATACTATCAAAGTGGTCATAAAAAATAATAATAATAATTGAAAGCAGTAATTGTGAATGTTTTGCAAAGGTTGATGATATGAGCAATGTTGACCATTAAGGAAGGTGGCCATGCAAGTCAAAGTTGCAAGAACATGGCTAAGAGCAACTTAAATTACAAAGCAACGCGCATGGTATTACCTATATCATACCAAAAATGTTTTAGGCTAAGAAACATTTAATATTAGTTGAAAAAAAAAAAAAAAGAGTTGAAAGATGCCAATGGCCATGATTAACCAATTTTATTTTAGTGCATTGGATGCTTCACTCTCTTCCCAAAGACAGGAGGAATGAGAATCATTGACACCCGAATGGCATGGGCTTGTGCTTTATGTAAAATGAAATATGGGTACCACTGAAGGCACATAGTGGTGGAAAATTTTCTGTGTGCATTGTGTTTAGTCAGGCTTATCTTAGATTTGAAAACTGTCCTTATTACACAAAAATTTGACAAGACTGGTTTTTAGTGCAAACCTGTTTGGAAAGCAAGGGAAGCAATTAAGCTTTCAATATAATGGGATGCAGATGACTTATAATTTGGCATTTCTTTAAATGATCACTTGCATCGATGTTTGGAATTTACCACTCACTATATGTTTCCACTAGATTAAGGCTTATTGCTTAAGGCCCTAATATATTATAGCAAGTACATTAATGATATAAAGCTTTTTTTTTTCCAAAACCTCTTAAAACTGGTTTGCATACTTACCACTCTGCTAAGTTTAACCTTAAACCTATTGGGTTTTGTACTTGCAATAAAATCTAAGAGCTTGTGTTAATACCCAAAATTTAGGGTTAATCTCCAAATAATTGGAGAGATTGGAAGAAGAAAAGTGGCTTCCTCCAAGAATTATAAGTCTAGAATGACTTTTCAAATATTCTCTCCTATGCCTTTCATTTAGGAAAAGATTCTTTGTGAAACTTGCAACCTTTTCCAAAGACGTGGAATGTCTTAAGAATTTGGCTGCCAGTTTAGGGCTCAACAATGCCCATTTCCAATATTCACTTGTTTACCAAGGCTTGTCTCGTGGGCCTACACTGCAACTAGACCATACTTACCCATGTGGCATGGTTGTTATAGGCTTGAGTCATTCAAACACGTTATTTGGGTTTGCCCCAATGCAAGGCATGCAAGTTTTAGTTCATGTCCATTTCCAAGCCACAAAATACATTGTCCATTATGGTATATTGGTAGAATGCACGTTGTGCATCAACTAATGGAAAATACATGAAATCATTAGACATACTCCTATAGAAAGATATGTACTTCACGTCAAGTGGAGAAAGTTTCTCTGTGACTTTAATCATTTGCAAGAGCTCATTACTTAGTGAAACGTTGGTAGAGTGCCACCCTACACCACAACCCACAAAACATTTGAATTCTCCGAGGACTTAATCCAAACATTGGTGAAACCACTCCATGTGCTGGTTGAGATCAAATGGTTGTTTCCAACTTAAAGATACCCATTCTGCCTTTTGCACCTTAACAAAATTGACCTCTATCTCATCAGAATAAAGCAATTTCCCTGTTTGAATTTACTTCATCTTGGCAACAGTCATCAGAAAATGCTAAAGCTGATGCTTTGGATGTTGCCTTAATAAACTTAAATAGGCTGGGTGATCGGAAATGATCTTCATGATTCTCCATCTAATCAGTTGTTGCTCGTGCATGCTAATTGATCATTTCATACTTTGTCTCTTAGCTTATTTTGGTTCTCGTTGTTAGTGCTTTGATGAAGTTATTATGATCTAATTGATCATTTCATACTTTGTCTCTTAGCTTATTTTGGGTCTCATTATTAGTGCTTTGATGCAGTTATTATCCTTGGTTGAAGAACTCGTCTGTGTTACTTGGAGAATCCAGTCTTGCTTACGTTTTGCTGCTGGATCAAGTTGTTACACCACCCTGAATTTTCTACTGATGAAACATTCTTGTACTACTACTTATTTGTTTTTTATTTTATTTTACGAGCTATTTTATATTCAAGTCTGCCACCCCTGCTCCAACCCTTCCCTTCTCTCTATTCCTCAGATCCCCTGACTTCCCTCGCTAAAAAACAATCTCCGCTCTAAAACTGCATGTTTTATGAGCCTGGCTATAGCATCAGAGTTGTAATTTGAGAGTTAATTTTTCCACAACAAAATAGTACTTGATGCTCCCACCGTTAACTCAATAGAGTAACTTCAAATTAAAGTTGAAAACAATATTTTAATAACAAATTGACCAGCTCCTCAAAATACCCAAGATAACCCCTAGGAGTGTGATTTCATGTACACAATTTGCACTATACAAGTATGAAGGGTTAGTCCACATATCATACAGCTAATTCTTCATCACATTGAAAAAATGAAAAAAACAACACAATTTGATTTAGAATAGTGCTAAAGAGCATAGGTTTTTGGGTATACAATCAATTTTGGAAACAACTTACCTTCCCATGAAGCTGATTGGCCACATCCAATAAATAAATGTATAATTTTGCATCATAAACTAACAGCAGAAAACAATTTCTGATACCAAAAATACTAAACACTGGAAATGTGGATCTCCCCAGAATTCCAGCTAGTACTTCCTTCAAATTAGAAGAAATTCCTTGAAGCAACAGATCTGGCTACATCTTAACATCAAGAAGTTTGGATGCTCTTCTAAAAGGGTCCATTTTACCCTTCGATTGTAATTTTTGGTGTCTAAAATAAAGTAACGGGAAAGTTAAAGATTCCTTTAATCCTCATTCTGCCTTCCACAACCGAATGAGAATAGAAAGGAAATCTAAATTGAGGTTAGTTGTAAAATTTAAAGAATCAAGATCAACTGATTCATATTGTCTGTGCCATCCATAACATATTTATGAAAAGTTAAAACACATAATTACATATCAATTTGCAGAGAGATACAGCAATCCAAAACCTTGCCTGCTATGGCAAGCTTTGGAAAGTAGAATACATTGAGATTTTCAAATTTTACAAAGCCCACAAGATTAAGATAAGCAACGCACAGGTCACCTGATTTGGCCATTTCAGACCTAAATGTGAGCAATGGGCAAGTGCAGCTATTCCACCATGAAATTTCATTCTGTTGTGCCAGATGAGACACTAGGTGATCAAAGACAAATATCGTACCTCTGCAAATTGGCACTGCACTTGAGTTGTCACACCAAAAATAAGCTCCACAGAGAAGTTACCAGTTCCTGTAGCTACATGAAGCAGGAAAGAACTTCATCCTTTGTAAAACTAATAACCAAGCAAGTTTGCAGTTTCAGTCAACATCACAGCTTAGTTGTCAGAATCCCTTTTCAGTATTTCTGCTTCTCGGGCTATTTGAATATCAGATGGCCAGAACCTCTGTTTCATAGCTTTCACTGCAAAGCGAGGCAGTAATGCTAAACATGTTATAAGAAGAATATTTAGCCAATACGACACTGACATGGCTAGTCGGAAGATTGTCCTGTAAAATGCATAGTTCAATTAGCAGTTGCCATGTATCATAGAACTGCAAGCAAAACTAGAATAACACTATTATGGCATACACATTCTTGCCATTCTCCAAACTAATAATAGAAACTTAACTAAATGACATGGATAAAGAATATAAATTGATAAAGTTCTTACCAGTAGTTAGGAAGTACAGGAATTGAATCCAAAATGACAAGGCAAGCATATGTAACAATAATTGAGCCCCATGTCGCAGCATGAGTAAAAAATGCCCAACACTGAATGTCCATTGCCAAATGAACATTGACTAGCACAACCACACTAATGGTCCACAAACTACCTATGCTCCAGATGTCAATTGTACTTTGTTTATATGAAAAAAGTGGTACATAGAAAAGAACAAGACTTTGCCACAATGTATCAGTCATTGTGAGCCAGAACAGCTTCGGGTTATAACTTTCCTGTCTGTGCCCAGCCCCATAAAGTTTTGGATAGTGAAGTAGAGTTTTTTGATCCAAATCTTTATCTATAACACCTGCCACAATTGTTGGCAAAGAAGTATAGATGACAGAATAGAATACGCTGCTCCAGTCAGTTAAGGAAGATGTTGTAGAATAGGCTGTGTACAATATATACCTGCATAATTCAATATAGAGTACATCATTTAGTAGAATATCACTTTCAGTTTCAGCTGAATAAGTTACTAGTAATCCCAAGGGTAAGTATACTTCTGATTTTTATTATATATTAGTTATCAAAGTGTGTAGTGCTGGAAACACATATAATGCTTGAGTGTATTACGATACGGGATTAGGTTTCCAATTTTTCCAAAAAAATCTCTTAATCATATCAGTCATTAAGATTCCAATTTGTATGGTACTCTATTCTTTGCTTTAAAAATAAAAGAATTAAAATGTTTCTACTGACGTGAGTCAAATTCTCTTCTCTTCCTCATTGCATTTCAGTCTTGCAAAGCCTTAGCCTCAACCAACAGCAGAGCATTGAACATGCAATCAGTGAAGGTAGAAAAGGAAAATGAGAGATAGAGGAGATGGAAAAGAACAGAGCACAAATTCATAATAGTTAGAACCTAAACAACTGTAACACACTGTAAGCTGCCAGGGTGCAAGGATATGGGCAAGGAATCAAATTTGACAGCAGGTTCAGGTACAATATTCTAGAAAGCATTCCTGAGATTCAGAGTTTTCTAAATACACACGTAAAAGAAGTAAAAGCAATGCAAGGTATAGTGTAAATCTATGTTAATTTCATGCATAATAACAATGAAAAGATTATAAGAGTAGATGGTAGACAAAAAAAAGTATAGACTTCTTGTACCTATGTAATAAGACAACCAGAAATATGCATATATTACCGATGTCAACATATATGGCTGCTGTCCCCTTTATATATTTCTGCTGTCCTGCTTTTCATTTTTAGGGCTTTTGTGTGGGTTATATTAGTGTTTGTTAGATCCATTTACAGATGCTTAATTATCATCATCATTGCCAACATCGAAGAACACATAATTCAATTGAAACACATTGTTAAGAGACTGAATGACAAGTACAAAAGTTGGAAAAGATGCCACAAAATGATGTCAACATTTCCTCACACCCTATCTACTTCTTTCTCTCTCCTTTCTCTTGGACTATGCATCTGAATCGATTAACACAAACTCAAAGTCATCTAACTACCTTCTAACTAAAGCTTTGACCAGTTTAACCAAAATAGCACTTTACAGAATATGGACTTTAACATTTAAATAAATCATACTATAGACTTCCAGGTCTGAATTCCACCTTGCAAAATAATAGTACGCCAGCTTTATGAATGTTGCAGGCTTTGTATTGCAAAGTTTAAAAATTGAAGCTTTGTATGCATTGCTTTCCTTTCAATTTGACAAGTTTTTGTGTTGTGTAAACAAATTCAAGCCTTGTATACTTGCACTGCTCAATATCTATTTTTAGCAAAACAAGCATCAAGTATTGTAATTGTAGGGTTTTCTTCCAAACAAAAAGCATAAAAATATTTTGCTTACTCAAAGCATCTCAAACTTTTGTCCTAGGTGAGCAAATATTAAGCATAGTATTATACATGAAAGGTGAATAAATACAATGAGAATGTCGTTTAAGACAAAGAACTAACCAACCACCCAAAAACTAACTATGTTATTAACAATAATGATATTTTTTTTGGAAGTGGTGAATTGAGCTAAGGCGAAGGCAGACACGAATGGAGTGATTAGAGTGATCAGTGACCGCGTGCAGTAGCATGGGCAGATGAAGTAGCTCAGCAATGGGGCAATGGGTGGAAGGCACATGGTTTTCAATCCTTTTCAAAAGGGAGGCTTGTGGCTTGAGAAAATCACCTTTCAAAACAACAAAAGCATTAAGATCTGAAGTGAATGCTCCAATTCCAGCTACAAGCATGGCAACTTAGGCCTGCCTGAATCTTAAGCACCAAAGCCCTAAGTTTTCTAGGGAATGTATAAAATTCCTCCAACTCCTTTCACAATTGCGACATTTTTTGCAAAAAACAGATTCTATTGGATTGGCCTAATGCTTCTCATATGCTTTTGGACAAGGACTTGGATGATCAATGCATTTTGGGTTCTCCATTGATGAGCAAGGATGCTCTTCTTAACCCAAAACCTCCTCCCCCTCCATCACCCTAAGAGACATGAAGGTGACTCTAGCAACTAATCCTCTTGATTTCCATATTCCAGATGATTGCATCAATGTTATGACCAAGAATATCGGGTATAGAACCCTTTTTTTAGAAATTTGGGGAAGCACCCCCAAGTGACAGATTTCTTGTCTTGGACCAGTGAGAAATGAAGCAATTTGGAAACTCCTTCTGTGGAGCTTTTAGACCATGGATTTTTCTTGGTAATCTTCTATTCATCTAGAGATTGCAGGTTTGTTTAGGAACACAGCCCCTGGTTCTATGGGAACTTTGGGCAATTCATGACCCTGTGGGCCCCTTTCTTTGACCCTTCAAGTATGATTTTCACCAATATTCCAATCTAGCTGCACTTAAAGAATCTCCCATTGGTCATAAGGGACTCCATACTCATTCAAACTCTAATTAGCCATGTGGGTGAATTCGTAAAAATGGCTACCGATTCAGCAGATCCTCCATCAAAAAGGTATGTAAGGGTTTGTGAAATGACTGATATTTCCAAGCCTGTCACACATGATCAAAATGCATTCCTTGCAAGACACTTGGATACAATACTTAAATTAAGAAGGTTTCCCTAAGCGTTGCTTCACATGTAACAAAATTGGTCACCAAACAAATCGCAATACAATCCCAACCAATTATAATATAATTATTCCCATATGGTAAACCATAACAAACACACTGATGGGTATTAATAAACTAAAACAAATAACAAATTATTATTATACCTACCCTAAAGACAGACTAACAAACCTAATGGTGTAATATTCCTAACACCCTCCCATATTACATCATTCTCTAAATGGGGATAAGTAGACTAACAATACTTGATCAACACATTATGTAGTTCATCAACAACAGAAGGTATGAGTAGGGACATACGCATCTACTCAGGACATGCAATAATGGAACTTGCCTCACTATGCTTCTTCAATAGTATTGACCATACTGGAATTTTATCCAACGATAGGGACAAACACATCTACCCATGGAACCAAGTATAGGGACAAACACTTCCATCCGAGGTCATACAACAAGTTTGGATAGGGACAAACACTTCTATCCAATATCAAAGTTATGAATAAGGACACACACATATGTTCACAACAATTATGATTGGGGACAAATACATCCAATCATAATTACCAGCTTTTGTGATTGGAGACAAATAGACCTAACCACTCAACAAACAATTGTGATTGGGGGGGACACACATCCAATCACAAACAACCCACAATTGTGATTGGGATAAACACATCCAATTACAACATAAAAAAATAGAGAACTAAGTTCTCGTTATCATGTTTGCAGCCACCATTATAGATCACTGCCACTTTGATCACAAACGATATGAGACGATTAGCACAGCCACCTTGAAACCGATCTTGGCTTTAGTCATTTTGGAAAAAATAGTTTTGTCGCTAATACACTTTCTTGACCCCATCACTAGTGACTAACGAGAGGACACTCGTTGCCTCCAACCTCCTATGTCTTCATCCTCTAGTTGGTAGCAAATTTGACTTTGAGGCTCAGTTTTAGATGCCCCCTCAATGTGAACTCTTACGATGATTGAGGAGTGCCGGGTACCACCAACCATGCACTCCAAAAAAAACATCATTTTACATCATAATTTATTTATTTTCAAAGACTATAAATTCTCCTAAATTGATTTTATAAAACCAATAAATGATACTACCCCCCTCCCTTTTTAATACATGTATCCAATCATATCTAGAAGTTAACATTAGTCTTTAAATAAATAAGAAAATTCTAAATAAATCCCCACCAAATATTTAGAATAAGAAAAGAAGAGCAAGTTTTACTCTTAGACTCTATTCTACTAAGTGTTTGCCAAACAATTGAGATGGTTTTGGATGTGTGCCCACCCAGCAATCCAAACAAGGCCTTCAAGGCTTTTAGCCTTTTACCAATGCTCTTCTAATGGTGTTAGCAGGGCATTAGGGACTGATAACGAATAAAGAACTGATTTTGAATGCCAAGAAGCTCTTGCAACAAGACCCAAACTCGCAACAACCATGCCTTTTATTGTAGTGATCCAAACATAGATGTCGACTTCCTCTCCAAACAAACCAGGAAAGAACAATAAATTACCATTCCTCCCTACTCATGCCATGCCTTAAATTTGATCATTGGTTTATTCATAATAAAGATCCGTGTCTTGCTTCGCCTGCCAGATTAATGGTGTAACCTATACACCCTATAGTCTTTCTACATACTCCACGACAGCATGGAGCATTTGATACTAGACTCACCCAAATATCATATCAGAGTTCAGAAAAATATAATTTTGCTCCACATTTTGCTCTTCCACACAATTAATTTCATAGGGAATATGCATCACACAAAAATTTCATGCAGTTATGGAATAGAACCAATATATCCTATGCTACTATATCCAATGAAAAATAATAATGGTTATTCCCAAATGCCAATGCCAATCAGAGATCAAAAATATTCTTATAAAGTTTCTTATGCAGAATATTGTACTCCAATATTTAAATAAGGCACAAAAATGAAACCAAATTTGCAACACAATCTTTCACACCTCTATATCTACTTTGCAACACAATCTGATAGTGAATGTCGGTCCATAGCAATACAATTCCATAATGGTGCAGCGCAACTACTTTAGATAGCTCTGGTCGAGCATACCCTGCTACTATGGAAGCTCATTCGGTATCTCTTCTTTAAGCCAGGCTCCTATGAAACAATTGTATAGACCCCCCAAACTGGCATGTCTCTACCTCACAATCAACCTTGTGAAATTTGTATATGCAGATCTGATATCATGAAAGGGTATCTAAATGGCCCAGGAGTGAGTATGGCTCTGATACCATATCAAAGATTCGAGCAGAATTTTATAAGTATGCAAAATCTTATACAAGTGCTTCTATTTTCCACACCCTTTCCATTCAATAAGACATTACATATTGATAGAATTTTCATATCCTATATTATAGGAAACCTCCTATAACAACTCCCTTTACATAGACGAGTTGTTCTAACAACTCGTAATACAGTCCCAACCAATTACAATATAATTATTCACATATGGTAAACCATTACAAACACACTAATGGGCATTAATAAACTAAAACAAACTTAACAAGTAATTATTATACGTATCCTAAACACACACTAACAAACCCAATGATGTAATATTCCTAACATCCCCAAAGTTTTACTAGACCAAGGAAGAGGAGGATGTAAAATGATGTAATATGAAATTATGAATTATGATGATGATTTTCAAAGGCAATCATCATAAATTTATAATAGTTGCCAGCTAACTATTGTATCAAGATTCCACATGATAATGCGATTTTGTATTCAAATAAATCAAATTTAATAATAAACACTTTTGTACTCATTTATGGACTCATTGGATACATTTTGTCATTGAATTTTGCAAAAAAAAAAGTGTTTTTAAATAATTTAAGAATTTTTTTAAGTTGCTGAGTGTTTTTCGAGTCTTTGTCGAGTCGCAAACTTTGGGACTGCCAATTTTTTTCTAAGTCAAGAGTCTGCCAACTATGACCCTAATAAAGATTCTATTTGGGAAAATCATGGGATTTTTATGGAACATCACTTCCCAGATACAAAGTAGTCACTTAGACAGGCTCCTCTTCCAAGTCCATGAATATTACATCACAACCAGAGCCTGCTACATTTCAGTAGGTAGAAGCTTTTGATTCTTCTCCTATGCTAGTGGCTAACCATAGCAAAGAGCTGGAAATAAAAGTTATTGATGATTTTCAATATAACATGAAGCAAATTTTGAGGGAAGAGGATGGATTACTACAAGTACTCTTTGATGAACAAGATTAAGAGACGTTGGGTTTCCTAGAGAAAGAAGATGAAATAACTTGCACCATAATTATATCCATTGCTTAGACTGCTGATAAGAAAACTACCCCAAACTGTGGACCATCTGGCAAGCAGAAAGGTGGGAAAACAAAAGTCAAAATACTAAGGATGGAAGCCTGAGACTCAGTGGATAATGGCACACAGTGGACCATGGATGCTCTCCTTACTAGGAGTATGAGGAAGCGAAATAAAAGATGCTCCTAAGGTGGCAAGCCTTTGGTAGATGCTTCATAGTTTTTCAATTATACTTAGAAAGTATGGCTTGAAAGGATGTCCTAAGAGCTATTTAGTTTCTTCCTTTCTATCATTTTAGATTTTTTTCTTATCTTCTTAGATTGACTCTTTTCACTTACACATGTTGTGGGTCTAAAGCATCCTCTTTATTTTTTATGAATTCTATAAAAGCAAGTGAGCCCTTATCCCACATTTTCCTTACCAAAGATAATAAATCCGATGATGTAATATAAAATATTTATTTTTTTCTAACCGAATCCAAAAAGACAACTTTAGTTTTGTTCAACATGAGCATGAACCACTCCAAAAAACACTATTGAGATTGTTAAGAGCCTGTACATATTGTTTAGATTAGGTTATTTTTGTCTACAGAGAGCTTCCCCTTCTAATTCGAAGTGAGGTTCTATCACACATCTGTTACATTTTGTGTTGCAACTAAAAGGTGCAAATAAATACGCTGACACCCAATCCTCAGTGTTCTCATCCAAATTTAAACTAAGATAACAAAAACCACACCTAAAATGGCTATAAACTAAGTTCTAATCAGATTTCAGTCCTGTATTCCTTTCAAAGCTACTTCCCCAAATTTTGTACAACCTTCAGCTTCAAAAGATATCCAAACTCAAGATTTTATATTCTATGATTCACCCCAAGTTTGCATTGTCAGAAAAAACAAATGTGCCTGGAGAACATTTTAAAGTCCAAGATATAGCTGAAGCCAAACCTTTGTCAAACCCAATTAAATTTAAATTTGGATCCAAAGTTTCAACCCAAGTGTACACATGATAAACCCTTAACTAACCTCTGTGGATTTTTCAACAAATTAAACTAGATTTCAATAGGTTTTTGCATCTGACTTGCCTTTAGAGCACCTCAAAGTTATTTTGAGTCTCTTTTTGCTCCAAAGCTTTCCCAAATCCAAAATGACATTCAAAGTAGATCTACTAAATATTTTGGGCCTAATGTTTTTGAATAACTAAAATGACCTAGATATCATACAAACCCTAGAGCTTGTGATAAATGACACCCGGTGTATGCAGACAAAACCCTGACTAGTGTGAAATATTGACACATTTCCTACCCAAGTTTTAAAATTTGGATTTAATAAAAGAAAAACATTGGCTACGAAGTAGTATACACCCCCCTTTACCATTGATTTCACAATCAGATGTCTATGTACGAGGATGTTTTCTTGAAGCCTATTTTGAAGTCCACACTGATTACAGACCCCACACTTGATTCACCATGATTTAATCTAATTGTGGATCCAATATTTGTAACTTGAGTATATTTTGACTGCAATTAAACCTGATTAACTCTAAAGTAACCATGGATTGAATTAAAATTGAGTGCAACCAGAATTTTCTCAAAGCACCTTGAGATTGCATTGAAGCATTTTTACCTCCATGAGGCACCGCAGATCCAATTCATTATACAACCTGACTTAACTTGAAACTTAGCATCTAGATTTTGAGTGACTTAACAACGAAACTCTATTTGGGACATGAGACTTGACTATATGGACAAAGATTAAGACCCCAATGCCACATACATTTCCACTTGTTACTTCATTGGCACATGTAGGACCAACCCAATGCTAAAAATTTACACCTATTTTTATAAGAAATCTAGTGAGTGAACCTAATATAGGGCAATCTACCTTAGGAAAAATTAAAACCGCTTTTCATTTTAAAAGAGGAAATCAACACACCCATGATTGGGCAGAATAATACATCCAAACTTAGGTAAGATTGAATAAGGTGAATTAAATCCAGGTATAAACAATCAATTATTAATGATTTTTCTCATGGGAAACTTAAACATAATATTGGAAATTTAACCATGGGGAACAAAATAAAAAAAAAAGTTTCCTGGAATTTGATATTGCTCTTCTGCATGCATGACTATCAACATGGAAGGGTCTATCTGGACCATTTCTCATGACTGTTGCAGTGAAATTTGCTTGGAAAATTGAGATTGAGAACTTGTACAAAGAAGGGTGATTGTTATTCAGCATTGATCAATGGAATTTGTACAGAGATCAGGAAGATGATCATCTTGAAGATCAAGAATTTAATGCATTTATATCATCAAGGATACATCATCATTGTTTGCACATTGGGAATATGTTTAAAGGATAAATTACTGCTAAAGGCAATTAATTGCAGTGTAAAGGCAGCCCATCACCTATAAAACTTAGTAGAAAAACTTACTATGTTTGTAATCTAGGAATTTTTTATATACCCAGCTGGTTAGCATGAAAAGAGATTGGAGACTATTGGAATCGTTTAGTATATTTTTGAGCTTAAAGATGTATCAGTTGTTTCTTTTCCTGTTCCCAGTCTAAGCACTGCAAATTTGTAAATTTCATTGCTGAAATTTATGTCAGCTATCCCTCTGAACAAATCATCTCAATTCAAACATTTATCATATGCATTCAATTAAGTGGTGTATACCATTTTTAATTTGCACATTCTTTTGGTGGTCATGATGGTGAATATATGTTGTTTGTTTTTCCTTGGAGATTGCTGGCCTAGTTGTCACTTGGATGATTTCTATACACTTACTTGGGAGACTTGGATTTAGTTTAGTTTCTTTTCAAGGTCATTTTGAGTTTATGCAAAATCATTTGAATCTTGTTTCCTTTAACAGTTATTGTTATAAATCTTAATTTTTCCATTAAGTAGTATAGATAATTCCTAAAGGTCAACATGTTAGGACTAGTACGTGTGTATGTGTCTAAAATCAGCCCAAAACTATCAGTATCTTGTTGTGAAACATTCATTTTCACCTTTGAGTGAACCCAAAATGCCCTGACTAGATAGCTGCAGCATTGGCCGAGTTAAATTCCTTTCAAGTGGGAGTGTTTTCTTCCATTTAAGTTGGTTTGTTAAAAACATCAACATTTACTTAATAGGTAGTGTCACCATTGCTCCATGGCTTGAACATTTGCATAGGGGTCCTCATTGGTAGGGTACCTTTGCATTATGTTCTTGGATGTTTTTGAATGGTAGAAATCAAAGCACCCATCCTCAATGAATGCAAAAACAAGTAATAATTCAAATGCATTGACCTTGATTTCAAAGGGCTCGCTAATGTCAAGGATTGTTACGATGGTGCAAAGCATTGCCTGAGTTTGAATTCTTCAAATGGTTGTTGTTGTTAGATGTCTACTGAAATGTCAAATTAGCTCACATGATTTTATTTGGCAACTAGGAAATATGTGAAAATCTAGACACAAACCCTCAATAGAAAATTGTATGAGAAAACTTTTGTAGTTTTGGGTGGCTACAAGGAATTGGTCAATATTGGATGATCTTGATCTTTGTCAAATCCACATGAATTCCTTCAAGGTCAATGATGTAGTCCAAGCACTAAACCTACGTAACACCAAAGATACACTTGCCGAATTGGCTTGCAACTTGTGCATGCGAAGTGAGTCAAGAACCTTCCTAGGTCTTATTGGCTTGCAATTTGTGCAAGGTGCTCTTTCCATGTCTTATTGTAGTGAAATTGGCATTTGAGTATCCAATGATGAGTGTGTTGGTCAAGGTTTGCAAGACCTCATTCAAGAGCAATAGTCGAAAGTTGCAGGAGTGTTGGTCAAACCAAATGACATTATCTCGTATAGGCCTTCATTTGTCTTGAATGCAATCTTTCAAATATCTTCCAAGTTAATGGAACTTGGAAATAACTAGACTTAAGATTAACATTTGTAAAGTATTGTGTACCTTGAAGTTGGTCCAAAAGATCATCAAAGCAAGGAAAGGGATACTTATTTTTCATGGTGATCTCAATTCATGTGAGCAGAAGCTGACTACAATGACAAGAACTACTTTGTTGAATCTTCCCTTAATGGGATCTTAAATTTTCTATGTATCTCATCATTCTCCCAAACCAATCAGCAATAGAGACGGATATTTGCAAGTGGTGGTCTTATAATGAGATCAATTTGGTTCCTAATGGAGCTATGTCTTGAGATCTATGTTCCAAAAGTATGCATCCTCAGTCCTGGAACTGGTGTCCCCATCTACCATAGCATTTCTATGACAGCAGGACTACAAGGGACATCCCAATCCATCCCCATTTTTTTCCAAGACATCAAAATGTTCCTAAAACTGCATAAATCATTAGGAAATATCTGCAAGACTTTTGACCATCCCAAGGGCATCCAAGCATCCCAGACTGAAAAAAGGCAATTTCATATGTTTTTTAATATAAATACTTGAATTTTCAATTTATTATAAAAAAATAGTTTTAAACAGGGCATTGCATAAATTTAGTAGTTTGTGGTGTGTCCTAATTGATGGTTACCACAAAAAGAAGTCATTGTTTCTAAAATTTTAACTATTATGACTGGGCAGAATCATCTATCAAATTGCACTCTAAACAATGTTGCCTGATGATGATGGAATTTTGTTATTAAAGCAACTACATTAATGTTCTTGGCTGTTGAAATAGTAATTGTAGTAATTTGCAGATGTCTGATGTTGTGTGTTTGACCTAGTTATTTATATACAAAAGTTGACACAGATAATTTTGAACTCTAGTTACTGTATGTCACCTTGCAGAAATCTGAAGGACGCACACTATCTGGATTGATGAGATTTTTTTGTGGCAAAATGTTTTTAACCCTGAGTAACTTAGATCAATTAGGTGTCATTTAAGCAATTCCCAAGTGATACACTCACAAAATAAATATTACGTACCTCAGTTAGAAGGTTATTTTATTCTCTCCATTGTCTAATGATGTTCTTTTTTAATATAAATCATGACATATTTTCAAATTTCTGTTTTACTTCATATTTTTACTGCTGCTATACTGCTACCACTGATCAATTCAGCCATGTCTCTTGCATTTATCTTCAATTTAATTTTAATAAATGAATATTGAATTCAATACATTATATGAATGTCAAAACTTAAATTTTGATGTCATGTATAGTTAAACTTGTAGATCTTGAGTATCCCTATATATATGTCTCCACACCATCCCCAATAAATGGCCCCCAGACTGCCATCCCTGAAACATGTCCCATGTCATCCCACTATCCCCATCCCTGAAATGCCATGTAACATAGATCGAGATGCCTCTAGGCTCGTCAAAGACATCTCTGTGTTGCTATAGTAGATAGTCAAGTTGTTGCTGAATTGCCAACTCAACAGATTGAGTTATGAAAGCATGCTTCTTTGTAGTGTTTTCTGTTGACTTTTGGCAGAACATGGTTAGTAAAAATTTTTGGACACAAGAAACAAGCTTCTTGCATTCCTGAGCAGATACCAAGGAGATGTTGATCTTCAAAGGGGACTCTAATTTATAAAAGAGACAATTGCTAGTATTCACGGACCAGCATTTGGGATAAGCTCTATCAGTAGCAACTCAGTCATACAAATATGGCTTACAAAGAACATTGCATATTTACAATGGTGCTACAGCACATATAAGAGAATCTCATAGGGGTGAGATACCATACTCAAATGTCCACTATGTTGGTACCTTGAAATCCGATCATTGTTAAAACTAACCAAGCAGTTAAGGCTAAGGGTGTGCTTTTGTTAAAGGCCTATTCATTTCATAGTGCCTTATGTGATGATGATCTCTTGGCTTCCACTGACAACGATGACATGGAGCAATTGTCACTTTACCAAACACACAATGTGGGAAAAATGCTTTCCATTCTTCAGCATAAGTGGGTATCGGATGGGCATTGACATCTAAGCAAGTTGGAAAATCTGGATTGATTTTTTGCTCTTCCCCAGCTGCAAGCTACAAAATCTGAGAAACAAGGATGCAATGTTCTCGATCATTACAGGTGTCAAGTTTATGATGACCAAACCATTTCTTGTCTCTCCACTTTTTCTTTCTTTGGCACAAGGGCTTTCAGTTGCGTAGTTGCTTAAGGCCTAGGAAAAGGCTTCCCATTGCGAGGTGGTTGCTGTGCAGTGTGAACTTGACTATTTCCTGTAGATTTAGGCTTGTGCAAGGGGCCAAAGAAGAAGATTGGACCTTTTTAATGCATTTTGGCTTATTCCTCAATCCTTTCAGCTAGTATATAGGCTTCCCACAATGTTCCACATATAGTAGCAAAATTCTTTCTTGAGAAAAACTTGGCAAACTAAAAATACTAAGATTTTTTCGAAAAGTCATTTTAATCAGGAAAAACCAGGAATCTAAAAAATGCATAAAAAGAGAAAAAAAAAAGCTGTTTTTATATTTGGAGGCAAACTAATTGAATATAGACATTAAGAGTGAAGAGAAATGAGAGTTTACACATTGAATTTTGGAATTTCATTGATTTTCAGATCACTGATTGCATCACGCACTGCATAGACATTACTACATAGTAACATACTACAAAAACATAGTTCAACTTTTAAGTTCAAACCTGAAATGTAGGACAATCTAACCAACAACGTAAGTAACAAAAATTTGAGTGAGCCAATGACTTGCTGCTATGAAGTATGCTACACAAGAGGGCTGCAAGAATTCAATCAATCTCCTTAGGATAAAATTCAGCATACCCCAAGATGGTAAGATTTTTCCCATCAGAAATTGACTCCTTATCATTTGTGATCCATTCACAATCTAGATTGATCTCATCAAGGTCAATCAGTTGATCTTCCTCGATGGATCTCTCCTCTTTAAGGGAAATGACTTTGTTTCAAAAACAAAAAGCACTAAGCACTTTCAAAAACATATGAATGCTTATCAATATATCCCTTTTCCCTCACATCATTCCAAGCATCAACAAAAGTCTTTCATTTTGTGCAAGTTGAAGAGGTATCTTGTTTGAGAAAGTGAAAAACAAGTTTTCCAACTTCTAAAGCACACTTTCTTCCATTGACTCCTTGCCAGAACTTACCACGCAAATTTCTCAATTCCCTTAATTGCTCAAGTCAACTTTGACCAACATCCTTTGCTTGCAAAGGTAATCTGGATTCCAAATAGTTCAAGGCTTCACATGGGAAAGGATGTCATCACCCCAATGCATGATCTTTGGATAAATGACATTCAGCTCCAACACATTCCAAAGACGTTCAGTCTGTTGGAGAAACTCTAAAAGCCTCTAAAGTTACTTATGCAGGAACATAGTTTATATCGCAATTTTTTGCAAAGTTTATTGCAATTTTTTTGCAGAATTTATCACTAAAAAATTGCAATTTGTCGGCAATTTATCTTGAAAAATCATCCAACCTGATTTTATGAATAACTCACAATGCTTTGATGGAAAAGAACAGTTTTGAGTCCAATTTCCAGTAAACTGTGATTTTTGTTACTATGGTCCACACAATAGGAACTCTTAATGCATTTTGTATCTAGTGATGATAGCCACTAGTCTACTCCAAGGCTTTGTGATGATGAGCAGGAGGAGGACAACTATTAATGCCCTTTCAACAAAATTGGTCAGTACGACCTTTGTTTTATATTGGGGAAGCAGGACCTTTAAAATCCATCATTAAGTTATACATTTTATCATGTCTATTGACTTCATCCATCTTTTGTCTCAGTCTATATAATCTAGCACTAATTTATTCTTTTCTTTCAACTGATATTTCTTATACACATCATAATAATGTTTAAAAGGACAGTACTAAGCATCTGTTGTGTTAGAGAACTTGGACCATGCGTCAATACGTTTGAATTTCCCTCTTTTGTTGCACTATAAGACTTACAAAAGTAAAGTATCAGATTGGAAATCTTCAAAGTTGTAAAGGTGATATTCTATGTTCCTTAGTGTTTTCGAAATGGGATTGATAAGGGGCAGTGGGATGTGTTTCAAGGACAGTAGTCCAAGAGGCCATTTTTTAGAGACAATGCTGTATATATTTATATATAGGGAAATTCAAATATTTAAGCTTTCACATTTCTCAAACATTATATATTAATAAAAATGATCAAGAATATTGTGCTACAAGAGTACATACAAAGAATGCATACTTAGTAACTACAGTGATCCCTAATCTTAGCAAAAGAAATAAAAGCATTGAACATGTGAGGTGCTCAGTTTGTTACTCTATAGAGCTATGTAACTTAAGAATATTATCCAACAATCCAAATTCTTCTCTTGATGAACATAGGATCACCATGTTCCAAGTTTAGAACAAGGTGAGAATACAAGTGCATGAGCATATGATCCTAATGGCACATTGTTCGGAGAGCATTAAAACATATTGAGCAAATTGTTATATCCAACTTTCTTGATTTTCCTTTGGGCCACTTGAAGATTTTGTAGAAAATCATCATATTTGGCAACAAGCATGGTGTGTTCTAAATTAATGCTTTCAAGCCATGACTTTCATTTGTCCGAGCAATGTGAATTATTCAAGGGTGACAAGTCATAAGCTATGCATATTCCCTTCCTCTTCCCTCTTTCCTCTTCAAGTTCAGAACTACAAGTACAAAAACCATTGTGGTAATCATGAGTGGCAATGCAAATGCGTGAGTAGGTTATATATAGGGTGTGCTTAGGGTTTCATAACAAGCGCAAGAGGGCTTGTGGGCTCTCCATGCCCTGTTTCTCTATTTTTTAATTTAAAAGGACACATGGCACTCCCTAGGATAGCTGGTGGACATCATAGGCATCCTCAATTGTATTGGGGATGGCCAAACATCACTGAAACACCCAATCTCATTAGATAGCATCCCAAGATGCATTCCTGATTTCCTACAAGATAAGGGATGGCCAGGGACATTCTCCATCATCCCTTGTCTCAAGGATGAGGTCAAAGACAAGGATGCAAGGTTGGGAGTAGTCCCTAGCAATATTTTCTACATATATATAAATGCTTGCATATGTTGTGGGACATGTTATGAAATGAATCTACTTCATTAACATATGGATTATATTGAATATGCAATGAAAATGAACGAACAGCATAGCACCATTACACAATCAACAGAGATAATGGATAGCAAAATAAAGCTTCTCTAATGATCATGAACAGGATATGATGTCATGACCATAATATTCCCCCAAGAAGTCTGCAAATTTCTCCCCATATTCTCTCGCCAGGCAACAAACATATTTTCAAAAGAGCTAGTTTTGCACTCCTCTGTTATGTGATTGGTCAAAGTAGATGAGCTATCAATTGTCTATCTTCTGATTTGTCTAATGGCATATGGAATGAACTCATTGTTTATGCTATAACATCTACACTTCAGATTATGTTGGGCACATGTTCTACAGAAAAAGCAGAAGATTTTGATTAGAGATCCAGCGAGACTCAAGTCAGAATATTTGATAGACATAATTTGAATCATACCAAATCTCAGACCCTTAGAAAGGTATTTTTTGATATTCCCTTGGGTTGAGACCACAAGATCTCTCCAATGAACCTTGAACTACCAACATGTCTCCTCCATCCATTGAGATAATTCCTAAATGCGGGTACAGTATAAATTTGCTTTTAAATATGGTATTGTGTCTAAGTGGTGGCTTCTTCAGGATGGACATTCTAGGCTGCTGAGATTTGGGGTATAATCTTTCATAGATCTCAAGTTGTCCTTACATGGCTGACAAACAAGGAAGTGTTTGCACAGTTCTGCAGCATGCCAACTGACTGTTCTCCAGTTCATGTGTTCTCTAATATGGACATTAGGACTGTTACAAATTTTCTGCAATTTAAGTGGTAATTTACTGCTCCATGATGTTCATGTCAGGATGTAAGTGCCTTGCTGTCAGATCTGTAGTTGTTTCTAGGGAGATGTCACCTTCAGCAAGCAAATTAGCATGTAGTGGATCTGATGTTGTTGTTAATTGCAAAGTTGGTATCATACAGATATAATATTTACAAGCCTCCTCCCATCAACACCCCTCACAAAGGTATCATAGAGGAACAAAGAAGACACTCACACATAGTCTTAAGGAAAAACAACATGGTGCATGCAGATTTCAACAACAAAATGGTGAGGATATTATAGACAACCCTTAGGCATTCATCCCATACATTGAAGGGATATCCAATAAGATAGGGAGAATTATGAAATGTCATGGTATCAATACAGCCTTCATTCCCCACTATAAGATAAGGCAGAATCTCAAGTCAGAACAGGTTACTAAACTTAAATAGTGGAGTGTACTACATCAAATGCTCTTCCAGGAAACCCTACATTAGTGACATAGTAGATCAATCCAAACAAGGATAAGGAGCATAGTGCCAAATTCAATAAGTAAGGTTGAGAAGTCAGATTTGGTAAAACATTCTGATAAGAATAAACATCAAATTACATTTAGAAGGAAGAAATTATTGCAGAGAAGGATCACTTCTACAAAGGAAGCTAAGAGAAGTAGAGGAAACTTGTACACATCCAAACAACCTCAATAGAGATAATGACCTTAATTCAATACGTGAGGTTGAGAAGTGAGCTTTAGCAGAACATTTTAATTAGACCAAACATCAAAATTTCATTGAGAAAAAAGATATAATTGCAAAGAAGGATCACTTCTACAAAAGGAAGCTTAGAGAAGCAATGGATCTCTGTAGAGATGATGGCCTTAATCTCAGCCATCCATGGAGGCCAATTATTCTCAAGTTAAAAGGTCCTAGAAACTTGTTAGTGTTTTAATTTGTCCTTTTTAGGACAACTTAAACCATAATAGTGTGTGAGGAAATTCTCTCTTGAAATTTGCAAGGGAAGCTCCCTGATCTAATCTACTCCTCAAATCTAAAACAAAACAAGCAGATTGCTACTTACGCACACAATACCATTTATCCTCTAGGGGTTTTGCATGTAAATAAAATGTTAGAAAGCAAACTAGACCTATCTTGTTTATCTCAGAGGTTAGAGCACAAGACTGAAAGTACTTTATCTTACCACAAGTATTTATGCTTAAATACTATGTTACTGGATCCGCCAGGAGGCTGGCCGGATCTGGGTCCAGTTCAAACCGGATCCAAGTAATAGTCTGGTCTGCCTGCAGGTCCCAATAGGGCACACAATTTAGCCACCGGATCCATTTGGGGAGAACCCAGACAAACCTAGGAAGAACCTGTTTGCGCAACAATGCAGTTTTCAATTTTTACCTTTTTTAATATTTTTTTAGTCTGACTTGATTGGGCGCCCCCCTCAACCCTAAAAGTAACTTGTAAAATACTTAAAACACCAAAGCAAGTCCATTTTATTTCAATTTTTTTGCAAATAGCAACTCCAAGAGGCTGAACATTCATTTTTTCTTTTCAGATCAACAAAAGGAGTTGAAGATTGATCTTTGAAGGTTCTACAAAGATTGCATTGTCATTCCTATGCATTTACAAGTGTTCATTGGCTGCCAAGAAGATCATCAAAGGATATTTTTGCAAAGAGGTAAGTTTTTTGCAATTTTTTTTACTCCATTTTTGTCTTACAAACACGAAACAAATTCCTTGTTTTGTTTATCTATATTATTTTAATTCTTCTAACTTCTAAGAATGTATCAAAGATTTAAAAGAGCTAGGTTTTATATATCTATTTTTTGTGTTCAATTTTTTGTTTTTGTTTGAAAGTGTTGTTTACAAAATTTCTTGCCATAAGAATCACAATGGCAACTAATTCCAGCTCCACAGCTCAATCTAAATTCAAAAGAAATTTGAATTCTCCTCCATGGAAATATGTTCAAATGATACAATAAGTTCCAAGTGGTGGGGGTTACATTTAAATTTGCAATGGGTGTGATGTTAGATATTCTAGTTCATATAGTCGAGCGAATGCCCATTTGTGTGGAATACCTATGCAAGGCATCAAACCTTGCCCTGGAAAGAATGGTGTAGTTGTTCCATCAGAGACAGTGATAGAATATATTATGGAGCAAGAACTAGCAAATGAACACGCTGGTCGTTAATCAAGTCACCCCTTAAAAAAAGATCAAAGGGAATGCAGCCCCCAAAGCCCCCATCTAATCCCAGTGTTGTGGTAGAAAACCATCCATTTTTGGCCACTTCTCATCTTCAAACTCAAAGTGAATAACCCACCACAAACAAGAGGCCAAAGGGACCTTTGGAAACTACATTTCAAAATGAGAGTCGAGACATTGCCAACCAACACGTAGCAAGATGAAATTTTGCAAATGGGTTGGCTTTTATAATGTCCCCTTTTGGGATTGCCCTAAATCTTGCCCTAGAATCACAAGCTTAATGTAGTTAGGGTTATAACTTACCACTTAAATGCTTCAAGCAAGATAAATCTTGGTTTAGGTCCTACAATCATGTTAGATAATATTGGAAATATAATTCATATGATCAAAACATAATTAATGCCTTATCTATTTAAGCTATACAAAAACACAACTATTTCAAGACTATCTAAACTACCAATATCCATAACGCATAGTGGAAGTTTTAATCATAATAGGACTTGGATGAGAAACATGATAAGTTTGCCCGAAGCTATCCATCTAAGCCCAAAGGCATGCAACGTCCTGTTGTACCCAAAATTAATTTTTTGGCATTCTGTATAAATTGAGCTAAATCTTGTTAAAATGCCATGTTAAGTCAGTTTTAGGTCAAACCAATCATAGAATCTTGGTGGGTTTCTGTCAAAGAACACACGTGCAAAATTCTGAAAATTTGAAAATTAGGGTTTTTCGCCCCTATTTTCAGGGAAACCCCCGAAAATAGGACCTTCCCAGAAATGATTGAAAATGATTTTGATAGATTAAAAGGCTTCACGATCACATTGGTCAAGTCAGAATCATCAAAAGACATGTTTTACTCTGGCGGGTCTATTTCTATTTTTCAGGAATAAAGTTAGGAGCTCCGCAGCCATTAATGGCAGATTGGCCAGTACCAGGTGCTAAAAGCTAAGCTTCAAAAGCTTCAACGACACAATCATGGCGGAAAAGGTCAAAAATGATGCTGTTTGATGAAGGGGATTTTCAAAAATGAAAAATGCTGAAAATTGACTAAGTCTGGGATTTTCAAAAATGAAAAATGCTGAAAATTGACTAAGTCTGGAGAATGCACGCCTTGCTGCCAAGAGGAGGCTATGCAGTCAAATGCCTTAGTCATTTTCCCAAACATCCATACACGATGAACGCGAGACATGAAGAAATGGTGATCTTCGACAGAGGAGTTTTTTCTGAAATTAAAAAAGGTCAAAATTTGACTAACTCTGGAAACGTTACGAAGGAGAAACAAGTTCACATGCTGAAAAGAGCCTTTTTCAAGCAGGGGCACCCATGATCTTTAAGGGTCAAATGCAATCACCAAGATCTTTCAAGACATTCATTCTTGACGTTTGCTTGCTGGCACGACAACAAAACAAACAGACAAACCATCTGAAGAGTAGATCATAAACAGTCGCTGACAGAGCGAAAAGAGGCAGTTGAAGAAATATCAGAAAATGATTGTCAAACGTGAAGATCAAAGAAAAAGAGCCTTTTCAAAAGAAAGGCTACCTTTTTTTGGACCTCCAGATGCTGATAAATGACAAAAGGCTTCCCAGGATAACCTTCTCAACCCAAGTAGATCTCGGAAACGCAACTGCAAGCACCAACATCTGACAAAGCATTCAACGGATAATCCAGATCAAAGTAGGCAACTTTTCAGATGGAAATAACCATGCTGAAAGACAAAAGAGCTCTTTTCAATGAGGGGCGCCCTTGAATAAAGGAGCCCTAAAATGAAATCCAAGTTTTCCGAAGTCAGTCATCTTTGGCAAAACAGAGCTGGGTACCTAATGAGATATCAAGCGAAATCATCTGACTCTCCGATCAATCAGAAATCCAGATCAAAGCACGAGAGGTCATTTCAAAAGGCTGAAGAACAAAGTTTGAAAATTCACCAAGGCATAAGCAAAAGAGCCTTTTCTTGGAAAAGGCGCCCTTTCTTTTGAAGCCCTAAACTCAGCTTTTTACCATCATGCCTCCCAGGCACTTCTCTTCAGGTCAAATCCAGCTCAGCAGTGAAGGTGTCAGCATCATCTCAGGATCAACAGATCAAGCCAGATTCAGGATCAAATTGAGGTTGTTCAAGAGAGAAATTAATAAAGAACTTGCAAAAATCAAAAGGGACGCCTTGAAGAAGTCAAAGGTCAAGTTGTTGACTAAAGTCAAGATATTTTGAGCAAAACTTGGCTAAAACACTCCACGATCAGTGGAAATCACCTTTTTGAACTTTAGATCAAGCCAAAATCACTTTTGATCGTGAGTTAGGTCCCCAAACTTGTGGATCTAAGGCTTGAGTCTATGTAATCAAGGTATAGACATCCCACTTCATTATTTCATTGCAGGTTGATGATCAAGAACAGCCATAAGCTCTCAAGGACGCCATTTACAGATCTGGCCAAGGTTTTCATCCGTTCTTCGATATTTCTTGCAGATCTGAAGCAGAAGAAGATTGCTGATATGAGGTTGGATTCAGAGACGGATTTTCTCAGAGAGTCAGATAAAAAACTTCCAATCCATCTTCTGTCTACTTCCTCTCTTCTTGTCTTAGGTTTTCTTGCACATTTCAAAAAGGTGGCAGGCTACATCAGATCAGATCAACTGGGTAGATCCAGCATAATTTTCCAGAGGAACCCATCTCGTCAAATTTCCGAAAATCAGCATACTTGCTGCCCCTATTTTTGGGGGTTTTTCCGAAAAAGTTTCAGAATCAAAATTCTGAGGAACTGGGCTTGTTCAGCATTGAAGCACGAACAAAACCCATGTGCCAGATTTTTTCCGGAAAAATACTTCTCGGCAGGGCGCTATTTTAGGGGTTTTTCAGAAGTTGTCGAACACGTCCGTGTTTACAGTCAACAGGCGAGTTCTTCTTCACAGAATGACAATTTGGCGTCCTTGGGCTCCAATTGAGCAACCAGACCTTGCACCAGCAACTCTCCAACCAGATCTTACACACATTGCTGGAGAGCAAACGGACATCATCAGCAGTCTGCGGATCTTTATCTTTGAAAAGAATACATCTCCCGCTCAGTGGAGACCTGCAGCAATTACTCTGGACGAAGAAGAAAGAAAGACTGATCTTGCAGCAAAAAGACCAATATTACCACCTCCCGCGTGGCAGTAAGCACCTTGGCTTGCCAGCTGCGAAGAGGTCATTCCAAGCATGGAGCCGCCAAAAGTTACCAAGAGCAACAACTTGCACAAGAAGAGGAGATGGCGTGTCATCAAAACATTGACTATCCGAAAACGGAAGAAGTCAACACAGATCAAGGAGCTGTTGACCGGAAGTGATGATGAGGTGTCAGACACCTAGGAAGGACGTCCTACCCTCCAAGTGGCATTTATGATACTTGAGTTTGACTTGATGCTTCTTTCCAAGTCAACTCAAGATGACATTAAATGTAGTTGGAGTTAACTTGATGCTTCTTTCCAAGTTTAACTCCATTTCCTTAAATCATGCATTGTCAGATCCCACTGATTAAGGATGTCTAATTGGCTTCCATGATTTGTGGATCTTAGATCTCCACTAAATGTGGATGTCTATTTTGGAGGGATACTTACATTAAAGTTCACCTTTAGTTTACTTTCAGTCAACTGAAGTAGTTTCCAATTGACTCTTTGTTGACTTTCAGTTAACTGAAGTAGTTTTCCAGTTAACTGCTTGTTCCCCCTTTTTAGGAATAAATCTTGCTAATTGATTGGCAAGAACTCATTGTTAACTCAAGGAGATTTTGGGGTTGCCCACTCCTTTGAGTTCTATAAATAAGAGCCTTGGGCTCATTGTTTGTTTAACTTTTACTTGCTATGCAAAATTGCTGCGCCATTGTTGCCAACAGCTTTGAAAGCGGATACTTGTTCACTCTTGGATGAGAGTTTGTTGGTCGATTGTAATTGTGCATGATTTCGTGCCTTTGCTTTCCCAACCTTTGTAATTCGTTGATGAAGCTTTGAAGGAGAATATCAGAAGGCGCTTGCATTTTGGTCAATCTTTTTGAGTTGTGTCCACGTCTTGTGTTTAATAGCTCGTTGTTTCATTTCCCTCCTCGGATAGGAGTCCCTCCTCCTTGGACATTTGTTATTGACAAGTTATCGTTTGTTGTTGTTTAATGTGTTGTCTTCCAAGCTATACTTCGGATAGGAGTCCCTCCTCCTTAGCAAGCTCGTTGGCCAAGGCATCGTAAAATTGTTGTTTCTGTGAACTATTTCCTAGCCCATACCTCGGATAGGAGTCCCTCCTCCTTGGCAGGTCTCAGATCTAGTTTACCGTATAGAGCGTTTGCTTGTACCAACCTTATCCCGGTGTATACCCGAGAGTTCAGAGCCTCGGTCATATTCTCGGGAGACGGCAAATTCAGGTGATCCAACCAACCCATTCCCGCTCCTTTACCCTCATGCTCTGTTTACCTTGAAGGTATTGGATAGATAAAAGCTAGATTAGTCGTAGTTGAGATCTGCAGAAACCAGAGAAAAAGCTTAGCTACGGCGCATTGTGTTTGTGCACCCTTGTGTCCTGCCGCTGAAGCATAAAAAGATAGGAACTTTAGTTTACATTTCCCTTCCCTACGCATTGCTCCCAGCAGAGAGGGACTTCTCCTCTTTAAATAACGAAGAAGTGTTGCAAAACATTTGAAATAGCTAAACGTTTACAATTAGCACTCCAGAGGTGCTAATTTAAACGCCAACACGTCCAAACCAAGACAACTCACCCTTTGGCCCCAAGCGGTAGGAACGTCCAAACTAAGACAATTCCACCCTTGGTGTGGCCTACTTAGTGGATACACTAGTATTTGCTTTTCCTATCCATGTTGTCTTGTCCATCCCTCTTATGATTGAAACTCCTTGAATCCATCCTAACAACCAATCATAGTTCGGTTTGATAGGAAAGCCTTTGAAAGGGTGCCTGTAAACTACTCAACCCATCTAAGCCCTAGAGCGTGCAGCGTCCAGACCAAGACAACCCACCCCTTGGCCCCAAGCGGCAGGAACATCCAGACTAAGACAATTCCACCCTTGAGGTGGCCTACTTAGTGTGGGAGAGCCCATAAACTGCATCCCCCCAACTTGCCTCCTTCAACCTTACGTTTGATTGATAAAGACATACATAAATATATCTAGATTCATAGAGATTATACATTAACATCATCATTCACAATATACCACAATACTTGCTAAATATAAGACTATTATATTCTAAGATGCAAACATATTAACAAATGCTGACTTCTGCCTTTGTCCCCTAAGTGCAGATAATTATGTTTGATTTGTTCCAATTGCCTTGTTGTTCAATCTGTTCTTGATATTCAAAATATATTGCTTAAAGAGAAATAAATTGATTAAATTGAATAAATAATTACTAATAAGGATTAATAATTGTTGAAAGCATCATTATTGCATAATCGTATAATATATATATATATATAGAGAGAGAGAGAGAGAGATATACTTACTTCCCTTATTATCGATTTATTACTTGCCTTCATACATCCCTCATTGAACTCTCTTCTTCTTGACACATACTTCCTGATACCTGATCCATATTCCAAATGATACTCCTTTCTTTCAATCTGCTGTTTATACTCAGATTTTGTAATTGATTTTTATTTTCTGTTCCTTCGATATTCATCCCTTTTTCCAAATGATGCCTCCTTCTTATATACCCTCATGATGAGGTGAAGAGTCATACCCTATTATCACAGTTGCATCCTTTACAAAGGATGCACCCCTTCATTCTAAGCGCTGCCTTTTAACTTAATTGCTGCCTTGGTAATTATAATGTCTTCCTTCTTAATTAATTATCTGTGATCGCTGCCCATAGCATTGCTTTGTTAAGTGCTGCTTTCCTTAGCAAATGGAATCACAGCTTTTGTGAGTTTAATCGCTGCCTTTTGCATCCCTTCACATCCCATGATTTCATGATATAGTCCCTGCCTTAGTTTATTACTGTCTTTTAATATACCGATCACTGTCTTCTCCTAATTGCTATTTGTCTACTAATTTTATATTATTGTATTCTCTTTTAATATATATATTATTTTATATTTTATATATTATATATTTCTTATTTCACTATTGTATTTATAAATTGAATTTATTGTAAATAAATATATTTATTTTTATATTTGTTTTATATATATTCTAGTATTTATAGTATTATATTATGATTATAATTATAATAACATTTAAATTGTTAATATTTATATTTTCAATACTTTAGTGTTGATCATGGCGGGGAAAAAAAATTGATTGGATCAAAGAGATGTATGCAGAGGTTGAGTACATCCAAATGTTCATCACCAACCACCACATGTCTCAAGGCATTTATAGATCATTTTCAAAATTGGAGCTATTGAAGGTAAGTGAAGTAGTATAAAATTTTACATTTTCATAGTTTGATTGTGTATTCTAATTCTCTTTAAAGTTTGTTTTTGAACTTTAATGATTTTATTTTTTATTTTTAATAGGTTGCAAAGACCTGTTTCGCCTCTAACACAATCATCTTGAGACGACTTGTGAAAGTTAGAGAGGCACTTTCTCGCATGGTGATTAGCCATAATTGGTCTATATGGCAACAAAGCCACTCTGACAAGGCAACAAAAATTAAGCAAATGATATTACATGGGATAGTGTGGAGTATCTCCTTAGTTTCACTAAGCCCATTTTGAGCATAATTCGCTATACTAACATGGACAAGCCTTGCATTGGAGAGATATATAATGGCATTGACTCAATGATTGAGAAGATGAAGAGCATCATAAATGTGAAAGAGCAAGACCCTGAAGATATTTTCTTCAAACAAGTGCATGCAATTGTTGACAAAAGATGGAACAAAATGACCACCCCATTACATCTTCTTGCCTTCACATTGACTCCAAAATACTACAGTATTGAGATTCTTTATGTGCTAGGAAGGCTTCACCCATATAGAGAAACTAAATTGCGAGATATAGTCACGAGTGAGTTCATTTATTTTCTACACTCAAATGGTCAAAGTATTGAGGCTCTTCATGATAGGTTTAAAAAGGATGCTCATAGTTGGTGGTACTTCCATGGCCAATTCTTCCAACACCTACAACCCCTCGCAATCAAAGTTTTATCACAAGTTTAATAAAAAAGAAAAAAGAATTAGAATTTAGTCCTTAAAGTTTCAACTTTTACTTTCATTTATTGTTTTTTATTTTTTTAAAATTTTATTCTTATAATGTATAGCTAACTGTTTACTTTGTCTTCATAGGTTGCTAGTTCATCTGCATTTGAGAGGAATTGGAGCACATATTCTTTCGTCCACTCAGTAAAGTGCAATAGATTGCACTCAAAAAGAGTGAAGAACTTAGTATATGTGCATTCCAACTCGCATCTCCTTTCACACAAACAACATGACTACAAGGAAGGGGACACGAAATTGGGGGATATAGAACTAAAGCATACTGACTTGGAAGCTTCCACTTCCCAGGATTCCGAAAGCCAACACACTTTTAGTGTAAGTGGCAATGGCAGTGCCATTGGCACTACTTGTGGTTCATCTAATGTTCCTACATCATCTAATGTCAATGACGATGATGATATTGATGATTTAGAAAATCCATTTGATGATTAAAAGTGTTGAGCTTGACATTCATATTTTAATATTGAACTTGAAGTTTGAACAATGACTATTTATCGTGCATGTTTTAAATGGCATTCAAGTTTATGATGGTTTTGTTGTTTATAACTTTATATGATGCTATGTGATACTCTAATCTTAATTCATGCTTCTAGGCTGCATATATATACATATGATTTTTACATGTTTTTTGTACGGACAAACCCAACCCCAAAAATAATTTAGCCAAATCCATGAACTGAACCAAGACCCGTACCAAAACTGGCAACATAGTTTAAATAGCTAAACTATAAGATGAATCAAACATGAATGCTAACCACTGATTAAAACAAAGATCAATGGATTCAGATCAACAGTTGGATTGACTAAACAAAGAAAACAAGATGAATAACAACTAGAACAAAGCATATGATTGAAAAAGATAAATAACCTAGAAGCATACAAAGCTACTATGAAGGATGGAACACAAATGCTACACAAAATTAAACACAATTTTTCTTTATTGCTAGCTAATCAAACTCTCACAACTACAACACAATGATCTAACTTCTTAGCTTAAATGAAGATTTCTACAGCACAAATCTAACATAATCTCTCATTACAATCTATGTGCTCAAAGCACTTATTTATAAGCTCATAGAGGAAGCTTTTAAGGATGAAATAATAATAAAGTAACACCTATAAGCTGCTTTAAATCAACCTTAAACTCTATCCTTTGTAAACAGGCAATGAACACTCCAAATAACCTAATATGGACTTTGTCCAGCTTTAATTCTACTTTCTCCTTGACACATGCTGATTAGAACAAGGTGGCATCATCATTTTTGCTTTTAATCCTTGTCTTAAGTGCTGCATAACTGAAGTTGCTGATTTAAGTGTCAATGGGGGAGTTTCAACATGGCGGTGCCATCAAAAAAGTCTGGCATCCTTTGGGAATTTAAACTGATTTTGACTAGGCACAATTTTGCAATGTGTGCCATTTTCTTAATGCTTTGACAGAATTTTTCTGTGGCAATCCCACATGAAATATGCAGTTTCTGCTTAGTTGCCTTTTTGAACTAGCAAAACCATACAAAAAATGTGAAATTTCAATTGTTTCTTTTAATCTTTCATGATGTCACTGCCACTTCTATCCCCATCTTGGACCAGCACAACCTCTTTAAAAATGTGAAATTTCACTTAATATGCCATGTTTTCAGGTTTACTTTACCATTATCCCTAATCACAATTGTATCACATCATTGCCACCTCTAGGCAGAATTTCTAACTGGTTTTGCCACCTAAAAATGGCAACTAACTTCATTACTTGGTTCTATTTGCTAATGGTAACGTTTTTCCTTTGACATCACCACCCTTTCTGCCCTTGATGCACTTTTGTCATGGATGAACCACTCTGTTTTAGCACCAAGTTCGATTTCAACTTCATCTTGTCTAAGCACAGTTTCCCAATGAGATTGCCATCATTGGTGCCTTTTCCTTGTGGCATTGCCACTCAAAATGTGTGCCTTAAACGTCTTTCCAAGCTTGTTTTCTTTGGAAATTTGCCACTTTCTATAAACATGAAATCAGATGACATTGACCTTGCTCTGTTTCTTTATCCTTTTCATTTACTGCCTCATGTTAGTAATGCTGAAATAATTCCATCCTCCAACCTTGACAATCTTGAACCTGCTCAGTGATTTTCATCTCTTTCATCCCACTGTTAGAGCTGTCATCAATCAGGAAGTATTTTCATCTTTCACTTGGGATGTCTCAACCTCAAACACTCTGCAAGACTTGTTAATTTGAAAAACTAGACCAAGACAGTACAATTCAGGGGGAAATTTAGTTGATATTGACAACATGGCAAGGAAGAAATGACTATAGGCAAAGTTTCATAGGGGTACACCGACAAGGGTACAAACAAAACTCATAATTTTATTAACTTTATTACAGGAGTAATCAATAAATTAATGAGTTCCTAATAGCCAGTAGCCATTCACATATCATTAATTATATTGGCAACTAACTAATAAAATTGAATTTCAATTAATGTTCCTCTTTGGACATCTCACATATCCTAACGGATTTATCTTTATGTGGAGCTCCAGATTTGTAATCTCTTCACTTCATCATCCTAATGTTAAATCACTAAGTAACAAGAAGCATTTTGTGCATTTGTATCATTGATTATGGAAGCCTCAAGTCTCTTCTTATAATTAAGGAATTTACTGGAAAATATGACCTCACTATTTCTGGCAAACTCCACTTTATCCATTCAAGCATCAGAGCAGGTTTCTTCAAGACAAGTACGATAAAATTTTCAATATATAATTATTTGATTAAAATTTTCAATATATAATTCTGATTAAAGTTCTACCTAGATCTGACTTTAAATAAAATAAATCCAAATTTAAATGATTCTAACTACACCACCTAAATAAAAGTGGTTGGAAGGGAGGGCAACTTTCCACACGGATTGTGGAAATTCCGACTTGTGGGGTGAGGATGGGCAATTAGGGGCGACAATTGAGCCCAGTCAGCAGGCTTCACATGGGTTTCCGCCTTTACTCTGGGTCCGTATCACCGCAAGCTGGAGGCAATTATGAAACGGCTAGCTTCGATACCTGGGAAGGATTTGGGCAATACAAACTGTCGTCTCATGTCAGCCCGCCACATGAAATGGTGTACTCATGCCTCCGAATGGCGGCAGGTTATAGTTTTTTGGGCAGTATAGGGTGGCAAGCACGCGTTGTACAGCGTGATAAACCCTCAAGCATTTAAGGTGCAAGCTTTCTTGTTTTCTTGAAGGTGGTAAAATTGTAGCGTTGCTTTCCTTTCTTCTTGGCTCTGGTTAAGGGTGTGGATAGTGGTTAAATGGCAGAGCGAACTAAGTTCACGGAGCACATGTCGATGGATTCTCTGGTTTGCTTTGGTGCCGATACCCCAATACAATTGGGCTGCAAAAGGCGTCAAAATGCTTTCGGTGGCGTTTCAGACCAGCGCCTTAAGCGCATTCTGCTTAACATTGACCCTCTAACTATGGTGGCCGTAAAGATGGTGCTGGGAAAGGGACATTTGGCGCCGCACGAAACCTTCAGGGTAAACTCTCAGATTGTCTCAAGGTTTCTTGCCTCCCTGTTGGACATCCATACGGCCAAGGAGGAAGCCAAAGCACTGATCTGCAAATTGTTCAAGAAGGGGCTGATGGAGGGTTTGGACAAGATTCTCAAGGTGGCGATTCCTAGGGCTGGGGTCCCGTGGCCAAAAGATTTGGAGCTGGTCAAGAAACCGGGTGAGGTCATCAAGATTTATCCATTTCTCTTGGACCTAAAAGGCATGGTGCTGGTTCGCCATAGGATGATTGTGGCGGTCGGAGCAAATTCCCTCAAGAAAATAATGTGACTGGTGGAAGTGGAAGATTTTGATTGAGTGCCCGAATTTGATGCCTTCGCTAAGGCCAATGGCTTTTTTGTGAATCGGGGCGGACGTCTGGTTTTATGGCATCCATGGGTAAATAGTTTCTTCTTTTGTTTTGGATGTTTTGGTTCAGCCATGGGCCGTTTTTACTTCATATATGTAAGTAGTCGTCCGTGTTCTGTCTGGTCTGGTTCAAACTCGTAGGGGTATAAGGTGTGCTGTCTGGTTCTGGGGTAAGGTTAGTATGTTTCTGTTTTGGTGGCTGTCATGCCCTGAAAATTCTGGTGGATCCTGCCTTTGCAAACGCTTGTAAATTTCGACATATATCAATATAATCCTCTATTACGAAACAAAAAAAAACTACACCTAAATAAAAACAGAATACTATTTCAAGTTGGCAAAATGTCTCCAAAATGAAAAGAAATAACTTATGAAAAAGTTCATGTGACTGTCTGTCAATCATAAAATATGGCAATTAGGCAAAAGCTAGCAAGGAAAACAAAGAAAAAAAAAATAGAAAAGACAGAATACCAAAGGGAGATGTGATATTCCAATGGTTCCAACATAAGCCTTCAACCTTACCAGAATCAACTTTACATAGGAAAGCATCATGTTTTTAAAATAATATAATATAACTGAATACTCACCAGAAAAGCATCAATACAAATACAGCATTCCTGTAGAAGTTGTACAGAACCAAATAGCCAACACGCTGATAATTCCAATGACCATGAACAAGCAATAATCGCTTCAAAAATTTGAATTGTCCCATTGCAAAGTCAGATGCCATCACAGCTTGTCGTCCTTCTTGACCACTAATGCCTACTCCAACATCTGCCATCTGGATCATAGAAACATCGTTTGCTCCTGCACCAATCAACAAATTCATTTGGAGGAAAAAAGAATGATACGAATGAAACAAGCATTAACACATTGCAAGTAGATGTCCCTCCACAGATAAGAAAAGATATGTTGGATTCGTAAGTTCAAAGATAGAGTAACCATGCAAATATGAAAAGAGATCTTAAATCAACATAAAAGTTTAAACCTATGTGCTTTAATTATAATAGGCAAATTGTGAGACAGCAACCAGTGTTTCAAGTTTTGAATGGATTATATAAACAATGGTTGAGTTGTTTTTAAAAAATACCATAAACTTCAAGAACCTGCATTCAAATGTGGGGGACACATCCCATTACAAACTCTTCATAAAAGAGAGTAAGAAGCAACTAAAAAATAGCATTCTACAGATCTCTATAATTTACAACTAAAAGAATAATGGCAACTAAAGAAACAATACTCACCATCGCCAATGGCCAGTGTCATGTCATTTGTTCTGCTCTTTATAAGGTCAACAATACCAGCTTTTTGCAAAGGGGCAACTCGACAGCAAAGGACTACTTTACATGATATGGCCAAATCAAAAAGCTGAAAAAGCATTACAAACAAAATCCAGAGTATTAAAATGATTATCACAGATGATCAAAGAATCTGAATGAAAGCTTCAAATATATACTCAAGATTAATCTCAAAATCTCATGCACACTTTCCTTTTCCAAACACAGGATTGACCATTTCAATTCATTTAACTATTCTCCCTATCAATTATCATAATATCAAAACAAGCTTTAGATAAATTTAAAAAAACATGCCTCTTGCTCCAAATCACTTTCCAATATATAGACCAGGCTCGTGCCATCAATTATTAGTGCCAATGGTGAATGCCCCTCTTCCGTACCTGTCTTACCATGGTAGTCAAAATTATCATCCACTTTCGAAATACATCTAACAACATGTAACTGGGATTTAGAAATGACCATACCAGGTACTCGCCTTCCTTGTATGCCCTCACCCTCATCAATATCAACACTTTTTTGCCTTTTCGATAAGTTTCTTTGCTTCTCATTTCTACTTATTCCATATGTTGCCTTTGCATCTGCTAAGAGATTTCGACAAGCTTCTGTGGAGGTACCTTTAATTATAATTTGTTGCATACTACCATTGAGAAGCTTACATGAAAGAGCAATGGAAATAGCAGTTTCTTGCTTGTCTCCAGTCAGAACCCAAACCTTAATCCCAGCTTGCCTTAGAGATTCTATTGCATCTGGAACACCATCTTGTAATTTATCTTCTATCCCTGTGGCCCCAAGTAGGTTAAGATTGCATTCAATGAAACTTGCAGCTCCCCGAAGCATTCCTGCCCTTTCTGTTAATGATTTACTGGCATCTTCGTAACAACACTGCCATCTTTTAAATTCTTCCTCATTGAGGTTTTTTGCTGCCACGACAAGAGTTCGCAAACCTTGTGATGAATATTCAGTCAAATGGCTTTCTGTAGCATGAATTAAATCATTCAAGGGTGCTGCTTCACTGCCATTAGACGTTTTGGTTATAATATCAAGTATTGAATTATCTGCCCCTTTTACAAGAACTTTTACAGTATTGTCTGGACATCGCACTATTACTGACATCCTTTTGCGTACACTGTCAAACTCATGTAACCCCAATACATCCAGCCTGCCTTTCCAAAATCAAGGGTGGAAACAAGAAACAAAATTGATTAAACTATGGTCTGAACAAACATTTCAGATACAACTTAAAGAGAATAAACCCAAAAAAATATTTACATTACAAATTCTCCATTTGGCACCTGAGCAAAATCTATATAAAATAAACTCTCAACAAAATATTTTATGGATCATGATAGGCTACACCAGAAAAAATGCAAGCAAATAATACTTACCTTTGCCTTTCACCCAATACATTGATCACAATATACCCTGATGTTCTCTCAATGAGAGTATATCCATAAGCAGCAGCTGCTGCAACCAGAGCCTGTTCATCTGGAGACTCTCCCTGATAATCAATTAATCTTGAATCTTCATATGATGAATTTGCAGCATTACATTCATGGTTTCCAGAAGATGGCATTTCTATTATAGTAGGGACTACTGTATTACAAGCTGCCAGAGTAAGCAAGTATTCATGAGCAACTTTTCTCTCATGCAATGATAAACTTTTACCCAGTAACTGAACAAGCCCCACATCCACCTTCACCTTCACCTTTGGTTTCAAAACCTGCCTATCCAGTATTTCTGTAGAGCCTCTAAGGAAGCACCGAACAAGAGAGAGAAAACATCAGAAACAGAACAGAAATACACTTTTATAAAGACACTTAAAACCTAGGAGTTCATATTACACTTTTCTAAAGAAAGAGAATTAATAGAGTTGCAAATAAGAAACAATAAGAGTATTTTTGGATAATTGAATTCCTTTTTTGTAGCCACGGCTTTCATATTTGTAAAGCAATAACAGGGAATGCAGTAAAAACTAAGAAGAATGAATTGCTCAAGTTTTAAACCTAAGGTACCAGGGTATTGATTGTTCTATCGCAGTGCTTACATTTTTCATTCAAGAGGAATAAACGATGTTTACTTGTCCTCAGTAACATTAGAATATATCTCTTTAAGCAGTATAAATGAACAAGTATGGCTTAAGACATTAGAAAATCATTAATAGATGTTTTCTCTTTTCAGTAGTTCAAATCCTCCTTATTAGAAGCAGAGGCTGCCTGAGCATAAGCTCAGTATGCACAATCCAAATCATAGGGGTTCTGTTAAGATGCCAAATAAATAAAATATCAAGTTTGTAGGAGCAATAAGAGAAAATACCATATTGCTAGCCAAATGCATCATCTAAGGATGCACCTTGATTGTCAATAGTCCCCTAGGGCCTAAATAATTTGAATACCTCTTTGAATATATATGTCACTGGTCCTAATAGAGAGCATGTGTACCTTATTTATCAATGAGGAAGCTACAACATTTAACCTGTGCATACACATTGTTCTCCTCGTAGAAAGGATACTTTTGAGTCTTTGACAGAAGTTTTCAACAACTACAAGGAATTTTATCACGGATTTTCATATTTGTTGAAGACCATTTGATTATTATAGCTAGTGTTACATTTAAAGGCTTTCATTGACATCTTTGTTCAAACATAAAACACACACGGATGAAATCCCACAAAAAATTTGAAACTTAATTATAATGTTTTTATTTAAGGTAAATCAAAATAAGGGATATCAAAACCCCACTAATAATCAAGAAACAGATTCATCTTCATAGGATATGAAGGATCCAAGAAGAAGAAACCACTGTAGGTCTCTAACAGAAAATCAAGAAAAATTAATAAACTTATGTTCTCATATTTTGTTTTCCTTTCCTTATACAAGGCAGAAAAGCTCTCACTTGACAAAAGCTTTAGTGACATTACTGAGTGCCAAATGAAAATACAAAAACACAAACATACTGAGTCTTATCTCAACATTGCTAGCAAAGAATAGCTGTTAGCAGAACCATCTTGAAATCTTCATTTTCTTCCAAATCTGCCTCTCCAAACTGCCAAAGAGGAGCTTCCTTCATGAATCATTGTCAACTTGATCTACCTCTGACATTGTCCCAAATATTAGTGAAGGAAAGTGCCAAAATGTGGCTGTTAACCTTCCTACCTTTATCCCTTGAAACCATGTAAACCCGCATTGTACCAGAAACTATTGCATTTGATAGAAAGTAAATGTCATCCAAGGAGCATGATCCATCAAAATTGCAACACCCATTCATTCATTCAGCAGATTATATATACATGTCCCCTACATGTTCACTAGAATCAAGAATTGTGACAGTATCTGTTTTCATTATGACGGGGTTCTTCATCCAATTTTAATTCAGCAAGCTCCACAACCAAATCAGCTTCCCTACCATTCACCTGCTCAAGGTTCATTAAAATCAACTTTAGTCTTCTCACAGATAGCAAGAATTTTCCTTACTGGAACAATCATTTTCCTGAGCTCTGCCTTATAAAGTTTCCATCTTTTATCAAGAGTAGCCATATCACCAAACTCCATTTGGGCCATATCTTCATGAATAGCCAGAGCATTGTTGGCACTGAACAAAACACTCTGCAGCCATACTCATGTGTTCCACCTTCATAGAGTTTAACCTAGCAGTTTACATATTCCCTTGGATCCTTCATAACCTGTATTACACTGTCCACAGGAGCATCTTCATCAAACTTTATAGATACCCAGACTCTTAACAGAATTGTTAAATCCCACTTCAACAATTTTTCATTTTTTTTAGTTTATGCATTTTTAAGAGCTCTCTTGGAGAATTCTAGAGCCAGTTTTGTGTTTATTCTTGTGCCTTATCCACCAAGACACTATCATTCAACAATTGCTTCAACTTCAAGTCATCAACAAGTTCAGTGAATAAGAACTGAACGTAATCCAAAGTATAGTGATTTATCATCTTCCTATTTTGTTCTCTGACAATGCTTTCAAATTGGTTTTTCCCAGGGAAACCCGGGGACGCTCGCTGCCGCCCCCTCCCCCCCCCAACCAAACTAAAATGCCCCGTCCCTATCCCCGGACCGTCCCCTTTTTTGCAAAAATTCTAGGAAACGTCCCCGAAACGGGGAGGCCCCGTTGACCTGATGGGGGACGGCTGACCGGTCCCGGGAACGGCTAGGGGGCGGCTGAGCCGTCCCCCGCAGCTTAAGTGGTTTTAAAATGCAAAAAAAAAACTTAAAACAAAAAAAGAACGCCCCTGCATACATGGCATGTGTGGGCCCCATTGGTTTTGACTCCTTTATGAGGAAAAAAAAGCCTCTCTAACCTTCATTTTATGCATTTGTTTGTTTGAACAGCCAAGGGTTTGAGAGCAAAAGAAGTTGCAGCCATTGAAGAAGAAGGAGCAGCAGCTTGAAGGAGAAGAGAAGGTTGAAATTAGTGTTGTTGAGAGTGCAAATCCACCAAAGAGGTATGCATTTCCTTTCCCTTTTTTTTTTCATTTATTTTGCAAAATGTAAAGCATACATTGTCTGATTTTTTTTATTTTTTTGCATTTTCAGTTGAAACTTGCATTCTAAAAATAAAAAACATGAGCAGCAGTGAGGATGGGAGTGATAGTGAAGTTGAAATGCAAACTACAAAGGAAAGTGGTGGGGGTGGTAGTAGAGAGCAAAGAATTAGAAACCCAATTCAATGCCCTTCAACAACCAATACCAAGACCATGGAAGACTATGCAAAACACCCATTAGTCAAAAAAAAACCATTCCTTCGATATGTTACACCCGTGGGGGTGAAAGACGAAAAAATTCAGGGGGGAGTAGGGTGTGGTTTTGCCATGTTTGTGAAAAGGAATTTAGGGGCAACTATACAAGAGTTAGGTCTCATTTTTTGGGTGAGGTGGGCCAAGGAGTTAGAGTGTATCCTACATTGACAGATGAACTATTTTTAGAGTGCCAAAAAATTCAAATGGAATTGGATGGTGGGGTTCAAGGTGGGTCACCTTCTTTCCCAAGTTCACAATTATCTATGCCTACTCCTAGTCCTTCCACAGTTGGTAGTAGTGGAGTTGCCTTAAGAGGAAAGAGGAGGGCAATTGATAGTGGAAAGGCATCCTCAATTGAGTCCATGTTAATAACCAAGCACGAGAAGCCACTGAATCCTCCATTGCCAAATTCTTTTTTGCCCATGCCATCCCATTTCATGTGGCCCGTTCCTCTTATTTCAAACAAATGGTGAAAGACATAGCCACTATTGGTCCTTCATTCATAACCCCTAGAGATCATAAGCTACGCACCACCCTCCTAGACAAAGAGTACTCCAAAGTTAATGTGTTAATGGAGGAGATGAGGCAAACCTGGATGAGGACGAGGTGCTCTATAGTGATGGATGGGTGGACTCATGTTAGACGTCAGCCACTCATCAATGTCATAGTCACATGCCCTGCTGGTTCTTATTTTCTTAGAGTCGTAGATTGTTCGGGGAGACATAAGGATGCAGACTTCCAGTTTTCCATTTTGAAAGATGCCATAGAGGAGGTTGGGGTTGCAAATGTGGTGCAAGTGATCACCGATTCAGCACATGTGTGCAAATCGGATGGGTTGATGGTGTAGGGTTCTTACAGGCACATATTTTGGACCCCATGTTGTGTTCATGCATTGAACAATGCATTGAAAGACATAGGGAAGATGGATTGGGTGAAGCAAACGATGGCAGAAGCTAGAGATATTCAGATGTGCATTTGCAATCACCACACCTCACTTGCTCTCTTCAGAACATTTTCAAAGAAGGAGTTTCTCAAACCTGTTGATACAAGGTATGGCATTTACTTCATTTTGTTTCACTTTCAATTTGTATTCATAATCTGATTTTGTTTTAAATTTTTATTTTTTAATGAATCATTGAATCAATGAATGTAGATATGCCACATACTTCATTTTGTTGGAGAGGATGCTTGAGATGCATGAGCCTCTACAACTGATGATGGTCAATGCAGAGTGGACTAGATGGCCTAATGCAAGTTCTGCTCAAGGAAAGACCATCAAACAAAAGATCCTCGATGACGATTGGTGGGCCAATGTGAGGTAAGACATATTAGATGGCTGATTTTCATATTAAATTTCTGATTTTAATATTTTTATTTTATTGTCCAATGTTCCAACTTTTGAAGTTTCTAACATGTCAATTAACTTGTCAACTAATTATTTTGAATTTTTTGTTTGCATTTTGCAGATATATTTGCTCCTTCATCTCGCCTATTGTAGATGTCATCAGATATGCTAATACAGACTCTCCTAGTCTTGGAGAGATATATGAGACATTTGACGATATGCTTGGGAAGATCAAGCAAGTTATTTCGGCAAAGGACCCCACTTTGGATTTATATGAGCAACACATTAGGCCCATTGTGACACGGAGGTGGAATACAATGAACACCCCGCTTCATATGGTTGCCTTTGCTCTAAATCCAAAATGGTATGCACCAAGGGCTGGTAGGGTGCCTCCATGTGATGACGTTGAGGTTTTAGATGGGTTCACACGAGCCATTGAAAAGATTTATCCAGCAGAGCAGGTTTCACTACTTCAGACACAATTCCTAGACTTTGCAAATCTTAATGGCCCAAACTTGAGTAAACCACAGGCGAGGTTGGATAGAGCTATATTAGCTCAATCGAACCCTATTGGATGGTGGACCTATCATGAGAGGGATACACCGCAGTTGAAGACACTTGTTGTTCGCCTTCTTGCACAAGTTGCTAGTTCCTCTGCTGCAAAGAGGAATTGCTCCACGTATAGCTTTATCCACTCCCTCAAGAGGAATAGACTTACCTCTAGACGAGCAGAGAAGCTAGTGGCCGTTCATAGTGCTCTTCAGCTTCAGGATCGGCAGACTCTAGAGTATCAACAGACTCCAGCTCTACGGTGGGATATTGATCCCGAGGACGTGGCCCAGGTAGATGAGGAGGAGACAGCTGAGGGTTTGGTTGGGGTTCCGTTGGTTGAAGAGGAGCATCACAATGGCAGTGACTCAGAGGATGACTCTGATTTTGATGCAGTTATGAGAGATGATTAGGGGCAGCAATGCTCTTTGTTTATTTTGTATTCATTATTGACATACGATATTGTATTTTGATTTTCATAGAAAACCTTAAAACTATATGGCAGCAATGTAGCCTTTGGGCATTTTGATATAAATTTATAAATTATAACTTGGAGGTTGTTTCAAGATTCGTGTATGTTAATTTTGAATGCGTATTGAGTATTGGCATAATGTTGAACACAAATGTTATATGTTAACGTTCTATAATGTGTATTATGCATGCCTTATCCATGTTATCATATGAATATTTAAAATTTCCCTATATTTTTATATAGCCGTCCCCTATCGTCCCCAAATTTGGCCTCAAAAATCGGAAACTTGGGGACTCGTCCCGCAGTTCCCTGCCGTCCCCGTCCCAGAAACTTAGGGTAACCCTGGTTTTTCCCTTTAAATAACTTGGGACTCCTCCTTCACTTTGATCCCTCGCCCATACTAACAGAGCCTTTTCCTTCAAATTCCACTAGAAATATCATCCAGTGGAACAAGCAAAGCTAGAAGAACAGCGATATAGATAAACATCCTTCTAACCCCAAAAGCTTGTTGTCAACCCACTGATGATGCCATAGGATATTAGTTGGGGAGGAAACAACAGAAAGGCAAGTGGTACCCAGTAAATCCAACCAACAAAATTTCTTAAGGTATTTTCTCAAATAAAAGAATAAACCTTAAGGCAACAAAAAGAGTTTAATCCTTGTTAAAAGACCAAACATGAAAGCATCCATCCATCAAGGCCTAAAAACGCATGTTGCCAATAAAGAACAATTTCAAAAAAAAAAATTCAAGACCATAAAAATATCCTGAGCTGAATTCATCAGACTACAGAATCATCAACCCAAGCTGTCAGGGTAACAGATGTAAAGGCCAGGCATGAAGCAAGGGATGGAGAACAGCTTAACAAAACCAAATCCCACATATCCCATTGATGGCACTTCAAAGTGGACCATAGGATTTAATAAAGAAAATAGATTGATCCCTCAACATGCCAGAAATTACTTATCCTTCTCTAAACATCAACAAAAATTTGTACAGAGCACCAAAATCACCATAATGACTCAACTCAAGGTCCAGGTACCAAGGCAGACTATCGAATAGACAAGCTTCCATAATAGGTACACAACTCTGCTATAACATAACCACACTAAAATAGATGCATGAAAGCATACAGAAGACATGGAAGGAAAAGCAAATTTGCCAAGTAATCTGCCACTTTGCTCCCTTCTCTTCTAGCATGTTGAGAAAAAAGGGTAGATACCTCCATGCCAAATTTCTTGCACTCAGAGACAGTCTTCTGCAATTTCCAATGCTTACATTCGCCTTTAGTGACAACATTTATTATCAACATAGAAACCCCCTGCATCCCAATGTTTGAACATCCTTTCTCTTTTGTAATTCTTAAAAAATCCTTTGAAGAGCTTTAGCCTTCACAAATTTATTAATTGCACAATCTAAAACTTCATAGAGATTAGGATAACTTCACTTTTATGGTTTTTGAAAATACCTCCAGATCTAGCAAGACCTTAATTACCTTCATAAACCCCATCAAAGTTTAACTCCATAAGTGCCAATAAAGGGAGCAGTACTAGTAACTTAACTCTCTAAATTTGTAAGCTTTTAAGGAATCCCCCTTTTAAGGATGTTTAATAATAGAACTAAGTCCATATAATTGCACATATAGAAATTGGATCCCAATGATGCTTAGCCTTTGAGGAATATGGAAAATGGCTACCAATTTCATCCAGAACTATACAGGCAGCTACAAGATTTGTTATTATATTTAGAACTGGTAAAAAGTAAAGGTAGTTATTTTAATCACTGCCAAGGGAGACACCAATTTGGTGTATAAAGCCTTCCTTACACAAGCATTCTACGAAGTCATTGGTTTTCCATTTACCATACATATTGTTCAATGAGGTGTTCGACCCTACCTCTCTCCAAATCCCAACCTATGACCACCACTCTGTAGTATGAAGGCCTTAATCATTAGGCCAACTCAGATTGTATAAAAAAACTATATTTTGAGCCCCCACCCTCATGTGTTGTAATTCCCCATTTTCGATCATGTCGGAGTTGATTGTAACTTCGGGTTTTTCGACGATAACCAATGTTGCTAGTGGGGACTATTTGTTGCCCAAGGAGCTCAGGAGTATTTTGGCACCTTTAATTGTTGCTTCAGTTCGAGATTTGGTATTTTTCGCAGTTTCAATGTTGGTGTGGAAATATTTTAATAACCAAATAATTAATTAAATTGTCGAAAAGGCATAAAGTTAATGGCAAGTTAAATTAATTATTTAAATTATTTTTGTTAAAAGTGACTTAAGTCGAAAAAGTTAAAATATTTAATAATTCACTTTTTGGGTGAAATAACGAGAAAATTAAAAAGGTGAATATGGGTTTTTCAAGAATCATGGAGCAGTTACTGAGAGATGATTAAAAGGTTTTGGGAAGCTCATTTTCAGTTTATGCTTGGTTTTTATTCTTATCTACTGGTTTTTTGAGAGTTTGACTTTCAGGAGCTTGAGGACGGAAACCCTACGGTCCAAAGGATTGGACGAAAACCCAAATCCTTCTACAAGTGGATTCATCTCAGGATTCGCAAAGAGTTCAAAGCAGTTTGGCAGATTGATCAAAATTTGTGAAGCCTTCATAAAAGACAAACTTCAGCATTTTGGTTGATATCAGAGTTTGAAGATTATTTAGTTATTCAAGGTTTGAGTCTTGGAAGGTATTGGTTCTAGCAGCTGGCCATGGCTTCAAAGGAAGCCGCATTATCACAGCATACAGCTTTAGAGGTTAAGCACAGCCCTTATGGTAGCTGCAGATATAAATCTTACCTTCATAAGCCTTGTTAAAGAAGCTGTAAGTGCAATTTCCTGCAGTCGCATCTGTTGGAAAGACCCTCGACCCATGTATTTGATGCACGAGTGTTGAAGAAGTTGTGGTTTGATATTTCCAAAGCAGAATAAAGTGTTAGAAATCTGGTGTGGGACCCTTACAATATGCCAGTGAATGAAAATTAAGAAGCCGCTAATTTAATATTTCCGACCATCTCTTGGATAGGCATCACGAACCAAATTAAAAGAGCGACTCATTTTGGTGAAAGCGCACCACTCCAAGTCGATTGCAGTTAATATGCAAGGTGACCTAGAGTTTGAAATTCTTTAGTGTTAGGCATTATTCTTCTAACTATTTGCTGCCTATTTAATATTCACAATCTCTGTCAAGGGGAGTCGACATGAGAATACAGCTAGGATGGAGGTCGTGAGAATTATTACTAGCTGTAGAAACTTTAAAAGACTGACACTGCCTTAGAGAGGTGACTCCAAGGAGAATTCATGGTGTTTCTGTAAACCAGCCACCATTAATGATATTCAAAGCTATTTAAGAGTTGCCAGCTTATTTAAACTTCATCGCTGCTTATTTTGGAGCATTGCTGCCTAATGTCTAACACTACTTACTAAGGAGGCATGGCTGCAAATATTGAGCCGCCTATCACAGCTATTATTAATCGCTGCCAATCACAAGAGCTTACCAACGCTCAAGCTAAGAATACAAGTATTGGAAGTCTCGTAGGGCCTGTAGGAGCTGACAATCATCTGGCATGGTAGAGTTGTGGAAACCGAGCCTTACTCAAAGGTTGACTGAAGAATACAGGAAATTAATCAATATATATCAGGGTCGCTCCAATGTGCAATTTCCAACAGGCCGTACTTATAGAAGCAAGCCAGTCGACTTAGTAATGAAGTATTGCCTATTGTGCTAGCAGCTCCATATCACTGTGACAGGTCAGACAATATATAAATAACTTGTCTGGAAAAAACTTGAGTTATTCCATTTGAAAGTAATCTGTTTTTTTAGTTCACAGTGGAGTCATTGTGTAAAAATTACAAATTATATCCTATGATTTATTTAAATCCAACTATAATACCAAACTGAAAGCAAGCCAACTGTTTGACGAAATGCCCATATTCACATACAATGGTGAAATCGAATAATTTTGCCCGGTAATTTAGGCCAGGATATTACATGTGTCATCCCCTGAAATTTGGGGTGTCTCTCTATCTCTCTCATTAACACATCCACATATCCCTTAAATTTGGCATATAACCACCTAGAAATATTGATTTAGACAGCAATAATATCTACCTACACTACAGGAGATCAAATCTCTTAAATGTCAACAAATGAACACTTTAGAATGAAAAGCACAACCCACATGAAGAGACAATACATCAAAAATATCTCCAAATGGTTCAAACTCTCAATAAGCATATTAACCAAGGTAAGAAAAATAACTATCAAGTGGTGAGCATAAGTAGTAAATCAATAGCTATTTCTTAGCAGAGACCCAATTCCTAATCCCCTCGAGACATGTGAAGTGTTGAAATTGCATGAAATAAAGTATCCAACTCTAGGTGTGGGATATACAAACTGATGAGACCATATACAAATCCTATGTGACTTTCACAGAAAAGAGAGCCCTCCACTGTAGCATCTGGATAACCCGCACAAGAAATAGACAAATCAAAAAAAAGTTTTGGAAACGGCTAAGAGCAGTGCCAAAAGTTACTACAGCGTGCAAACTAGGTAGGACATTCCACATCCATCATGAAATGTTCTGAAGGACTTCAACATGAGATTAGTCATATATCATGGGGTACTTATGTCTGTACACTAAATGGGGAAGGAAAACAAAGCAGGCGATGACTTATAAAGAAAAGGACCGGTTCTGAGTTGTCAAAATAGACCTTAAAGCAGCAAATATGAAACAAGTTAAAAACATAAACCAGCACCTTCACTTTTTGAAAAGCAGTAGATATTGTGTGCAATTAAATTGAGTCAATGAATCAACAATATTATTAGAAAAACATATCATCGTTCATACCAATGAATCTGAAAATGAGAAGTTAACTAAACTAACATGCTTACAAAATTGCCTCAAAATGTGAGCATAAGTAGAAATAAATTAAGTCCTATGTGCCTGTACAATGCTTGAACCAGCGGAAATTAGCCATTCTGATGATTTATAACTTTATGATAACAAATGGGACAAAGAAACAAATAGCTAATGTTCAACATCTAGGACATTCTCACTTCTTAAAAAAAATGCCAAACAAGAACCACAAACGAATAAACATTTATCCAAGAAAGCATAGAGGTGCATTTTCCAAACCTATAATATTTTCTCGCTCTTCATGCTTGCTAGAAGATTCTTGCACCAAACATTCAACAGTAGATTTTGCATTGCAGTAATTCACCCCAAATATGCTTGCATTATGAAACTCCATCTTATTCTCTGTCAGGGTACCTGTCTTGTCAGAGAATATATACCTGATTTGACCTAAATCTTCATTTATGTTCAGTGAACGACATTGGAACCTTGAATTTGAATTGCTATCATACATCTCCTGATCCCCAATCATGAAATATGACTGTCCCAAACGGACTAACTCCATTGATATATACAGAGATATCGGTATCATTATCTGGAAAACTATGACAGAACTCAGAAATGAAATTAAAACCTCCATTCCAACACCATAATAATTGTATTTTTCTCCACCCCTGTTGTCATTTGTAAAAATTATCTTCCTATAATACGGAGAAGTATCAAGTTCCCCATTGTGCTTGAGAAGCCAGGTAAGCATTCCTAATGCCACCACAGCACACATAATAAATAAAAAGACAGATAACCATATTGTCTCTCTGTTCATGTGCCCTTCCAATCTGCTTCGTTTCGAAGGTGCTCCTGAGCTATTCAGCATTGCTTTAGTCTCTTGACCAGCATAAACAACCACACCAACTACCCATGCAGTATTTTTCAGCTGGCAACCTCGAAGCACAATGTTTGATGGCCCAAGGGGAATCGTTTGGTCATCAATTTCCATGTTTGCAATGAAACCATATATGTTTCTATTTGGTTGTTCACAACGAATAAGGCCTGAAGGGGGTTCCCTCTCCGGCCTCTTAACTGCAGTTTCCTGTCTGGCATATCTTGTTTTCAGATTTGATTCTCCATCAAGATTAATTGTCTGAACATATGCAATTCCACTAGGATCACTCGTCTCTAACAAAACAATATCACATGGAATTGTCTCATTTGCATGTATCTTCAGAACTTCACCTACCCTTACATTCTTCCATTTCTTTGAGCTAAACAGGACATCCTGTAACACTTGTACCTCCCTATTATTCTCTTTCTTATCAGAACGATGTCGGCGCCAGTCCTCATACCCATCCTTTATAGCTGTCACACACAAAACAAACAGCAAAGGGAAAAGTGATACAGTTCTCCCAAAGACTGCGAGCTGAGGAAGCTGATTCAAGGCAGCTATCACCAGGAAATAAATGTAAGCAAGTCGATGAAACTGAACAAACAAATTCTTCGGTAGGAAAGTGATGACAGTGTATTTGCTAGTCCGAATCTCATTTCCAGTAAACTCATATTTGTCATTTGTCAATTTGGGGTCATTGATATGTATGAGCCTTTCATTTTTCTTTTCATTGTCTGCTGCAGAATGCTCCACCTCGAAAATTCTCAAACCATCCCCTTTTGAAGAATCTGTTTGCCGCTTCACATTTCCCGCTTTCTGCGCCAAAGGACTGTCCAGCGTGTTAGAAATCTCAAACGTGCCTACACAATTATGAGTCTCTGACGAATTAACTACAGAAGTATTCGGCGGATACATGCTGTCAGCTGAAAATGCCACACCCCGCTCTTCAGTTTCACTCTTCAAGAGGAACCGAGAGAATTCAGTACCAGGGAGCTGCAATTTACTGTTAGGGCTTGAATTGGAGTACGAATCCCATCCGATGCAGCTGTTATTGTTATCTTTCAAGCATTGCATCTCGTGTGGTCTACCCGCATTGAAATTTGAAGATCGGATCTGGGAGGACAAGTGGGAGGTAGCATTATCACTGGGGAAAACATAATTAAAGCTACTTGCACTAGTACTAGTGTGGGATGGAGAAGAGACCAGAAAAGGATTGTCTGAAATCATAATTTGCACCCTAAACTCGCATACATCCAAAGATCGGCACAGAAAAGTTACGAAAAGCTCTAAATCAGGATTGGCGGACCAGAAATCACCTCTTCCCCCTCCGTTCTAGCCAAAAATTTCACAAGCACTTCGATTCCACATGATACACTCAAATCCATTTCCTCTACCTTGCCATTTTGCATGCTCCGCCCGCATTTCCCTCTACAATCTCATGTCAGAAAGCGGTGGACAAACCTCTGGCTGTTGCAGATTGAAATATTTGAGTTGAAAACTCTTACCCGAGGACTTCGCTACACTTTCACCTGTCTCGATCAATTGGAGTGACGTCTCGGCTCCTGCGATTTCAATTTCAGCAGATCGCTAGGGTTTCCTCCCCATCATCCACCTTGCACACAGTAGAATCGAACGTGGAACCTGCAAATAGCTTTGGAGATTCCGTCAATTTTTGTTTGTTTGGTTTCTAATTTTTTCTAATCTCCGTCAATTTTTGTTTTTTTCTTCTGAATTTGTGCTGGGTCGTTTTTTAAATTAATTTTGATTTGGAACTGCCATTTTCACAAATCCAAAGAAAAGGGGTGTCCACACGCTTTGACGGACTGTCTTTAATAATATTGACGCTTTTTGCCACGTGGGTTGCAACTAAGACTCTAATTCTGGTTTGGGATTTTCCAAGGCAACTATGTCGTAGGTATTTCACACTAAAGATGGACTGCTATTTTCGGTGGAGGACACTCATAAGGAGCTCCGTAATTTTTTGGAGTTTTTTTGCCCTATTTATATAGACTTTGGATTATCACTAAAACCTAATTTTTATTTTTTTTTAGGAAAATCAACAATAGAAAGTTAGGATAATATATTAATTTGGTATTTTAATGATGAAATCTGTATATTAATTTAATTTTTATTTAGTTTTTGGTTTAATTTCATAGAATGCTTTAGTATAATTATACAGTGATAAAAGGTTTTTTTATTTTATTTTATTTTTTTATTTACATATATTTGTATATAGATATGAGCTTATTTCATATATTTCTATACATATTTGTATGCAATGTTTTATTTTTCCTTCATTTCAACATTTTTGAAAACTTCAATTTTTTCTAGAGAGTTAAATTTATCGAAGGGTATTTTGACAATGGTAGAGAATTCTTAGAGCCAAAATGAGTACAATGGTACTTTCAAGTAGGGATTCAACATTTTGAGAACACTCCACACTACTTGGAGAAGTATGTCATCATAGGAGGGTGCCAACCTTCATGTAGATCAATTTCCTATGCACTTAAGGTATTGGTGGCATGGTCAGAATTCAATGTTTGGGCTCTTTCATATTTTTCATAATTTTGGTGGTTGTAAAAAATAATTAAATTATTAAATGTAAAGGATAATTAATTGAGTTTGGGAGAAAAAAGATGAATATTTAATTAAAAGTTTAATTATTGTAGGGTTGGGTGACAAAAGAATAAAAAAAGAATTATTAGGAAAAGGGATTCATTCTATTATACATCCATTTTGAAAAAAGCTTTGAGCTTTGGTTTAGCTTTTACTCTAAGGAAGAAACCCCTCACAATTTATCTAGAATTTGAAATCGGAAGACAAAAAAAAATTGTTTTCATCATTGACTTCATACAAAGATCAAATTTGTGCTTAGAGGGAATTATAGGCTATTTTAGGTTCCAACAGATTTGAAAAGTGCAAAAATGTATATTTAGTTATATTTTGACAAAGATCAAAATTATTGAAATAATATTAAAAAATTTATTCTATTCAAAAAATACTAAAATAATATTGTATTGTCAGACATACCAATATTCCAAATTGGTTCTACCATCTAAAAGGTAGCAACTAGATTTGATTGTTTTTCTAAGGCTTTTAAGGGGATGTGGCGGGTTTGGAAGTTCTTTAAAAGTATTGTTTATGATATATGAAGCAGTTGCACCTCTTTGAAAGGGGAGGTAAGAGTTGTTGATGTGGAAGAAAATAAATCATAGGGCCCAAGTTTGTTGGTTGTCGCCTATAAGCAAAACCAAGCCTTGTGAAGGCTATGTGGGAGCATTGAGGAGGTAAGCATCAAGAGGGGTCGTTGAGGTTAAGGGTTTCCAAAATAAGAAGAATCTCATGCATTTCATATAGAATTTTCATCCTTGACACATGGTCGCTACTAATTAGAAAGGAAGAATTTATTAAAAGGGGATCATTGTTCTTTATAGGGAAGCATGGGAACTAGGGAGTTGATGTATTTGACCAACCACAAATTTCAAATTCCATTCATGATTCATAAAAAGGGGAAGTCACATTCTATAGAAGTCTTTTGAAGAATAAAAGAGTGACATCTAATCTAGTGACCAAACTTGGGGTGTCGTGGAGATAAAAAGGAGTAGTTGGAGAATGAAAGGAGAGGTTATTGTAAAAAGAAAAGCAATTGCCTCATTTCAATAGTTAGCAACAACAATAAAAGAGGAGTGTTACCATAAAAGGGGTGTGGAAACTCATACCAAGTTTTATTCATGATTATTTGAATGCTATTAAATATTATTTAAACAATATTGTCAACTTTATTTTGTGAATATTTTATTCACCAAGAGTAAACTCAAATCAATATTAATTTGTTAAATAGTGCAATAGAAAATTCAAAAAATTATAATTGAGGTCTCTGTGAGTAATGAAAAAGGAGAGGAGCATTTGCCTTCTCAAATGCAAGATTTGCAAATTGAGGGTTGGAGGTTGAAAAGAAACAAAGTTGAAAGTCTGGTGTTGGAGGTTGATGCATCACCTACAATCCCTTGCTCAGAGGAATGGGTTATAGTAGGAAATTCAAGGGATGATGAAAATTCTTCTGAATATCTAGACTTGTTGAAGGTGCAAACAACACAGCTTGATGTGAAGCTAGAAATTGTAGCCTGGGATAAGTTGCCAGAGAAAGTAAAGTCCATTGAAGATATTAGCATGGCAAGGGAAGAGAGTGAGAAATTGAAGAGGACGACATCTGATCTGTTGAAGAAAAGTGAGAAATAGAATGAGATGATTCATGATCCAAGTCTACGGATTTCATAGTTGGAAGAGCAATTATCTCAATGCAAGAAAAAGCAAAAAAATGGGGATGGAAAAAAGAAAAGCAGTACATCTACAGAGGAAAGAGGTACATAGGCAAAGAATATGAGGAGAAAATCTGACAGGCATTCAAGCAACTGCTTTATAGAGGATTGGTTTTGAGTTATTTCCATTCAAGCTTTGAAACTGGTTAATTAAAGCTATAATATGAGTTTGTTTGAGCCCTGGTCTTTAAATCAAATTTGAATTCAGTGCTACGTTTACATCTATACTTCGCAACTCTGTTAATGGAGTAATGGTTCATAGTATTTTCTTAACAAGGGAGCCTAGAGAAATAGCTAAAATTATGGTGTCTTATAAAACTTTTGTATACAAGAAAAGTGAAGGGTAACAATTCATAGTGTTCATATTTAAAGGCATACAATGCTATCACAATTTATGTTTAGATGTCTACAATATTCTATGTGTTTTGTGAGGAACAAGACTTTGAGTCTTCATCATTTACTTAAATATGCTTTTCTAATTTGTTGCATTTCAAGTCTATTAGTTATGCTATATTTATTGTAGTTGTTAAACAATTTTTTTATAGTTGCTTTTGTTACCACATTCTTATCTATTTATAATATTGTTTGTTCAATATAAAATAATAATTCAAGATCAAGACATCATAAATTTTTGATGCTTTTATTAAAAACTACTTTCCTAATTATATTATTTTAGTAAGATTATTTTCTATTAACTGAAATGAAAGTGTGATAATGTAATGCATACAATCATTCAAAAAATAGACTAATTTCAACTAAGAATCCAACAACTAATCTATCATTCCTTATTAAAAAATAACCTTACTTATTAACAAAATAAAAATACTACTTAGGTCAATTCTCATGGGTGAACATTTTCATTCTAATAAAAGATCCAAACAAAGCTATGTGAAGGGCCTTCCCATTTATGTATCGTTTCATTCATCTTTTCTCTATAGTTCCATTCTTTTATTCTAAATATCAAAATGAAAGACATTTGAACTAACAAAAAAATCAAAAGATTTGATGAAACAAAAAAACCAAAATCAAAGAGATTTGATGAAACAAAAAAATCAAAATCAAAGAGATTTGATGACACAAAAGAATCAAAATCAAAGAGATTTCATGAAACAAAAAAATCAAAACAAATAGATTTGATGAAAAAAAATCAAAACAAAGAGATTTGATGAAAAAAAACCAAAATCAAAGAGATTTGATCACAAAAAAAAATCAAAGATAAATCATAAAGATTTGAAAATATTTATTATAAAATAAATTTAAAAATCAAATAAATAAATCAAAAATGAAAAAAAGTTAATTAAAAGATCAAATAATTAAATCAAAGACAAAAATAAATAAATTAAAATATCAAATAAATAAATCAAAGAGATTTGATAAAAAGAGAAGTCAAAGATAAATCACAAAGATTGGAATATATATTTACCATATATAAACTAAAAGACCAAATAAATAAATAAATAAGAGATAAATAAAAAAGATGAAATACAATTTAATTATGGTTATGATTCAATTAAGGTTAGAGTTCAATTAGGATTATAGTTAGGGTCAAGTATAGGGTTCAATTAGAGTTACTATTAGGGTTAGGGTTAGGGTACAATTTGGGTTGGGTTAGGATTAGGGTTACTATTAGGTTGAATTAGGGTTAAGATTAAATTAGAGTGAAGGTTATTGTTCAATTAGGGTTAGTGTTCACTTAAAGTTATGATTGTGGTTAGGGTTTGGGTTAGTGTTCTATAATAAAGCTTGGGGTTAGGGTTATAGTTGGAGTTTAAATAGAGTTACCATAAAGGCTAAGTTTATGATTCAATTAGGGTTTGGATTAGGACTAGCATGCAATTAGGGTTTAATTATTAAGGTTCAATTAGAGTTAGTATTATGGTTTGGGTGCAATTAGGATTTATTTAAGGTTGAATGAGGGTTACAACTAGGATTCAATTCAGGTTATGACTAGGGTTAAAAAGTGTTATTATTCAATTAGAGTTTTATTATGGTAAGTGTTATTGAGGTTCAATTAGAGTTAGTATTAGGGTTTGGGTGCAAATAGAGTTTAATTAAGGTTGAATTAGGGTTACAACTAGGGTTCAATTATGGTGAGGGTTCAAATAGGGTTATAAAGTGTTATTGTTCAATTAGAGTTTAACTATCGTAAGCGTTAGGATTCAATTAAAGGTTTAGGATATATTAGTGTTAAAATATAGTTAGGCATCACTTATAGTTAGCATTAGTATTACAATTCAATTAGGGTTATAGATAGGATTAGGATTAGAGTTCAATTAGGGTTATAGATAGGGTTAGGATTAGAGTTCAATTAGGGTTATAGATAGGGTTTTTGTTTGTTCATTCAATGCAGAATATGGAATAGGTGGGAAGGTTTCGACAAAGGGTGATATTTATAGCTATGGTATTGTGTTGTTAGAAATGGTAACCAAAAAGAGTCCAACTGATGATATGTTTATGGGAGACTTGAACCTCCACAAGTGGTTCAATATGCATTTTCCTGATAGAGTGGAGGAGATTGTTGATCAGAGAGTGATGAGAGATTTAGAGGAATATGAGGTAAAGGTGGTCCTTATTCCATTCATACACATTGGCTTGGTTTGTTCAAATGAATCACCTCTGCAATGACCCATAGCTTAAGATGTGTCAATATTTAAGAATCCTTGTTTATTCTAAAATTCTTGTAAACATTGTTAGTTTTGTTGAACATTGTTAAATTCTTAGTTATGTTAAGGTATAATTGTTAGATAAAAAATGAACTTTTAGTTGGCACAAAATTATAGGTGACATAAAGTTGTCGACCAGATTGATGAGCATATATCCAATATTTCAACACAATTTTATATCTTGCCTATAGTAATTTATATTTATTCACATATTCCACCCAAACTCAATCTCTCCAAGTGAAGCGTAGGCAAGCATATATGCAATATGTGATGTTTTTACTAGATGATACTTACAATGATCTCCACCAAACATGCTTGTAAACTCATGACAATGATGTAAAAGCTTTTCTTGTTAATGAACAAATTGGAAAAAAAAAATTGCTTTAGTACAGAGGTTGTGTGCACTTGTGCAGGAATAAAATGACATCAAGTAGGTTACAATATTTTGTCATCAATCTGTTAGTGCTTATTGAATGTCACTTTCAAGTTCATTGTACTTGTAATATATATATATATATATATATATATATATATATATATATATATTTATATTTAACATGGTATGTCTAGCGGTATGTGCTAGACTAGGCTTGACATGGTATATATTTCTCAAGATTCAAGAGATTTGTTCAGAACATGCTCTTGTTGCACTCTCCCATACATGGATATTTGGATCACCATGACATTTTGTTCTGTGTTGCTTCAAAATTACTTGATGAACTAAGATAATATTGTACATAGTATTGCACAAGCAAATAGGTTTGAAATCCTCCAATTTTCTAGAATCAGTCTTTTTGGGAATGAGTGCCACTAAAGTAGCAATGAGTGCCTTTAAGACAAAACATGATTCCTTCGATCCCTGAATCACTTCACAGAGCTCCTCATCCATTACATTCTGAAACTTTTGGAAAGAGAAGGTACAAAAACCATTTGGGCCTAAGACTTTGGCACCTTCAATTCTAAAAATAGATGTCTTAACTTCTTCCATGACAACATTGTTAGCTACATTCTTCCTCAATGACATCTTTAGCTACTTTATTAGAATTTAGAATCATCATCCAAGGTCAGATATGATCCAAGAAGAGATCCTGCTTTTCTTCTCTTTTTTGTCTTCATTTTCCTCCACAAGCATGTTTTCCCAAGAGGAAACCAAGGAAGCCTTGATGGTGTCAGGATCATTAGAAGTTTATCCATAAGCATCTCCAATCTTCATATTATGATTCTTTTCCTTCTCATTTTGCATGTTAAATGAAAAAGCTTGGTTTTACACCTTATTTGAGTCATTTAATCCTTGATTTTTGTCTCTAATAGATTTATTCCAAATTGTAGATAGCATCCAATTGAACTATGAGATTCCTCTCTTCTTCTATTAGGATGTAAGAAAAAACATTTGAGAGGTCTTTTTGGATCTTAGCCATTCTACTTTCAAGGAGATCCTTTCTTTGAAAAGGTTTCTAAAGACTTGGATATTCCACTCTTTCAGTCTGAGTTCTATGAATTTTAACTTTCTGTTGAACATGCACATCTTAGTGCGATGATCAACTATTTGGGTGAGCCAAGAGTCGGTGACAACCATTTCAAAGTTTGGGTTTTCCATCTACACTTTTTCAAACTTGAAAGACACTCTTCTGGGAATTTGTCCTTGTCTATGAGCCAGTAATTCGAACCAACTTCAAATAGGGTTACGATTAGGGTTCAAATAGCCTTATGGTTAGGGTTAAGCTTCAATTTGGGTTAAGGTTCAATTGATTCAAAATAGGTGTCTTAAAAAGGATATCTCTCGGCGTACTTTACATATATTTTTAAAATATAGGTATGCTAGTTTAAACAATATTGTCAACTTTATTTTGTGAATATTTTATTCACCAAGAGTAAACTCAAATCAATATTAATTTGTTAAATAGTGCAATAGAAAATTCAAAAAATTATAATTGCATATTTTAAAAAATAGAGTTGTCAAAAAATTTAAAAAATAATATTCCAATAGAATCTATCGAAAACTTTTAAAAGGGATATTCTAGTGGTATCAAAGTTATTTTCTTGGCAATACTAGGTAGTCAATATTTATTATGTATAGGATTTAAAAGTTGCAATTGTATATTAGTGGTTAGTGGATCATTACAATTTAGTAGTAGCATGCTTTGACTCTCAACCATGATTCAACTTTCAAAAGAATACCAGTGTCTTGATTCTTCCTTTTTGTGAATCATGGTACTGGATTTGGGAAAGAGGCTTTACAATGCAAGAAAGAAACTTGAACACCTCTCTCAGTCAAATGATGATCTACTTTGTATTTTGAAGGAAGTAGAAAGTTGTTTATTTATGTTAGATCAATTAGATTATGTGATTATGCAACATGATGCAACTCTATCAATGGCTTATTTGGTTAAGATTGAGCTTATGAGATACCAAAATAGTGATGTGAGACTTGTAGTTGCCTCTTGCATTAATAAAATTATAGGAAAAAGAGTTCCAAAAGTTCCTTATAACAACATTATCATTAAGGAGATATTTTAGTTGATTGTGGAGGGTTTTCAAGGTTTAGTTAATACTCTAGGAGTCTGTAATGTCCCCATTTTAGTCAGTTTCAGGAGTAGTGGAGTCAACCTATGTCTTGGACCCTCGTAGGCTAACAGGATTTGGTTAGGGGGTCAGTGGCCATTTTCGGTGGGTATTGTCATTCCCACTCCTTCACTTCAATATTGGTTTCAGTATAGGCGTTTGTAGCTCAATGTTCCCAGCTTCTGACAGCACGGAAAAATACTGAGTTTGGAGGGAGTTATGAATATTTATGTGGTTAAGTTAATTGTTTAACTTATTGGTGTATTATAAAGTCAATTGACTTTATAATAGTCTAAAGCCACTTAAATATATTTAAATGGTGACTTAAGGATTATAAAGTGATAAAATAAATCACTTAAGTCAAATTAAAGGTGCGCTCACTTCATAAAGTGGGATTAAAAACTATTGAAAGGAATTTAAATACATTTTAATGTATTTTAAAAGCAAAAGTGTGTGGCTTTTAGAAGTGCATGCCTTTTTGGAGATATAAGGAAGGAAAGGCAATTCAAACTCACTTTTTGATTATTTGACATTGCTTGATATTTTTCTTCTTTGTGCATTTGTCTGAGGACAAGGGTTTCAGAAAAAACTTCTTCACTGGAGAGTGAAAATTCTTCATTGATGTGTGAGTGTGAGATTGTGGAATACCAGTTGAATGATTGCAATTGTGGGAGCTTCAATTCATAAGTTCATATGTGCTTACAAAGCTATTCTATTTAGAAGTTTACAAGTTTCAATAAGAAGAGGGTTTTCATATCTAGGACACCATTCTTCACATTTTACAGTTTTCAATAAAGTTTCTCATTCAACATTCAGAGGTCGTACTTAGCCTTGAAAGGCGTGTTACCTGGAAAAGATGTTTGGGAGTTGGAGGCCAAAACGTCTCTCTTTTTGGCTTTCTCTGAGGTCCATTATTGGTGCCTACACTTCCCAGCTCCATTCCACCAGTTTCTACAAGGGAGAAAGTTGATCCAGGCTCTAGGTGTTGCATTTATCCAGTTTCAGCCATTCTTTCCTGGCAAGTGCAAAAATTATTTATTTAATTAATTTGGAGCTATTCAGGTATGTTTGTTGTTCATGATCTATCTATAGCAGTTGTTTACCACATAATTCATAAGCAGTTTCTCAGATCTAGCTTTAATTTGAGTTGTATGTACATTTTATGCTTGGCGCCCCTTCTACTTTTGTCTATAATTCTTCTTTAAACATTCAAAAACACAAAAACAAGTCAATAAAAGTTAGGGGTTTTAGTTGGAGCCAGCTAGGCTCATCACAGAGTCATTTTGCTAAGAGGGTAACCATTTTAGAAACTATTGCAAAAATCATATTAGTTGTTATTATGTTAGGTCTTTATTATGAAGATCTTTTTTTTTAAATGTTTCAACATTTATTTGCTTCTATGAGTGAAAATCAAGCAAAAAATATTGCAACTTCTATGTAAACAATTATGACTTTAGATTTGAATGAAAGTGATGACATTTCCCAACAAGTATTATCTATCTTATTGGTTGGTTTGAGGAAAAAATAATATATTTCTCCAACTATGATGTGTTGGTTGGAAATGTTGTTAAATAATGTGAAAAAACATTAGCCCTTATTTGACAATAGAGCATGAAGAAGAAGAAGAAAATAGGTTATTATCAAAAAATTATGAAGGTATTTGTTGATGAGTGTTTTTGCACATCACAACACAAACAAAATATGAATTACTTTATCTCTTGAAAGGAAATATAACCTTTAAGATAGAAAGATTTCCCTTAGGCTTCGATAGTCAGGTCTTGACCTTGAAAAAATGACTTGGTGGTTCAATGTTTTATTGTTCAATAAGGGGCCTAACAATTACATAGTTGGAACTTTGATAATAGGGCTTCGAATGATCTAAATTGATATGCAACCCTAACTAGATTCTCAAATTTAAGATCTAAAAACAAACTTCAACGTCTCATAATGCATTTTTGGTGATGCTTTCCTTCCTAAACTGACTCAAATCTTCAAAATAAAATGCAAAATATAAGGTAGGAGGAGATTAAGTTAATAACCCTAAGGACAATGACAATAATGATTTAGTATTGCAAATAGACAGATCCCTCATAAAACTAATTCCTGCATAATCGAAGATTAACTCACAATGCCATGATAATAGTGCAATCCTTAAAGGTAGTGAAAGATTATGAGCATTCATAGAAATACCCAATTTTGGTGCAATTTCAAATAAATCCTCACAATTGAATTAATATCAAAATAGGGTTTAGAATAACCGTTACCAATTTTTAGCCTCTTGCTTAAAATTAGTGAGAATTTAGTGAAGTTTATTTGCTGGGGTATGAAATTTTGAGTCATCTAGTGAATCCTTACTTTCAAAATGAATCAGTTAACTTGTTCATAGGTTTGTTCAAATCATTCAAATAGTTTAAGATAAACTGCTGAACAGTTCAGACAAACCGATGAACGAGCTTCACTGAGAAAGGGAAAATTTAGAAGGAATGAAGTACAAAGTCTTTATTTTTTGCAATGTTTATTATTGTTGATTATCAAAAAAACATTGCAGTGCAGAACATAAACAAAAATCATTCATTTTGATTACAGAACATGTGTTCAAACAATTGCAATTTCATTGTTTCAAAATCAGAATGAACTCAGAAAGATACATAAGCCATTACATATTATGAATAATTGATTCATTTAGAAATATGTTTTTGTGATCCCACACAAGCCATGGGTAGACTAAGTTGATTGGATTCATTAAGAAGTACAAACTATACAACTGAAGAACAACTAAAAGTGAAACATGAAAAAGGAGATCATGTTGCCATTGCCTTAAGGGTTGGTGTAGGGTTGATTCCTCAAGTCCATCTCGATCTTCAATATCTTCAATCTCTCTCCCGAGTTCCAAAATTTGCAGTGATTGTAAAATTATGTTAGAGCTTAGGTCATGAAATCCAAGAACATGTTGAAATTCAGCAGAAATATAGTTTGTACTTGTTATTAAATCAAATCAACTAAGATAAATGAAGATTTCCAGATCAAATAAAAAAGAATCATTTAATCAATTGTTTTTACTGACTTGTTTGTTTCATGTGCAGAAACAGGAAATGTAATGTTGATGTTTATCAAATTTCAGTATGAGTGGGGTTAAATGAGGCTCCCACAAGGGTGGAGCCCAGCTCATTTTAAAAGTTGTGCAGTGAATTCATCATGAGGTCAATACAGTGTTTCATGAAAGTTCCAGAACAACCTCATATAAAAGAAATCATTGCATTTTTACATTATATGCAAGTCTTTCATGTATTTTTAAATACATAGGCTCTTTTATTGCAGATTTCTTCATGATATGAAGAGAACAAATTATTGGTTTCCAAAAAATTCAATAAGCTCATGCCAATGGAATTTACAATGCTCAACCATTAAAAGCAAGATAATGGTAATCATGCAAATTGGAGTAGCTAATATATTCATCTACCTACATCAAAGAACCGTCATTAAAAGATATAGTGGATATTGCTTACAACAAAGAAACAACAATGATAATGTCTTACTTTTGTTAAGGGGTTATATTTTTCTATTGTGACAGCATTATATTATTTGCATAATCTTTTCAAACTTCAAATGGACAGAGATTGAAAGGAGCCATGAATAATTTCAGCTGAGAATATTACTTATTCATAAGAGCATCAAAATGATAAGTATAGATTCATCTTGAAATAACACAACAAAGGTGTTAAGAACAGATCATTTGTTGATATCAATGGAAATTACAACACTTAGTTATCAAGAGCAAAGATAAATGCATTGTTATCAGATTCAGAGGACAACCTTATCATTTGCAAAATCTTTGTCAAACAATCAAATATATAGAGGCTAAGTTAGGGTCTTTCCATGGCAACCTGAGTTTTTCTAATAAAAGTGTTCATGTTCTCCTTTATTCTCAGAAAACGAAAGAACTAGTATGATGTCAAAATACATAGAGAATCCACAATTTAAGCATGGAAAAGACTAGGAAATATCATAAAGGAAATGAAATTCCAACAGAGGTTTTTACATAGTCGTGGCCTAATTTTTATAGTGAGTTTGTTTTTTACAAATGAGAGTTTAATGGAAGAAACAATGAAAATCAAATACCCATTTTCAAAGATGAAGCTACACAGTAGAAGCCGCGGCCAGCCCTTGTGCAAAACAATGAAATTATGCATTCAAAGCTCGGCCAGGGGGTTATCAATGGCAGCCTGTAGGTATGTTTCTCCTTTTGAGAAAACATTTTAAATATAGAAAAAAGATAGATATTAAGCTCCAATGAAATTTTCTCATGGCGGCCAACAAAAGACAAGATTTCACAAAAGAAATATCAGAAAATACATGAGGCCGCGACCTGTAAACTTAATAAAAGCTTTCAAAAGGTTCTAAAAACTGAGGAAAACTTCCAGATTCAACAAAAAATATTCTTACATGCCTCGAATCCTCCAGGATTTGCAAGAGATTGGCATGGTAAGCAGAACTTTCTGGCTCAATGATGGCCTAGGGTTTCATGATGGAGGCGCCTCCCAACAGCAGCAAGATAAATGAACATAGAAAAGAATGTCTATCTTTGTTTTAGGGTTGGAATACCCTAAAAAGCACGTTGAAGCAAGAAAGGCAGTTTGTGCCTTATGTTTTAATTTAAAACCTCATTCACTTATTTTGGTGCGTGGCATTTCTTAATGCCTTTTGAATTCATTTGAGAAATTCAATAAACTAGGCCAAATGAAATTTTGGTAATAATCACTTAAGACTTTTATCTTGCATTTTAATTCAAATGTATAACTTAATTTGAATGATGATTTATAAATCATTTCAAATAAAAGATATGTATAAAATGCAAAATAAACAATAAACATTATTTGTTTTTGCAATTGATTTAAATTGTTAATCTTTATTTTAAATGATAATCATAAATCATTTAAAATAAATGATATTTCAAAATGCAAAATAAAGTATCTTAAGATGCAATTTCAAATGATAATATTCAAAGAGAGTCAAATGGAGCATCTAAAGTCTTTGCTTTATTCTTGGTGGAGGTTGAGAAAGTTTTGCCAACATGTGGAGCAAAATCAGGGATCTTTGGCAGTTAATTGAGAGTTCACTTTCATATTTGAGTTCTAATTGATTGAAGTTCAGTCAAGGAGTGTTTTGAGGCCTAAAACTCAAGTACACGTTCAATTATGACCCTCTTTTAGAGGGATTTTCAGTTGCATACAACCCATGAGGTTGTTTTGAGTTTTGACAACTCTTTATGCATATTTGGAGGAGCATCTTCAGTTTCATGCCTTGTTTGAAGGAGAAGAAGGACAACACATATTTTCTTGGAGCCAAAATTCAAATTTGAATTTTGAGAGCCTTTTCTATAAGTCCTTCTCTTCTCTCTTTTGTTCACTAGTTCTGAGTTTGGAGGCTGCAGGAGCAGATTATTCCTTGCTTTGTAACTCATTTTCTTGTGATTTCTACAGATTTGTAATGTAGATACTTCTTATTTCTCAATAAAGAAGCTTATTTCCTTCTCTATTTTTTTTGTGTTCTTTGGTATTAGTTGTGAGTCACAGGATTAAATATTGAATTCTTTCATTATTTTATCAATTCCTCAAATATTGAATGCATAGATATTATGTCATAGTGCAGGTCTTAGTTTGTGCTTTCATTCTCATGTATAGGAAGTTTGTGAAAACATTATTGTTTTCCTTTCTCTAAGCATAAGTTCAAGCCTTACCTTAGAACCATTTATGCAGGCATAAGTTTTTGAGTTGTGAAATTATAGCTTTATTGAGTCTTTTGTGAGTTTATCAAACTGCAAATCATTTTGACAATTGGTGAATCACCTTACTTTCCTATTTTAATTTTACTTTATCCTTTTATCTTTTTCCCTCTGTTTAAAAAACCAGTCTTATAAGAAAATCCAAAGGGAACCAGCCCAAAACCTAGAGGTCTATTCTCACCATAAGATACCCACGGCCTAAGAATAGTCCCATGTGCACAGGGTTTATGATTTTTTCAACTTATCTTTGGGTGCAAATCCTTGTGTTAACAATAACCATACAAAGTAACTTACAATCAACAAATTATAAATGGTATGAACCAAAGATCTATTAAATATCGACACACTTCATTATTATTATAACTAAACTTTATCCAATATTGAAGAAAGGAACCATGCAATTATAAGAAACCACAAGTGAACACCAAAATTCAATGCTTTTCTTGCATTGATTTTGAAATGTTTGGTTACAAAAATTCCTTTTCAACAACCCTTACAATGAGAAAATGCTACCCTTTTATAGACAATAATATCAAAACCCAAGGAAAAAATCAATGGTGGAGATTATCTCAACACCAAAGGCCAAGATTATGTTAGCATTTAATATTTGGAGAGCATTAAATATTTTCTACATATTCACCATCCATCTCCAACATAGATATGTTACAAATTTACCTAGGTATATGTAAAATCACATATATTATATTTATTTATTAAATTACATTTTCAACATCTTAGGAAATATGGGGCACAAGTTCCCAAAAATAATACTTTAGAACACATCCAAAAATTAGCTAGTTGGTATGTCACAAAAAGTTGTCTTTTCTTCCTTTGTGACAGTGAACTTCACAAAAGTTGTCAAGATTGGAGTCACCTCATCGTTGGGTGGACTAGAAACGACATGAATATTGTAGCACTAAATGTCATATTGTTCAATTAGTTGATGGTGGAGAGCCACCCAAGTAGCTTTTTGTCCAATAAAATTTTGTTATCTTCTCTAAAATTTGAGCAACTTCGTCCATGCAATCTATAGATAACTCATCGGTAGGCTCCTTGTGTATTAGCAGCTTTTATTACTACTTCAAAAATTGCTCATTTATTTCTTTGGAAATGTTCACTTCAAACTTCATTAATTCTCTCAAAAATTGTCCATAGGAGGCCAAGACTTCTTCTATTTGAGCAACAATTTTATTTACTTCTAGTTCAATTTGAACTACTTCCTTATAAAACTTTAGGGATCCAATAATGTGGTTCCTTAACCAACTCTTTCCTTGGGATACCCTCCTTTATCAAGACTTCATTAGGGAGTCTTTGAATGGCCTTTAGTTTGGGAAACACCAAACTATGGCATTTATCATTGTTATTGCAGTTGTTGGTGTTCTATTTTCTGCGATTAAAAATTTGTAAGAAAAAAATCAAAAAATTATAAAAGTTATTTCAAAAATTATATTTTTGTAAAGCTTTTATTTAAAAAATTGAAAAAAAAGGTTTGGTTGACATGGATGATGGATCATTTGAGAATGTTCTTTGTGTTCTTGAATTGTGTGCCAACCTTCTTTCAGTCTACCAAATCACTCATCTTGGGAATGGGAAGAAAGTTGAGTTTTCTCCATATACAATTGTGGTCAAAAATCTTGAGGATAATGCCTTGGTTGCAGTGGGAAATGCCAATCATGAGTCTCGACTATATCACTTTTCTCACTTTGTGCCTCGTTCTCCTTCTACAACATTGCTTACTCATTCAGATTCAGTGAGTAAGTTATGGCATGAGCGGTTTGGACATCTTAACTACCGCTATCTTCAACAACTTAGCTCACAAGATATGGTCACAGGTCTCCCTCGCATCAACATTTCCAGATGTGCATCATTATTGTTGTAGTTCTCCTCTTTGTAATGTTGTAATCACACTAAAATAAAGTGCCAAAATCCTTCTATTTTAGTGTACTATGTCATCTTTTATGCTTCTTTGGATTGATCTATGTATCCAGTGTTAGTTCCTATATACTCAACAAATGTAGCGACTGCTTACCTGTGCATTTCAGTGTGATGGACTAGATACCATATAGACACTCCTATTTTGCAAGCGATCTACCTGTCTTCAGTAGTTCGGTTCTACATCCAGAGACTTGGTATATATCTCCAGTTGAGATAGGGCTATACCAATTTGTCAAGAGAGTGTCCAGTTAATACTCGTACAATTGTCTCCTTTGTTCTGACCTTATTCCTGTTGTAGTGTGGATTCATCTACAATTCTTCATTCACAGATTCAACCGTTACTCTTGAGTTGACAATTTTAGCTTAGTCATCAGTTATGTGGCATCTTTTGCAGTGGTACCTAATGCTTTCTATCTGTGATTTTCACAATTTGGCATTCTTTTGAAGTAGCATTTGGAAGACTCATCATCATCCTTGGTATGCTCTACATCAGTCTTCACATTGTTTTGCAATGTCTCCTTCTTCAGTTAAGATTGGGGACTCTTGACATTGTGACATTTGGGCAGCGAATCACCTTTGAGGTGGGGGTTGCATGGACTTTCTTCATTATCTCTTATGGGGGGACTTTTTCCTCACACGAGGTTTTGTCCTTCTTATCTTTTTTAGAGCAGTTTCTTGTTTTTTTCAGTTTCTGTCTTTTGGGGAGGAGTTTTGTCCCACTAGGTTTTCTCCTTTTCTTCGGTTGTGAGAGATTGCATTGCATTTGTACATGGGTACCTAACATGGCCTCGTAGTCGGGACCCATCTTTGATTCATTTGCATAATAATCTTCCCCCTAAGTTACACTTAAGGGGGGGTGTTGGTGTGAATAAATGTCTTGTACCTAGTTAGTTCACTTACTAGGTAATTAGTGGACATATTCACATGTTAAGTTTACTTAGGTTGTAAGATTCTTTCTAGAAGGTGTTAGTTGTCATTAGTTGTTATCTTATATTTTGACAACTAACACATGTGACCTAAGTAGTTGTGATAAGTTGTCTCATGTCATATGATTAAGACACTTGTCATAATCCTATGACATCTTGTATCTCACCTTGGCTATATAACCAAGGGGTCTCTACTACATTTGTACATTGACTCTTTTTGCATTCATTGATAGGAATACAATTTATTCTTGTCATATTGATCTTCTAAGTATTTTTTGCTTTCCATAGGCCTTTAGATCTTGGGTGGCTATCTCCATAGCCAAATCTTACAGTAGTCTTCCACTTCTTCCTTGAGAATAAGGAAGTTACTGTGCACCTATATAGCAATGCCAATTTCTTTATTCCCATGACCAAGAATATGCTTCAGCCAATTATGGGTTGGCTAGGCCCAAGATTTCATCTTCTCTATCTTGGTGACTTTGTCTTTCAACAAGACTACTAGAGTTATTGTTTTTCTAAGCTCACTTTGAATAAGAGTGATTAGATGCTTGATGAAGGTGGTGAGTTCAACCACTTGTGACTTTAGCTCAATCTTTGTAGCCTCATATTTATTCATTATTTGCATGATGTTGAAGATTGAACCTTGTAAATCATCTATCTCTTGAGCTCTATTAGAAGGTTTGAGGTTGATAGTGGAAAAACCAAACTCCTCGAATAATATGGTTTGGCTATCTTTATCTATAGTGGAAATGGCCACATGCAGGATTCAAGATCTTGGGCATCTCTGGTCATATGAGATGTTATATTAGTCTTATTCTTATCCTTGGGCTTTTCCACCCTACTCAAGATAGCCTCTAAGCTCAACTTGAGGACTTCAATTATTGACTTCTTATTTTTAAGTTGCCCTTCTAACCATGAAGGAGTTGCAATTTTATTAGTAGACCATGTTTGTAGAGGAGAAGGAGAGGTATCCTTTTGAATGTCTTCTCCATTTACATGCTCCTCTTGCCTCGTGGATTGTTCTATTTCAAGCTCTAAATCTGGAACACCTTATGCAAGATTATATTTCTCTAAGGGATTGTCTTGCTAATGGGAAACTGGCACATCCTCCATAGAAGTTAGGCCTATCATGCCTTCCCTTTCTTGCTCTTGCATATCCCCCAATAATTTATTTATACTTTGTATGGAGGGAGGTTCAAGTGTTTCTTGTGAGGAAGGTGAAGGATTATCCTTTACCAGTTGATTCAATATAGATCTGTTGACCTATGATGGTATTATGACACCTACCTCCTTAGGCATATGGGAGAGGTGAGCTATAAAGGATTGTGAAAGGTCCAAAGAGGTAGCAGAAAGGGAAGAAGGAATAGTGTAAGAAATGGTAGACATGGTGAATTGGGGAGATGGAATGGATGCAGTGGAAGGAAAAGTGGTAGGAGAGGGATTAGGGGGGGAATCAATGGTGATGGGATCAATTGAGGGAGTGCGGATGGAAGTGGTGATATCTATAGAGGTATCAATAGGGGGAGGTGAAGCAGAGATGGTAAGAGGAATAGTGGATGTGGGAGAAGTTTGGGAAACAGGAAGAGAATATGGAGGAACAAAATCGAAAGGAGTGGGTGATAGATAGGAATCTTCCTGATCCTTAGTGGTTTTCTCTATCGAGATTTCCCTAGCCCTTCTATCTCTTTTTGCTTGATTCTTACTCCCCTCTATTGTGCTATCCTTTCTCTTGTAAACCCTTAGTTTTGCAATGGGTTGCCTTTCTTCTTTGGTCTTGAAACATACGAAAAATGTGTGGGAGATGGATAGGAGACCTAAATATGGGATGTGAGATGAGGGACCTATGCCTAAAGCAAAAGGGGGTGTCCAACTAATCACAAATCCACCTTTTTCATGTTCATTAGGAAGAGGGACAATGCCACAAATGACTAGAATCGACTTGCAACCCTTAAGGTGAGTCAACCCTAGGTTTGGACACAATGTTTCCTTAACTTCCTTATGACAAAAATGAATGAATAGTAGTTTTGGGAGAAGAATAAAAGTGCTTTAACAATCAAACCTATGAGATATATCACTTTGAATACAAAGTATTATGATAAAACTGACATAAACAACTATTAACCAGTAGATCTGAGAAGGTTAGGATGGTGTTTCCCTGGCTCCAAAAGTGGGTTTCAGGCTCTTCCAAAGGACATATTCACCCAAGGGAGAATGGGTCTTTGTATAGGGGTCTAAAAATTATTGTTGCAGTCCTTGGATCCTAGATCTATGCTTTTGAATCCCCCAGGTTTGACTATCGAAAAGCTAGAAATAAAACCTGTAGGTGAGTTTTCGTGTCTTGACAACTTTGATGACAACTTTGACAACTTTGCAAAATTGCACTTTTGATCCAATTTCAATCCTTCTTCACTTGCAAATCTACAAACACAAAGAGAGGAGAAAAATGTTTGTTTTTGGTGGATAAGGGTTTGCCTTGGTCAAACCCTACTTTGGTAATTAATCGATAATGACAAAATGACAAAATGAAGGAATTGATGAATGAACAACACTTTTTGCACCTCACCAAACCCTTTAATGGTTGCTCTTAGAGAACCGAAGTCTAACACATCTCTCTAAGGATTGGACACTGTAGGAAATGGCTTGATTGCTTGATAGATCTTGATGCTTGAATGCTTTCTTGAAACTTGAAACCTACATCACAATGTTAGCTCAAAAACATGCATGAACATTCATAAATTTTGCCATCATGATAGGATCTTGAATGCTACAATAAATGACTGATAAATCTACTCTCCATTGCTCTTGTGAAAGTTGCCTTAATGCTAGATGTTTTGAATTGATAAAAATACCTTGTATTTATAGGTGTTTCCTTAATTACCCGACAAACATCACAAGCTGACCTTTGCAATTTTAATTTAGATCATTAAAATGCTACCAAAAACATATTAAAAAATGGGATCTAAGACTTAAGGGGAACCCATTCACCCTTGGGCGAATGGGTCCTAGGCCCTAAACCTAGGACACACATTTTCCAAGATGTGTAATTAAGTGTATGCATTGATTAAATGTGGGTTTCCCCTTTCGAAAAATGAAATTAACTAGACTTGTGAATGCATAATTGAGTCAATTAAAGGCTTAATTTTCCAATTAATTAAGGGGATGCAAACATAATTTGAAAATGTAATGTTTTACATTTTTCTACATTATAGTCTTTTTAGCCTTCCTCTTTTCTTTGGAAGAAGTCCTCGGTTCTTCCTTTGTGGGTTCTTCACCGGGATCAACCTCTAATTAACATGTTCTTCTTCATCAAAAGAATTATGTTCTTTCTTAATCTCATTTTAAATTAATTCTACCCCTTTTTCCATGAGAGAAGAGGTTTGGGATTCTACCCATTTCTTAGTCCTTTTCAGAATTGGCCTTGTTATTACATCAATATTAATAACCTCCTCCTCTATACAATCCCGAAGTGGAATTGGCTTATCAACCACTTCATTATACTCATCCTCCTGCAATACTTTTCCATCCTCCTACACTTGGTTAGGAATAACAAAGAGATGGAGAGTTCTAATATTCTACAATGTCCTAGAGTAGGTTATTTTCCTAACCTCTAGATCATCCTGCCAATTGGCCCAAAATTCCTTAATTTCTAACTTGTGCCCATATTTTTGACCCACTAATTTCTTCATCTTACCATAAGGGTCAAAATATCTTACATGACTATGGAAGTTAAAGCCAAAATATTGTATCTCCACATATGAATACTCAGTTGATTGAGCTGAGGGATTGGCATACAATCCTCTACATATTGCCAAAGGATATGGCACTCATGTTGTGTGTTTACCTTTCAATAGTTGGTTCGAAGCACAAAGATTCCTCTTCATTTCTAGCATCATAATTTTGTCATTAAGGTATTTAGGCAGCCTATACATAGCCCCTGATAAACCCTCCATTATGAAATAAGTGAATTTTTAGAATTGGATAAACTAATACCCAAACCTCTTGAGCATCTCCATGGTTAAGGAAGAGAGCCTTCTATTTAAGTCCCCTTACAAAGTTTGGACTATGAACATTTCAAAAGCATCATTTACCCTTTTGTAGTGATTCTTTACATTTTACATCTACAATTGAGGGTAGTAGACATAAACCTTATATTGATTAGGGTCAGTACCAATATGACCCAAACATGTCAATCCTCTATATCTAAAGTTTTCAACGAGGATGTATACTATGTAGGAAGTCATGAAGAACATCTTGGTTTTCTCTAAATTGGAAAATTGTTGGTGGATGTTGTCACTTATTATTTAGGCCCAATGAAACTTCTTGGTCCCTCTCAAGGTTTCTTCAACATATTAAAACATCTTATTCTTAAATGTGGATTTCAATCAGATTCCCATTACTCTACTTTGAAGTGTAATAGGGTCATTGACTTCAGTGATGAAGTCACTTTTATACAATAACTTAGGCAATTTGTGGGAAAAGGACTTGAGGTGCTTCATCCACATCTCATTCAAAAATTTCATATAGGCCTTCAACCCCTCATCAAATAGTCATGTGGCCTTCTCTCTGGTTGTTAGGAACATGATGGAGAAGGATGGGATACCAAAAGTTTGTACAATAGAGGCAACAAAAAAATCTACTAACACTCTCTCATCAACAACTATTATCTTCCTTGAGTCTTTTTGTTGTGTTATTTTATTTCCATTATCAAATATAGATATTGCACAGTAGTAGGGAAGCCAACAACTTGGGTTATCCCACTTTGAACTATTCTCTTTGCAAGATCAATTTGTTTGACCTAAAAGATCCTTTCTAAAAATTCTTCAATGTCCACATGTCCCAAATTGGTATCCCCAATCATGCTACAACTAGAAGTAATCCTAGTAGGGGGCTGCACACATTTGAACTCCTACTTCATCCTTTTTGTCCTATCCATGGAATCTGCACAACACACTTTGAATGAGAAAATTGACAATTTATCATTAAATCTAAGAAACTCCTTAAATGGATCCTCTTGAATGATCATAAATCTTAGCATCATCATGCATGCATATCATCTGATACCCCTAGAAGCGATAACAATAGTTATTTTGTAAGGGTAATCAAATTTAACTTACACCACTGGGTAAAGAGATCTTGCAAAAAAACCAAGCATTCAACCTTTGTGGAAAAATATAGCCTTTTAAACCTTGCAAAGATTTGATATACCTTCGACCTAGGGTCATTAGTTACCATATTTACAAAAGGAAAAGAACTTTGCGGAGCATCAACCTAGACACAATCTTGCAAAGAAATCACATGCAGAAAATAATGCAAAAAAACCTAAGAGACACAAACAAGGTTGGGTATCCCCCTAATCTCCACAAAACCTAATTTTGCAAAAAATGACCTGATCTGGTCTTATAGAAAATCGACATGCCCATGTCCTAGTAATCAATTTGTGAAGAAATGATGCAAGGAAATCCATGCGATAAAGAAAACTAGAGGAGCGAGACAAAGTCAAGCACCCTTGAAACTCCACAAACACATTAAGGTAATTAAATTCATTCTTGTGGAAAAATGAACTAGACTCTATTTTCCATGGATTTGACACTAGGTCAAATAACCATTGGAACTCCACAACTGAAGGTTTTGTGCAAAACAACTAAAATACTAACTGCAAAAAATCAAAGGGTATGTGGATAAGGTTGAGAGACCACTAGATCCATACATTCTCAAATTTCTACAAACTAAGAAATGATTTGTATTTCATGGAAAATTTATTTTTTGCAAGAAACTTACTTTGATTTAGTCTTGGGAAAAGGATATAGGATTTTGCATTGCCCGAAAGTCCATAAAAACTAAAATTAAAATGTAACACTTTGTGCAAATATTTGCAACATCAAATCTAACCATTGAAAGATGACCTATTTGCACAGGAATAGACCCATAGATCTTCGCAAAAACCCAACCTATGAAAAAAAATCCCTAATTGGCTAACCAATCAAGATAAAAACTTTATCTAGGTATTCCAACATCTCATTTTCGTAGACTGACATATAATTAGACCTAAATTATTGAGGCTTCTTCTAGCATAATCACACCTCTAAACTCAAAATACTCAAACACCCATCACTTATACCATTTCAAACGCTAGTCCAAGAAATCTGACACACACCAAGGAAAATTTACCAAGAAAACCATCATTAAATACACATTAAATAACCCTAGACTTTATCCACTCAACTAGTTGACATACTAAAATTTGATATGGAACTTAGAGGAGAACCTAAAAATATGATGCAAATCAATTAGAATCAAGGGTATTTGGCAAGGAAGCCTTGCAAATCATGATAATAGACAAGATTAGGTTACCACAAAGCTCCAAAATGTTAGTTTGGCTCTTCAATAAATTGAAAATAACTTCAAAATTGAGTCTAGTGCTTAAATACCCCTAGCCAACTACCCTCATTAATGATCTTTAGGATAGGGTGGTGAGAAACTTCTTGCAAAAATCCGACAATCGCTCAACCTTTGTGGAAAAAAAAGCCCCAATTTCTTAGAAAATTGACCCCTCCTTGACCTTGCAGAGAATGAGGGATCATTCGACTAGGGTCTAAATCTCCACAAACCTCTTCAAATATAAACTTAGAAGGCCAAAAAAAGAACTAAAACCAACATAAGCAAGCACCCAAGACTCCAAATCAAACAAGCATATATCCAAAGGAAACTAACCTAAAACACTCTAACTTATAACTTGAAAGGCAAGGAAAACCCAACAAAATAAAAGAGGGGGTCCTCGCTTTCAACATGACATGTGTGCAAGGAACAATAGTATTAATGAACCTACATTTGAGAAATATGAACATTCAAAATTTCATGTGTAGAAGAAATATCTTAATTCTAAAGGCATATGGTGTGGAGCTCCAAAATGAATTTATTGAGGGATTTGAAGTTACTAATATGGGTTTGAGATTACTAAAAAAATTAGAAAAGAAACATTTAAATAAAAATAAATTCTATGAAGCTAATTCAAAAAGTGAGTTGGAGCTACAAGAAACCTATTTGAGTGACTTTCAAAAAGACTATATAGAAAATTATGTTTTAGAAGAGAAGTTGATTTTTGCAGTAGTCCTAACAATAGTTCATTATCATTACATGACTTTGGATGTCATGAGGAATATTTGAAGAAACAATTGTTTGTGATACATGAGAATTAAGTGTAAGTCCTAATAAGGTTGGACAACATACAAAAGTTTATTGAATAGTTAATACAAAATGTGAAGAGAGAACAACTTGATCAAACTATCACTCTAACAACTTACAAATAGTCAAAGGTGCAATGAAAATAATGAAATCTAAATATTTGTATTTGATTAAAGATAGAGATGTGGTCATAAAAATTATACATGAGGCTTTAATTGCATCTAAGGAAATGGAGATTAAGATTGATGAGCTCACCTTTAAGCTTAAATAAACTAAAAAACCTTTAAAAATATATTTAAATGACACTTTTAGAGGTAGAAAATCAACTTGATGCTTCATAACAATTCAAGTAACAAGAGAATGAAGCGATGGAAAAGGAAATTAGGTAGTTAATTGATGAGCTTGATAGTTTTCAAGAGGATTTTTATTTAGAGCATGTTCCAGAGAAATAAGAAGTTTGGGTCAATAAGAAGATTGGTTTAAGCAAGAAAGAAATAAATTTCATTTTTTTTATAACCCACTTTTTGAAATGGAATCAAAGTTGAATTTTAATAATCCATTTTTTTAGATGGATGTTGGGAAATTTTGTGGTTGAAATTTTATATATTGTGGTAATAATAGAGAGGTGCAACAAAAGTCATTAATACCATCAAAGGTCTCAAAGATTGGGAATTGCAAATTCTCAATATTGATATGTGATCCAAGTGAAAATTTCAAAATTAGTGTTGTTGTCATCATACAAATCAACCACCACATGATTTCATTTGAATGAATACAAGTGGGTTGACAAGTATTCTCAATAAAGGGATGGATCAATTTTTAGTCAATGGCTATTGGAAAGGATTTTCAATCTTTACATGAGTATTTTCAGGGATTATAATGCTCACATTTCTTTTTTGTCCAAGGTTTTTTCAATTTTGTATTTGTTCCATTTTCAAGTTGCTAATTTGGGTGAAATCATATTATAAGTTGTTATTTTCATACTTGAACAACTACAAGGTTGATCATTTTGAGGCCACTAAATTATTGGGAAATGTTGGTGAATAGTGTCAACTAAAGAAAATGAATACTTTAGCCAACATAGCTTTAATCTGGGTGGAGAACTAGGTGATTCACTACTGTCATAATTTGTCTTCAACTTGCACACATGTTGATTTGTGTTCTCTCTTGGAAGGAATAGCTTACAACAACAAATTAATGAAGATCATCTTGAGAAGACATGTGTTATGGATTATGCACACTTGATGATCAAATTATTTTCTAAGTTTCTAAGAGATATTGTTGTTAATGGGGTTGAGAGTTGTACACTTTTTGGTTCAAATTGTTTCACTTGTCAAGTAAGGGAATTGAGCTTGAAAATTGTATGCAATTTTTCAAACCTTTGGAAGAAGACATCATTGGACTTCAAGTCAAAGAGGAAAATTTGAAATATTTTCTTATGTTTTGGTTCCAAAATGGAAATATTATACTTATGGTATGGTAACATATGCACATCTTTGTTACTTTCATCCCATACGAGAACAAATTATCTTTCAAAAATTTGAATGACTTTCTAAAGGATCATAAGTATATTATGGATAGTAGTCTTCATAAACTTCTATGGCAAGATAGATGTCATTTGGCATGAGAAGGATCCAAACTCTATGGGAATCACAGTATGGTTTAGTGTATTGGTATAGTAAAGTTAGATCTTTGAAGTCTACACTTGCTTGGAAATTCAAGATGTAGTTTGGTTAAAGAGATATATTAGGGTTAACGATAAATTTTGATGAGATATGTTGGGAACTCCATTGTTTGAAAAATGAATTGATCAATTGGAATTAATGAGTTGAATTAGCATTGCTTGAGGACAAATAATTTTGGGGAGGACTTGTTATCTGCTGAAATTGCACCCTTATCAAGTTGCAGAACTTGATACTTCAGAGAAACATGGGGACTTTTCCAGGTTGTGGGTCACCTAAAAATAGAAAAGAACCTCCGGAGAAGGCCGGCTTCCTATGCTGGCAGTATCACCTAAACTACTGATTTTGTAAGGTAAAGGGAGAAGATTACTAAAGCAAAATAGAAATGGTAGGAACTAATCCCTATGGTGATACACCGAATTGATAGGAATCATGAAATAAAATAGATGAACATACCCGTGGAAAACTAATGATAGTTATTTCATTTACTCAACATCATTTTGTGAACTTATGTATAATTCATGAAAAGGATTAATCTGCATATACATTTTAAGAAGGAAAGATAAATTTCACAACTTTAAAGTTCAAATGCAGATTTAGGAAAACACAGTTCAAAACTTACATAATTTGAAAGAAAAATGAAAATAATATGAACACTAACACTGGTTTCCAAGGTAATCTCTATATTTTATATTCCAAATTTCAAATGAGTTACAAAGCATACATCAGCTGAGAAAGGATTTGAGAAAAATCACTAACTCTCCAATATGCATAATTCGAACTCCCTTTTACAAAGAGGCCAAAATGCCACTTTATACAACAAAAAACCCTCCCCTAAAGAATGTGTCGGCCCCTCCTTTAGGGTTTACCAAAAATATCAGCCTTTAGAAAGATCTGCCCTTAGATCTTTTGAATCAAGTTACTTATGCATTAAATGTGTATCCCCGCTGTCCATGTCGGTGAAGGATCGCTCCTGGAATGGCCTCCAGATCTTTTGGAATAATCGCATTAACCTCTGGCCCCCGTGTCCACCCTCGAACCTCGTTAGAGCTGCCTTGAATGTTCTTGAGTGACATCATAAATGTCAATCTACCTTTGCCAATAGACACCACAGTTGTCACTGAGACTCGCAGTTTCTTCCCTTTCTGCCTTTTTCCTGCTCAAGATCTTTCTTCAAGTTGACCGTCTTCGAGAAGTAGCATCCGACCTCCCCTGTTAGATCTCTTCACAGATGACACCATTGGACACCAAACCGATCCATCATCCTTTGATCACAAAGCAGATCCATACCACTCAAATTCTGTTGATCTTCCACAGGGGCGGTCACAACAGTCAAATAGTCAATGGTTTGCCCTCGACTTTCTCTAATTGGCTGAACACATGCCACTTAGGCTTTCCAAGCGGTCAAAGGCTACTCAAACAGAATCGCATGTCAGTGAGACACTAGCTATGTCTCCCCAATGCGATTAGACTTCACAGCAACAGTCGACATAGCATACAACTGTTGGCAAGACCTCATATCGAGCTGCAAAAGTTATACCGATGTCCCAAAATTGTCGCCCAGACTATTGCTATCGGCTAGACATCATAGTGAGTCCTTAAGAGTCATACTGATATCCAAAACCATCGGCAAGACTATCGCTTTCGGCAAGAGTTCATATCAAAAGCACCTGACAGTAGATATCTTTCCATTTAGACCATCGACAAGAGTCTCGGCGATGCTCAACACTAACACACCCATCAACAAGACAAATAGGTCAGAAAAAGGTCTCAGCGAGCCTCCATCGGTCACATCAAAGAGTTAAAACTATCAGCAAGACATCATACCGATGGCACCTCCTTTTGGCGAGACCACCAGCGGTCGACAAGACATCTCCCTGAGCGCAAAACATTACCCCGAAGCCACAAACCTTCGGCGAGACCACTGGTCATCGGCAAGACATCACGCCAAAGCCACAAACTTTCCCCAAGTGCAACTTCTTTCGGCGAGACTTCATTTGGTCGGTGAAACATCACCCCGAACTCAAAACACTACACCGAAGGCACAATCCTTCGACGAGACTTCATCAAGTCGGCAAGAAATCATGCCAAATCCTTCATCTTTCGATGAGACCTCACCCTGTCGGCCAGACATTACACCGACGCTAAATCCTTTCCCTAAGACCATTTCGTTTCGATGAGACTTCAATGAGTCAGAGAGACATCTCCTCGATGCAAATCTTTTCGCCGAGACTTCCACCATTCAGCCAAACTTCTCCCCGATGGAGAGATATATAAAAACTCATGGCTACCGAAATATCTGGACGCCCAGGGTATTTCAAATGAATATAGCACAACAACCAGTCGGCAAGACATTCAGCTGGTCTCAACGACTTTCTTCTATGAGGAGTTTTGTGCCAAATCTGATCGAGGCATGCTTTCCAATAGACTTCCTTGTGAAATAGCATCAGATGAAGACCTTCCCAATGAAAACTGAACACTTGCACGCTGGGCTCAACCCTTATGGGAGCCACATTTAATCCACGTGCCAAATTTAAAACATAATTTCTCTTGATTGAGCCCACAGATGAAAATCGGGTAACATTTCTAGCAACCTCAACTGGATGTTTGCCTGCTAAACATGCAAACCAGTAGCCTAGGCCTATCCATTGGGCATGGAGTCATTGGGAAAACTCAGAAACAGACCTAGAGTAGTTTTGTACATGGTTGTAACTCATTTGTAACTCATTAGAACAAGTCAGGACACATGGAAACTTATTGAAAACAGGAAAAACTGAAGTGAAACTATTTATTGTGTTGAGACAGCACCTAGAGAATGAAACGACAACTAAACTAAAGTGCGACAGCACTTATTGAAAGCATGAAATCTAACCTAAAGCATGTACAATGACAAATCATACCTCAAAACAATGTTTGAGGTGAATCCCATTAACTGGGATTGGTAACTTTTCTCCATCCATGTTTGATAACTAGAATGCATTATGCTCTTTGCATTCAGTAATAGTAAACGAACCCTGCCTAGAAATGATCAAACTTTGTGTGCTTTCCTGGTCCACTCTTTAGCACATCCCACTTGAGAACAATATCACCTTTAGTTTTTTGGTTGTAGCTTTCTTATCAAATGTTCTCTTTGTTTGGAGCTGATGATACTCCAAAGTTTTCATTGCCTTATCTCTTGATTCTTCAAGCTCCATGAGCTTTGCATATCTCACAGACATCGGGTCCTGTTCTTCATACATCTCCAATTGGTGAACAATGTCTAGAGCTGGAAGCTCCATAGATAGAGGTAATCTGGCCTCTTTACCGTAAATGAGTACATACGGAGAATTACCAACTGATCTCTTAGGGGTTATCCTATCTGCCCAAAGCGCATATTTCAATGTGGTATGCCAAACCCTTTCATTCTCCTCCATGGTCCTCTTAATAATTCTGATCATATTTTTATTTGTACTTTCAGCTAAACCATTACCCTGTGGGTAATAATTGGAGGAAGTATTCAAATGAATTCCGTGTTTAACAGCCCAACCTGTGACTCTTAACCCAACAAAAGCAAGAACATTATCTGAAATGATGGAGTCAAGGACTCCAAATCTGGTGATTATATCTTCATAAAAGCTCAAAACTAAAGATTCATTTGCTTCTTGCAAAGATACTACCTCTGTCCACCGTGTAAAATAGTCTATGGAAGTGAGCACCCACTTGTGACCAGCACTGGAAGGTGGATTAATTGGTCTGATAAAGTCAATCCCCCATCTCATGAAGGGCTACTCTACTTGAACTGCATGTAAAGGCATAGCAGGTAACTTTTCCTTTCCTGCAAATAAGCACACTTAATACACTTCCTTGACCATGCATATGCATCTTTAAACAAACTGGGCCAGTAGTAACTAGCTCTCATGATTTTCCAAGCAGTTGTCCATGGAGCAAAATGACCTCCTGAAACCCCATCATGAAACTCATGAAGTACCTGCTCTGTTTGATCAGCATCAATACACCTTAATAAGACATCATTCAGATCTTTCATGAAAATAATACTATCAATGAGGACATAAGGAATTGATTGTAATCTGAAGTATCTTCATTTTTCTCTGTCTAGACCTGGTGGATATTCACCAGTACAAAGAAAGTGGGTCATTTCTTGAATCCAACCTGCAACTGATGCAGGTGCAATAGCTTGAACATTTTGAGGCTCATCAATATTAGCTAAAACAACATCAGTACTTGATTTCTGTACATCTTCAGGGGTTGAGGCAAGTTGCTCACAAAGTCCTCTACCCCTGACAATTTTTGTGATGTTGATGTCAACATCAAATTCCATTACTTTTGTGATCCACCCTGCTCTTTTCTCACTCAGATCTTTGTTCAACATAAATTCCTTTACACTTGGGTGTGCAACCAAAATATGAATTTTATTGTTTGAAACTAAAGGTTTAAACTTCTTTAGTCTTCTGATCACAGCGAGAACATGTTTCTCAACAAATGTATATTTCTGTTCATAATCAACAAGTCCTCGACTAAAGAAAGCTATTGGCTGCTCTAAATTATCACTATTTTTTTGAATAAGCATAGCAGAAATTGAACTAATGCCACCAAAAGCATACAAAAAGAAGTCTTTAGAGAAATCAGGATTTACCAGTGTTGGGGTTGTTGCTAAAGCTTCCTTGATTTCTTCAAAGCTATGTTTTGCTTCTCTTGACCAACTAAAAACTACATTCTTTTTAAGCATGGCCATCAAAGGCTACAGTAAATTTGCAACATCAGGAATGAATCTTTTTAAAAAGTTGATTCTCCCTAAAAATCTTTGCAATCCTTTCTTGTGATTAGGTAATGGCAGTTCGAGTATAGCTTTAACTCTTTCAGGATCAATGGTAACTCCATCTTTTGATACTATGTGACCTAACAGTTTACCTTCATGAACTGCAAAAATACTCTTTTTCGGATTGAGAGATATTCCATATTCTCTGCATTTTTCAAAAACTTGCTTTAGATGTGACAAGTGTTCATCTGCATTCTTTGAATATACAGTTATATCATCTAAGTAAACCAGCAAAAATTTCTGAATTAAACTTTGAAGTGATATATCCATGGCACGCTGAAAGGTGGCACCAGCGTTAGATAAACCAAAAGGCATTCTCTTATAGGCCATAGTGCCCCATTTTGTTGTAAATGCTGTTTTATACTGATCCTCCTCTTTGACTAGAATCTGGTTATAACCAGAATATCCATCTAGAAGAGAAAATCTCTCTGAACCAGCAATAGCTTGGAGAATTTGTTCCATAGACGGTAAGGGATAATGATCTTTCAAAGATGCTCTGTTAAGGTCTCTAAAATCTACACATAATCTTACCTCACCATTCTTTTTTCTAACCGAAACAAGGTTAGAAACCCAGGATGTGTGTTTAATTGGAAACACAATACCCCCCTCGACTAACCTGGTCAACTCTTTGATCATTAAAGGTTCAAATTTGGGGTTCAAGGGTCTCTGTTTTTGTCTAACAGGCTTGGCTCCAGGTTCTAACTCAATTGTATGTTGTGCAATATGAGGATCAAACCCTTTCAAATCAAAATATTTCCAAGAAAAAACATCATGATACTCTTGGCATAAAGTAATGAAAGCCTTCTTATCTTCAGCTAAACAAATTTTACCTAATTTGAGAAGCTTACATTTAAAAATTTCAACTTCCTCATAATGATCTTCTTTGACTTGAATGCCGACTTTGTTTTTCTTAAGCTGATCATCAGAATTGAATATGGATTCCAAGGTAACCAGCCCTTGGGAAGCTTATTTGTCTTCTGTTGTATTACTTGATCATCATACTGTTGTTTAATCCTTTCCTGGTTCACTACAGAGAATTGATCTTCTTGGAGCAGAAAGGTTAATATCTGCTCATCACTTTCAAATACCTGCTAGTTAATGTTGTTATTAGGAATTGATGGCCTGATAACCACCTTGACATACTGCTATATTTTATCCTTTTTGATATCGCCTGGGATATCAAACTGTGCTCCAATTGCTGCAAGTCTATCAACATACTTATTTTGATTTCTTGGAATATAAATCAGATTGAAAGCGTTAAACTCTTCAATTATGTTCCAAACTCTGTTTCTGTATGACTTCAAAACATCATTCTTGGCAACATTCAGTCCTCTAACCTAGTTAACTATCAATTCACTGTCTCCATAGACTTTCAAAAAGTCAATTCTTCTTTTCCTTGCCCACTCAAGGCCTTGAATGAGTCCTTCATACTCAGGACTGTTGTTAGAACATGCAAAAACAAAACGAAAGGCTGAAAAGTACTTATCACCCTGTGGAGAAACCAGCATTGCACCTCCACCTGCTCCATTCTTGCTTCTAAAACCATCAAAAAACATTTCCCAAAGTTCACTTCGTTGTTGCAACAACTAATTTGTACCATTTTCAAGGTTTGGAACCTCTGCATCAGGTTCAAGCATCACATAATTACCCATACCGACATCTTGAATAAAATCTACAGGATTGTCCAACACATTTTCAGCTGCCCATTCATGTAGCAGCACATCAGGAACAACTTTTGCTTGAAGTTCTTGAGTGGCAGCCAGTTCACTGTCAATAAAAATGACATAATTTGTGTCTACAACAATAGGAACAACGTTGATAGGACTTGAGTTATACAACTCAATGTGATCTTTAGCCAACTTTTCAGATTTAATGGTAACCTTAGTTCAATATCTTGTTCTAAACAACATATGTGACCAATCAGCTGACACATAACCACCTATCTTAGCTGTAAAGTCTCTTGAGAGGCACAAAGAAAAGAAAGGTGGGAGATCTTTGACACATATGTCCTGAGGAACTAAAAAATTCGGACAAGCATGAAGGGTAAGACTCAAATCTTTAATAACACCCAATGTATTAACAAAAGTACCATCCAATTGAATCACTCCTTTCTCTAAAGGCTGATACTTTAGTCCAAGCTTGTCAGCAATTTTCTTTGGCATTACTGAGCTACTAGCTCCACTGTCTACCATATAGTTATGAACCAACTTATCACCTATGATTACAGATACATAAAATGGAGGAGGTTTGACTTCTTTTTCGGCCTCTTTGCTGGGCTGTTTATAATTTTCTTGAGGATTATTTGTCAAGACAGTTCTAACTTGACCTATTGGAGACTCAGATTCATCAGACATTTTTAAGTTTGACAAGGCTGACTATAACATATCTTTTTGACCTAGAATAGCTAATGAATCCCACATAGACATCGTTACGTTCATCTTATTCATACTATCAATAATATTATAGGGTGCAACTGGGTTTACTTTATGATGTACCTTTATGCCAACATGATCAACTTGCAAGTGTGGCTGCTCCTTGACTGGGAGTTGCTGATTCGTTTGCAAAACGTGAGTCACTTGAGATGTAGATGGTTCTGCAACTATTGTTTTTCCTTTATCAGCTACTTGATCAAGCTCGAAAGCTCTTTTATTTTCCCTTGTGTTAGCTGCAACTGGAGAATTATCTACATTCAATCCACAAAATTCTTCACCTTGCCAGTTAAGTAGGGTAGTTTCATTGGTAAGCTGATCTTGGTGTTGTAGAGGTGCATCATTGAGTGCATTCTACTGTGAATTTGAAGCATTATGTACCATAAGTGCTTGATTAATAAATCCATTTGAGCAAATGGCTTGATTGTGAGGTTGGTTGCAAGGGTCATACCACTCATAATCTTCTGCTAAGTTATTTTGAATAGGGACAAGATCCTTAACTGCACTAAAAGTGCTGGAGCATAAGCTTGAAAAGGTCTTGTGTTTACATTCTGTCTTGGGCCTTGGTAGTTGCCTTGATAAGCCTGTCTATTACCTTGATATTTCCTGCTGAATATGTTGTTGATAAGGCCTATTATATGATTTTTGTTTTTTCACAAGCTGTAATAAACTTTTGATCTCCTGTAACTCATTTGAAGAACTTGAAACAACAGTTTCTTTTGTTACAGTAGCTGGAACAACAGTTGATACTACTAGTGGCAAAGGTGCAAAAGGTGGTATCTACAGAGGGATATGCGAATGAATATCTAGAAATATAGGCATTGGTGGCCTAGGAGCAAGTTTACCAGCTTGTATTAGGCTGTTTTCAGCTCTGATTGCTACTTCATAAGCATCTGAAAAAGACACTCCTCCCATTGACTGTATTAAAACTGAAATATCGCTATTTATAGCTCTAAGATAATACAGGAAGGCATATTCAGGTGAAGGCCTCACTGTAGCAGGAATCCTATCCCATGTTCTTTGAAAACGGAAATTGAAATCCATCATTTGCTCCTGAGGGGCTCTCTTTATAGTTGTAAGTTGTTCTACCAAAGACAAGTTATCTGACTTATCTTGAAACTGTTTATGCAACTTGTCTCCAAATTCATCCCAAGTTGTGATTGAGCCTACTGCTAAACCCCTATACCATTGCACAACTCTTCCTTTCAATGAAGCAGCTAACAATCTCACAGCAACATCCTCTTGAGTTATGTGATGGACTCCGCATAATGAAGCCACATCTCATATATATTCAATCGGGGTAGTCTGATCTTCCCCAGTGAAAGTTAGAAAACTTTTCAAATCTACCATTGGAATGTCATTGTGTTGTGCCAAATTTAATGGACTACCTCCATTAAAAGCAAAAAATGGTTGATTCCTTGCCATCTATATAGCAAGAGGTGGGTTTACTTGCACTCTAGGTGAAACAAAAGACGGGACAACAATATGGGATCTCACAGATGGAGGAGTAGATTTGGTTCTTCTAGAATAGACAAATGTTGTCCTTGGCCTTTCTGTTGCCCTGCCTTTTCTCCTTGGTGGGGAAAGCTATAAATATTCAAAAGGAACTAAGCTGCTCTTTGTCTAAACTCTTCTCATAAGCTGTAAAAGCACTGATTCTAAAGTTCTTTCTCTTCACGAAGTCACCAAGCATGCTGAAATAACTTTTGCAAAGTTTGAAACTTGTTGGTTGCATACCAAACCAACAATATAACATGGAACTTGTCCCACTGGGCGTGCCAAAAATTGTTATCTGCTGAAATTTCACCCTTATCAAGTTGAAAAACTTGATACTTCAGAGAAACATGGGGACTTTTCCAGGTTGTGGGTCACCTAAAAATGGAAAAGAAACTCCAGAGAAGGTCAGCTTCCTATGCTGGAAGTATCACCTAAACTACTGATTTTGTAAGGTAAAGGGAGAAGATTACTAAAGCAAAACAAAAATGGTAGGAACTAATCCCTATGGTGATACACCGAACTGACATGAATCATGAAATAAAATAGATGAACACACCTGTGGAAAACTAATGATAGTTATTTCATTTACTCAACATCATTTTGTGAACTTATGTATAATTCATGAAAAGGCTTAATCTGCATATACATTTTAAGAAGGAAAGATAAATTTCACAACTTTAAAGTTCAAATGTAGATTTAGGAAAACACAGTTCAAAACTTACATAATTTGAAAGAAAAATGAAAATAATATGAACACTAACACTGGTTTCCAAGGTAATCTCTGTATTTTATATTCCAAATTCCAAATGAGTTACAAAGCATACATTAGCTGAGAAAGGATTTGAGAAAAATCACTAACTCTCCAGAATGCATAATTCGAACTCCCTTTTACAAAGAGGCCAAAATGCCACTTTATACAACAAAAAACCCTCCCCTAAAGAATGTGTCGGCCCCTCCTTTAGGGTTTACCAAAAATATCAGCCTTTAGAAAGATTTGCCCTTAGATCTTTTGAATCAAGTTACTTCTGCATTAAATGTGTATCCCTGCTGTCCATGTCGGTGAAGGATCGCTCCCGGAATGGCCTCCAGATCTTTTGGAATAATCGCATTAACCTCTGGCCCCCGTGTCCACACTCAAACCTCATTAGAGCTGCCTTGAATGTTCTTGAGAGACATCATAAATGTTGATCTACCTTTGCCAGTAGACACCACAGCTGTCACTAAGACTCACAGTTTCTTTCCTTTCTACCTTTTGCCTGCTCAAGATCTTTCTGCAAGTTGACCGTCTTCGAGAAGCAGCATCTAATCTCCCCTGTTAGATCTCTTCACATACGACACCATTGGACACTGAACTGATCCATCATCCTTTGATCATAGAGCAGATCCATACCACTTGCATTCCGTTGATCTTCCACAGGGGCAGTCACAACAATCAAATAGTCAATGGTTTTCCCTCGGCTTTCTCTGATTGGCTGAACACATGCCACTTAGGCTTTCTAGGTGGTCAAAGGCTACTCAAACAGAATCGCATGTCGGTGAGACACTAGCTGTGTCTCCTCAATGCGATTAGACTTCACAGCAACATTCGACATAGCATACAACTGTCGGCAAGACCTCATATCGAGCCACAAAAGTTATACCGATGTCCCAAAATTGTCGCCCAGACTATCGCTATCGGCCAAACATCATAGCAAGTCCTTAAGAGTCATACCGATATCCAAAACCATCGGCAAGACTATCACTTTCGGAAAGAGGTCATATCAAAGGCACCTGACAATAGATATCTTTCCATTTAGACCATCGGCAAGAGTCTCGGCGATGCTCAACACAAACACACCCATCGGCAAGACAAACAGGTCAGAAAAAAGTCTCAGCGATCCTCCATCAGTCACACCGAAGAGTTAAAACTATGGGTGAGACATCATACCGATGGCACCTCCTTTCGGCAAGACCACCAACGGTCAACAAGACATCTCCTCGAGCACAAAACATTATCAACAAGACATCACACCAAAGCCACAAACTTTCCTCAAGTGCAACTTCTTTTAGCGAGACTTCACTTGGTTGGCGAGACATCACCCTGAACTCAAAACACTACACCAAAGGCACAGTCCTTCGGCGAGACTTCATCGAGTCGGCAAGACATCATGCCGAATCCTTCATCTTTCAGCGAGACCTCACCCTGTCGGCCAAACGTTACACCGACGCTAACTCCTTTCCCCGAGACCATTCCGTTTCGGCGAGACTTCTATCATTCGGAGAGACATCTCCCCGATGCAAATCTTTTCGCCAAGACTTCCACCATTCGGCCAAACTTCTCCTCGATAGAGAGATACATAAAAACTCATGGCGACTGAAATATCTAAACGTCAGGGGTATTTCAAATGAATATAGCACAATAGCTAGTCGGCAAGACATTCAGCTGGTCTCAGCGACTTTCTTCTCTGAGGAGTTTTGTGCCAAACCTGATCGAGGCATGCTTTCCAATAGACTTCCTTGTGAAATAACATCAAATGAAGACCTTCCCAATGAAAACCGAACACCTACATGCTGGGCTCAACCCTTATAGGAGCCACATTTAATCCACGTGCTAAATTTAACACATAATTTCCCCTGATTGAGCTTGTAGGTGAAAATCGGGTAACACTTGTAATATCCCTTTTTTGGTCTAATTCAATATTTTTGGAAACTCCAAATTTCTTGGAGTGTCAACTTTATCAAAAGGGTATTTTGATAGTGGTAGAGATTTCTCAAAACCAAGGTGAGTATAATGGTACTTTATACATATGAATTTGACATTTTTGGAACACTCCACACTTCTTAGAGAAATATGACATCATGGGAGGGTACCAACTTGTTGGGATTAGCCAAGATCTAAAATCATGAAACAACCTTCCACCAATGAAAAAAATATGAGCACAATAAGATATCTAACATATAAAAATAAAGAGAGTGTAAATACATAATGATGAACCTTATATGGGAAAGGATGAGGAGGTGAGAAGGTAGAGTGAAACTCTAACTATCCCTCAAAATGTGTAACACTTGTGATATCACTTGACAAGTGTGTTAGCAAGTGTAAAGTGCGCATACACTAGGTGTCTCAAATGATTAGGACACATGTCTCGACCACATGAAGTGAGATAAAAGTATGAGAAATCCTACGTAAACTTAAGCTAAGTGTGAATAGGTCAATATTAGGAAGGTGATTATCTAACTATTTTGATAATGAATCTATTTATACTAACACCCTCTTAAGTGCAACTTAGAGAGTAATGTATGCAAGATGATGAGTCCCGACTACTAGGTCTTATCAGGTACTCATGTATAAGTTTCTCATAAAGCGTAGTCAAGGAGAAAACCTATTAGGAAATAAAAACCCCTCTCCAAAAGAGAAATGATGCAAGTGAAGAAGATATGTGATAGAAGGAGGATTCATGATGACCTCCCAAGAACTACGTCTAAGATAAATTATAATGAATGTTCCCCCATAGGAGATAAAATAGAGGTCTATGCGATCCCCCCAAAAAATGAGAAGGAATAAATAAACTCCATGCAAGGAAAATCTTCCTCCCAAAATTGATAAGAGAAGAGAAATAATGTAGCCTCCCCTCAAAATGATATTTGTAGTGTTGGTAGATGCTCAACAATATATTTTGAAGATGATCTATGAACGTTGAACAACATTTCTCCTATGATGAGCCTTGCTAGCTCACTGCTCAAACCCCTGTCTTTTTCTTAAGTCTATTTGTGTTTTTTAGTTTTTTAGAGAAATTTTGTAGACAGAAGAGAAGGGGCGCATCATATAAAAGCTCACAGAATGAAAACTTGAGAAAATTTAATCAAACTGAAATTGTAGAAGGTGTTTATTATCATCAACAATGGATTTAAAACATACAAACATACCCGAAAGCCTCCATATTTTTTAAATAAGAAATCCGACCAGCATAGTGAAGAATTGACAAAAATTGGAGTAGAGAGTTACAGATTGCAAAGTTTATTCTGAAACTGAATCCAAAGAGAAGTATAGGTAGGGCACCCAAGTTCATGAAGAGAGATCCTCAGAAAGAAGACGTTTCTCCAAAAAGCAAAAAAAACCTTCCTTGCAAGTGCCACGCCCTTTCAAACAAAAAGCACCAAAAACCATCTCTGAAGGTGTACCCAAATAGCCATGAAGTCTGCCATGGTGAAGGAAGAACAACAACCAATAAACCCTCTATTTTTGATGAAGAACACTACAAAAAATCTGTTGAAGCACTGCAGAACTTCTGAAATGAAGCTCTCTCAATCTGCACTAATTCAGCTGATCTCTCACAACTTCACAAGTGCTCACACTGAAGAGATTTCGTTCTCCAATGGTGGATTTGCTGCAAACCTGATCACAGGCTGAAAGCAAGGGAAAAAACCTCCAAGGCAAAGTTGAAATATTCAAAAAGATGAGTTTCTCATTGCCCAAATCCCTTATAAAGCAAAGGAGGTGAAAACCTAAGAAGGCCGTACCTTTTAGGGTTTTAGATCATTTAAATTTATGGAAAATAAACTTAAGTCACTTTCCATAGTCTAGACTTTGATTTTAGGCGCCTCCTTTAAGTGATTAAAAGATATAACTTAAAATATTCACTTTAGACTTTATTTAAGTGATATAAGAATTATAAAGTCAATTTGACTTTATAAAAAGACTTTAAGTTAAAATATAACTTAAATCACTTAAGTAAGCCTATCTCCCTCAATTCTCAACGGAATTCAGTGCCGTCAGAAGCAAAGAAACTCCTGTACTACCAAGGCCTGCAATGAGCCTATCCACGATCTCAGAAAATGAAATCGACCGAACTCTCCAGAAGGTACCACTAACCCTCTAACCAATCCAGTTAGCCCACAAGGGTCCAAGAAATAGGCTAACACTCTGCAAAGAAGATCACGCTGAAAAGGGGGACATTACATCTCCCCTTGTGAAGAAACAACACCATAAATGTATGCAAGATGACTTCCCATTTCAAATAGGAATATGGAGGAAGTAAGATGAATGTCTCTTAAGTTTTCACATGATTCAAACATTGATATGATTCCCTTTATATCTTTAAATTATTCTCAAAGATCTCCAAGACAATGTTGAATTGTGATAAATGTCGATAAGATGGATTAGGTACCATATAATATTTATAAACAAGAACCATGGATGCATGACAACAACTGGACATATGAGAATCTAATACTACTATAAATGATGTCAACATAGATGATGACTAAGTCAAATAGGTCAACTCATGATAATTTGCACAATTTTTTAAAAGAAGTTGATGTAGGGAAGGAAAGAGCAAGATCCAAAGATGGTAATGCTGATTCAACTTCATAAAAGCTAACATTAATTTAAAGAAGATGAATTTCTTCAATAGTGTCATCCAAATCTAAAATATGGGACTGTATAAATAGATATGTGATGCCTAGTAGAAATGTATCCCAATGTGGTGGATCTAGAAAAATAATATTAATTTCCTAGTGCAAAGAATCGTTGGAACTCATGGATGATTCAACACTATATTCAAATGTAGCATTAGGTGATGTGGGAGATAAGATCTCAATGTAGTTCATGGAGCTACATTGTTCATCCCCAAATTATGGTGTCTCACAAGATGCTTAAGTAAAACTAGAAGATGTTTTTGCATGTGTTGGAACACGATGATTAGATAAGGAAATACCCGATCAAGAATAAGTTGTTTCATGTCTTAAATTTAATGATGAATACAATATTTTGTTTTATGCCTTTTCTTTCCATAGTATTCACATTTTTTATTTTCCAATTATTAGGAGTATTACAAAGAATACTCAAATGGAAGGGATTTAGTGTGAGAGACATAATAACATGAACCAACAAACTCAAAAGTAAAAACACCAAGAAGCCCCCTTGATTATATATCCCCCTATAATGATGTGCAAGAAAAACTACAACTTGTGTTATTATTGGATGCAAAATCAACTACTTGTAATGCATGGTGATTTTTATAATTTAAAAAAACCAGGCAATTCAAATATTAAAAATATAAGAAAATTCAAATTCCTTGCAAAGTTTTGATATATAACAAGTTTTTTTTTGTGAAATTGTGATATTCGAGGTGAAAGTTATGCCCCATTGAAATATGCTTACAATAATGACTTTAGAAGCCAAAAAAAATGTTAAAACAACACAAAATCTAAAATGTCTCAATGCTAAAGTGTTCACCATGGTAAGAGATTCCATCGACTATTTACACTCAAAAATCCAACTCCTTGTTTGCAAGTTATGGTGAAAATAAAAAATTCCCCTTTACAAGCTTTGATGAAGCCCATAGTTAGTTGATGGTTTGACTAATTGCTAGCAATTAGTAAAAACAATTAAAATGACCAATCCAAAGTCTCAATCTTTATAGTTAAGTTTTTTAAAGAGTAACAAACAATTCACAAGATAGGATAAATGCATGTGTTTTTTGAGTTTGATTTGGTTGCATGTAAGGTTTCGGTTTTAGAATCATCAATCATTGTTAAGACAACATTATTTTTTGCGGTTACAATAAATGTAGCAGAAAATGCTAATTTTAAAAGGCTAACAACTTGATTACAAAAAATTATAGGTTGGTAATTTTTGTATGATAAAAATGATAATAATACTTAATAATAACAAATATTTTTAATTAGCAATGATTGTAATCATTAATATGGTCAAGTGATTTGTTGGCAGGGAGAACCAATGAATGAGAAACTCATGTATACAGTGACTAGAGGCATGAAAACTAGAGACATTATCCTGAGTCAAAAAGGGTTGTTAGAAAGGCCTCTAGTGGTTCTTTCCTTGCAATCTATTGTTGTGATGACCAATGGGTTTGATTATCCATGCCAATGTTATGCAAAGTGGAGGTTGCCAAGGAAGCTAGCTATGGAGAAGTCATTGGGAGTCTCTTAAAGGATACCAATTAAAGGGCTTTGAATTAGGAATCAACAACTGCCTCCCTATGATCACCTCACTTTAGGAAGGAAGTGAAGTTGTGAGTTGTGTGTAGGTAGTGGCTACAAATTAATGAAACCATGACTACAAATCAATATGAAAGAAACCATCACCAAATCCTTGCAAAATATGTTGGGGAGTGAGGATTTTCAAGTGTAAATAGTTAATGGAAAGATTTCCATGAAGACCACTTTAGTGTTGAGACATTTTAGAGTTTTTTTTTTTAATTTCCTTTTTGGTCTCCAAAGTCACTAGTTGTAAGAAAATTTTGACAAGGCATATCTTTCACCCTGATTATCAAAATTTTATAAACTTCTTTTATCCCTATCAAAAATTTGCAAGGAATTTGAGTTTTCTTATAAAATTAAGATTTGGATTGCTAATTTTTTTTAAATTGTAAAACTATTTATGATTTATAAATGGAATATTTTGGCATCCAATTTTCTAAAACTTGTCAATTTTTCTTGCACAACATTTTGGGGGGGCCTATTTTTCAACACTAGTCATTATGTGGGGTTAATCTTGTATTTCACATTGATTTTTCTAATAATTAGACCATGTTTATGAAATAAAAATAAAAGTGCAAATATTGTGGGAGAAATCAACATAAGGATGAATTTTTCCTAATGTCTCACATCAAATCATCCAACTCCTATTGGATCTCATAAAAAATGGTCTCACTAAAACATCTTGTGAGACACCATTATTTGGGGATGAGTAATGTAGCCCCATGGCTTACATTGAGATCTTATTTCCCATATCACTTGATGCTACATTTGAATCCAATGTTGACTCATCCATGAGTTCTAGTGATTCTTCGCATTAGGACATTTATATTAGCATTCCAGATCTGCTACATTGGATGCATTTCTACTAGGCATCACATATTTGTTTGTAAAATCTTACTGTAAATGATATTGAATGTTGAAACTTAAAATAAGGTCAATAATAATGCAAATACCTATTTCAACACCCAATAATCACCTTCAATAGAGCATGAGCACACTAAAATCAAATCAAAAGTAATACTAAACTATATTGCCTCCACAAAATGCTTCATATTACTCCATTACATATATGATATATTGTAAAACTATGGATGTGAATTGATCGTCAAACATAAGCATAACCTATAATAAAAAGAATTATATGTAATATGATAGCTCAAATGTAATATTGTGGATTGTTTGACAACTTCGATGATGGTATATTTATAGCTTTCACCTAATGTTGATCAACGATGGAGGATGATTTGAAAAATTGATAGATGAGATTGATTGAGATATCATAATGAATGTGAACACGACATGTTTCATGATGAAGGGTTTGATTGACCAATTAAATTATTGCATGAGTGAGTTGATTGACTTCATGGATGAGTGAAGTGAAAATGAGTGAGAGTGAACATGAGTGTTTTTTAGTTGAATCACTTAGAAGAATATAAATAGAATTTAATTAATTTAATTTATTTAATTCATGTGCATGAGGGGAAGATAAAATTAGAAAATAAATAAAATATTTATTTTTAGAAGAATTAAAAATAGAAAAATCAATTAAATTAATGTATTTAATTACAAAGGAGAAGTTAGCTAATTAAATAATTAGTGTGGATGAAGGAAAATAAGAAATTAATTAAATAGTTAAAAATTATTTAATTAATATGGATGGAAAAAATTACATAGCAAAAAATATGGATGGAAGAAATTAAAAATAAGGAATTAATTAAATATTTAAAAATTATTTAATTAATGTGGATGGAAGAAAATAAGAAATTAATTAAATAATAAAAACTTATTTAATTAATGTTAATGAGGAAATTTGATGAACTAATTAAATAATTAAATATTATTTAATTAATGTTGATGGGAGAAACTGATGTAAATGGTGTTAGCTTAATTAAAATTATTTAATTAATATTTGATGGAAAAATTAATGATAAATTAACTGTGTTAGCATCATTTCTCTTTTGGAGAGGGGTTTTTATTTCCTATTGGGTTTGTCTCATTTACTCTACTTTATGAGAAATTTGTACATGAGTACCTATATATGGCCTAGTAGTTGGGACTCATTATATGTGCATACATTACTCCCGAAGTTGCACTTAAGGGGGCATGTTTGTGCAAATAGTGTCTTTACATATCTAGTTAGGATATCTCCTTTCTAGGATTGACCTATTCACTCTTAGCTTAAGTTACTTAGGATTTTTCATACTTTTGTCTCCCCTCATGTGGTTGAGACACGTGTCCTCATCATTTGAGACACCTATTGCATGCATATTTTCTACTTCTTCACACACTTTTCAAGTGAGTTCACAAGTGTTACACCTTTGGAAAGGTAGTTAGAGTTTCACTCCTATCTTCTCACCTCCTCATCCTTACCTATATAAGCAAGGTCACTATGTACATTTTACACGCTCTTAATTTTATATTGATAGACATACTATTTTGCTCATTGTTTCACTTGTGGAGGGTATTGGATTTCAAATCTTAGCTAATCCTAACATGTTAGTGTAAATAGTGTGTTTACATATCTAGTTAGGATATCTCCTTTATAGGATTGACCTATTCATGCACTTAGTGTAAATGTGTGCCAAAATGTGATGAGATTGAATGTTGAAACTTAAAATAAGGTCAATAACAATAGAAATACTTATTTCAACATCCAATAATCACCTTCAATAGAGCACAAGCACAATAAAATCAAATCAAAAGCAATAATAAACTATACTACCTCCACAAAATACCCAATCTTACTCCATTGTATATAATATGTTTAAAAGTATGGATGTGGATTGCTCTTCAAACATAAGCATAACTTGTTAGCCGATAGGCTACATATAGTGTGAGATTTGAGTCTAAAACAAGTCTCACACCTGCAAACCATTGTTGAGTTACCGGAAAACAAGTTTCAACTACCGTTTAATGGTAAATCAGTTGTCATTTAATGGTAAAATCCTTCAAAATATCAGGTGAAAGCCTCCAAAATCTCACTTATCATGTAAATGCTACATACATATTGATTTTCCATCTAGATGGGAACATTATATTTTCATTCGTAGTGTTTTTCTCCAATTTGATGACAACTTTCCTTTTTCATTTACATTGCTTTGTGTTTTAAATTTGCACACAAATATTTCAAAACCAAATAATACCCAATTTCTTTAAAGAAAAATTCTAGATTTGTCTAAGTTTATTTCATTCCATTATTTAACACTAATTATTAATTATTTAATTCAACCACATACATCTAGAATTTATAACACATTGCATGGAGACACACCCATGCACAAACATGTACTATCTAACATATTAGCATACATATAATTTTCTATTGGTGTAATCCTTCAAACCTCCTTTAGGTGCAAGTGCTAGTAATAGAAAAATGGATGTAATATAATAGCTCAAATATAAGATTGTGGATTGTTTGAGGGTTTGAATGATGGTAGATTTATAGGTTTCATTTGATGTCAATCAATAATGGAGGATGATTTGAAAGAATAATGGATGAGATTGATTGAGATATTATGATGAATGTGCACGCGAAATGTGTCATGATGAAGGGTTTGCTTGATCGGTTAACTAATTGCATGAATGAATTGACTAATTGCATGGATGAGTGAAGTGAGAGTCTGGATGAATGAAGTGAAAGTAAGTGAGAGTGAATATGAGTACTATTTTAGTTGAATTGGAAGATTAAACAAAAATAAATAAATAAATTTATTTAATTCATGTGCATGAGGGAAAGATAAAATTAGAAAATAAATAAAATATTAATTTTATTTATTTTTAGAAGAATTAAAGATAGAAAAACCAATTAAATAAATTTAATTTAATTATTTATTTATAGAGGAGAAGTTAGTTAATCAAATAATTAATATTATTTAATTATAGTGGATAAGAAAAATTAATGCATTAAAAATTATTTGATTAATGTGGATGGAGGAAAATAAGAAATTAATTAAATAAAATTATTTAATTAATATTTGATGGAGATTTTGATGAGAAATGATGACAAGTTAAATAAAATACGTTAATCATTTTTAGGTGTCTACATTTTGTCCCTCTTTGAAACAATGTGTTCATTGTGTTGTTTCAAAGACATGTTGCTAGTATAAAAAAATGGTAATGACAATGCCTCAATGTGCCCCGTGGACCAAGGGATAGAGCTTGGTTGCCCCCTCGAGATATCAGCCAAAAATAATAATTTTTCGGTTGAGCTCACAATAGGAAAATAGGGTAGGTTTAGTGGATTAGTGGTGAAAAATAAAGTTGGGTGAATGAAAAATGGGGAAGAGGGGTGATGGGATGAAGAAAAATGGAGGGAGCTAAGGGTAGGAGTGAAAAATTAAGGTTTTGGGGGCTATTTATCGACTTAGGGGGGTCATTTGTCCTTATTTGTACTCTCAAGTTCAAAATTTTATAGCCTCCATAGCATAAAGTAGTTGGTGATATGGCGAAGATTATGGTGGCCAACCATCATGTAGAGCATATGTGAGTCTTTAGGTTGGAAATTAAGTTAGGTCTAGCGATATGTATCTATCATTTGGGTCCCTAGGGGTAGGTATGTGTGCAATAAATGTGGGTAGAAAAAGGACAATCAAATGATTTTCCAAGCTAGATTGGTGCTTTTGATGAGTGCAATGGTACAAATGATGCATAATGGTGCATATGATAAGTAGTTTGGAACTTTTATAGTAGGGGGTCACAATTGATAAAGGATTTTGCACAACTATTGAAATTACATAATTGATAGGTTGTTTAGTGCATTTGATTAGTAGATTGGCACAATTGATTATAATTATGCCATTGATAGGAAAAGTGGCACAATTGATGTATAATTATGCAAATGATTAGTAGGATGGTGTAATTGATGAAACTATGTTGTCGGTGGGTAGATTGACACTTATGAGTTAATCAATTTGGTCTTAGGGTTTTTTGAAGTCAACAATGTATGCATGTGTTGTAGGACCTAGATTTCATCATGTCACGAGAGTGTCATCCTATCACTATGTGTTTGTGAGATGACCTTTTTTTATATTACATATAGTGGAATCAACAAATAATGAGATACATGCTTTTACATATTAGGACCAAAATTTTCACCTAGTACTATATCAGGATTCCCCTCCCCAATTACATACTATGTTCCCCTTCCCAATTATATAGATTTTCAATTGTGTCTTTACTTACATCAAAATTACAAAAGGATTTACAATATATACCTAAAATACATATACTAGATTTACAAAAAGGACCATCATATTGTATTGTTTTACATACTACACTGGTATTCCTTTTACTAGCCTCTAGTACACCTATTTCTTACTGTAGATTTCATGCTAATAAGGACCCTTGCTGCTTCTTGTTTTGCATATCACCTTACTGAAGTGGAGCAGGAATTTATTGGAGCAGTCAAGTTGTGGCATATCACATACATGCCTGAGATAAGAGCTTATAGGGAAATGATGATAGCTTTAGAGAAGTAATGGGACAATGAGCATAGTGCATTTATATTACCTACCAAGGAGATGAACATCAATCTAGAGGATGTATGAAGGATATTGAGGATTCTTATTCATGGAGAGAGGATTATGTATGATACAAATGGATGTGAGGAGGCTCTAGGGAGATTACTTATAATGGATGACTTGGGTGTGGAGGACAACAAGATAGATTTGTGAAGGGCTATGTATAGATTTGATTGGCTTCCAAATTTATTGGCAGGAGTGGTTGGTGAAGTGTTGGTACCAATTTTGAGGTCTAATGGATTTTCTATTGGATGGGGGTGACTTTTGGAGCACATGATCAATGATAGGGTGATGTATGCATGGGGCCCCTATGTGTTAACTCATCTTTACCATGATATGCATCAAGTTTTTTATAGACATGGTGCTAGCCCTGCTTGTTGAGCAACTTCATTACATATCTGTGCTTGGGATCACATAGTTGTGACTCGAACAATTACACCTAGGATGAGGGGAGTTAGACAACCTTATGTTTGGTTGTATTCTAGTGTTTTAATGTATAGGCTACTAGATGAATTGGATTATTGGCAACAAAAATTTTATGAGTTAGATGAGGTGATTTGGAGACCATATTAATAGTGTGAGGTGTGGGTAGATGATGTAAAGCATTTAGAATATTGTAGGTAGACACATTATCTGATTGGGTGTACCATACACATTATTGAGAAGCACATGCTAGAGTGGGTGTAGCCTCATCTTGGATTAGCACAAACCTTACCTACTCATGAGCTTATTTTTGCTCAAACATAGTAGGAGATTGCAAATTGAGGCCCTATGATTGATCCTGATATAGAATCAATAGAGCTCGAGTCTTTGGTGCCATAGTAGTGGGACTTGTTACCAAGGGTAGAAAATGCAAGTACTAGAGAATGATGCATGATGGGTCACACAAAGGCTTATGAGATTGACTAGTTCAAGAGGTGGTGATTTTAGGTGAGGGAGATAAGGAGAGGAGACAAGTGGGAGGAGACAATAGTAGAGGGTTGAGCGTTGGAAATAAAGGTATAACTTGTAGCAATATGAACTTAAATATGTGTTTGTAAATCTGAAATTATATGTTCAAGATAACCATAACAAGATTAAGTGATTGGCAATTGCAACAATGAAATAAAAAATCTATGATACCACAAGTCATCGACACAAGTGACACAAGATATACGTGGAGAAAAGCTTGCGGGAAAAAACTCCATACCCAAAGAGATCCAATTTTTGTATTAATCTTCAAGGAAGTAGATCAATACAACAATCCTCTTTACAATCTAGTAGCACTTCATCATCCTAACAACCTAAAAAGAACTCATACTAAACCACCATCTGAAGGCTCTAATATATAAAAGTTTGTGGGAGAGAATACCACAAATGGTATCCCAAAACAACAAGAAAAACCACCTGGAAAAACCCATGCCCCACTTAGTGGACAACCCATTAACATGGAATAAAATATTCAATAATCACATGGCCTTCACATGGGTGCCTAACCGATAGCCAATAAAAAAGAGTCAAACTCAAGTGCTCTAGAAGTCTTTGATGGCTCTTATGGCTACATGTAAGCTCATACACCATCATACAAACTTGGGCACCCAACCATGCAAGAGCATGCAAAACATGCAAGGAAATGCACACTCAAGTGGTCCTAACCCATAAAGTTGGACACCTAGGAAGAATATTCTCCTAGGATGCCTTGTAACCGCCACCATGAAGGGTCCACCTCTTTGAATGCAATTACAATTTTTTATAGGAAAATAAATATTAAAGTTATCCTTCATGTACTCAAGAACACTTCCCAAAGAATGTTGAGACACATAAATTAACATAGGATAGCAATTATAATGTCATCTATCCTAACATTTTCTCACTTGACATTATACATTGCAATTACATCCATAAGATACAAATATATAATTAAGTATAGTGATCAAGGCCCATGGCCTTCCTACACCAAGAGAACTTATCTATGGTTACTGGCTTCATTAGAGAATCTACAACATTATCCAAAGTGTCAACCTTCTTAATCAAAACCTTACCATTATTTACCATTTCTCACACAAAGTGATCTTAAACATCAACATGTTTAGTATGAGCATGAAACATAGGATTTTTAGCTAAACATATGGCACTCTGACTATCACATCCAATCCTCACTATCCTGTAATCAAAACCAATACCATTACCAAGTCTCTATAACCAAAATACCTCCTTAGAAGCATGTGTGGTTACCATATACTCTACTTTGGTGGTGGATAATGCAACTGTAGGCTACCTCTTACTCATCCAACTCACTGCACCTCTAAACAAAGTAAAAACATAGCCACTAGTGAACTTTTGACTATCCAAGTCACCTGCCCAATCTGCATCAAAAAAACCTTGTATGTCCAATGACTTATCCACATCATTAGTACCATGATAAACCGAACAGTAATCAAAAGTACCACACAAATATCTAAACACCCTCTTAACAAAATTCCAATTCTCTTTACCAGGGTTAGACATAAACCTGCTCAAAACTCTCACTGCTTGGGCTATCTGGTCTAGTGCAAATCATTGCATACATTAAACTATCGATGACACTAGCATACGGAACACTAGACATCTCTTCAACATCATCATCAGAATTAGGATACATGTCTAAACTCAACTTAGTACCTACTGGAAATGGAATATTTATTGGTTTATAGTCATGCATATTAAACCTCTACAAAATAGTATCAACATACTTACTCTGACTTAACCAAAGCTTTCTATGAACTCGATCCCTATTGATCTCCATCCCAATAATATATTTTGTAACCCCCAAATCCTTCATATCAAATGTGCCAAAAATCTGAGTCTTAAGCTCCTTAATATTCTCTTTGTTGTTACCCATAAACATGCCATTAACATACAAGATAATGATTAGAATTTGATCATCGATAACCTTAATCTAAACAATATGATCCTCCTCACTTATAAAAAAACCCAACTTCAATGCAAAGGCATATAAATTTTGGTACCACATCCTGGGTGACTATTTCAAATGATATAAAGATCTCTTTAACCTGTAAACCAAGTGTTCTTTTCTTTTCACAACAAAACCGTTAGGTTGCCGCATATAAATTTCTTCCTCAAGATCCCCATGCAAGAAAGCAGTTTTAACATCCATTTGCTCTATTTAAAAATCATAAGCAACAACAATAGATGATAGGAATCTAATAGAAGTTAACTTAGGAACAAGAGAGAAAATTTCACCAAAATCAACTCCTCTTTAGGAGTAGCCCTTGGCCACCAATCTGGCCTTGTACTGCTTTAACCGACCATCTGCTCCAAATTTATTTTTAAACACCCACTTGCAACCAATGGGATTCCTTACTTTGGGAAAACTCACAAGATCCTAGGTATCACAACTATCCAGAGCCATCATCTCCTCCTGCATGGCCTACATCCTCACTTTCTTTTGAAGAAAGAGCCTCCTGTAGGATCTAGGTTTGTCGCCAGTACTCAACAAAGAAAATACACAATGGAAATTAGGTGGGCCATAACTATCAACTAGATTTTTTTGCCTTGTGGATCTTCTCAAGGTAGGAGTAAGGGGCTCTTATTGCTCTTCTTCTTCTTCTTCATGCTCATCTTGCACATCATCTGAAATTTCTAAACTCTTAGAACCCTCTTCTTCTTCTCCATCCTGAAATCCATCTAGTTGTTCTTCCACATGTGCATCTTCCTACTTCTCAATATTTGTTGCAAAGTGCACTATTTTTTTCTTATCTTTCTCCTTTGGTTGTTCTTCACCCGAGTAAGCTATAAAATCCCTGAAAATTACATCTCTAGGAAAAACCATTTTACGAGTTAGTGAATTGCAAAGCTTATAACCTTTTACATTCTCACTGTAACCAACAAAGATGCATTTCTATGCTTTTGGATCCAACTTAGAATGCTTCTCTTGAGGCACATGAAAAAAAGCCTCACAACCAAAGACCCTTAAATGTGAACCAAAAGGCTTTCTGCCTATCCACACTTCATAAGGAATTTTATCAACAAGAGTTGAACAAGGAGATCTATTAACCAAATAACATATAGTACTTATAGCTTCTGCCCAAAAGAATCTATCGAGCTTAGCACCACTCAAAATTCTCCTAGCTCTTTCCATTAAGGTTCGGTTCATTCTTTCTACCATCCCATTTTTTTGAGGTGTATAAGGTGTAGTCTTTTCCAAAAAATACCTACATGCTTACAAAACTCATCAAATTTCATAGAATAATATTCACCCCCATTGTTAGATCTCAACACCCTTATCTTATAATCTGTTTTCTTCTCAACTAAGGCTATAAATTCCTTGAACTTAGTGAGAAATTTAGATTTTGCATGCATAAAATAAATTTAGTTGTATCTTGACACATCATCAATGAAAGTAACATAATAATGAGATTTTCCAAAAGAGTCAACATCCATTGGTCCAAAAACATTTGAATGAATGATCTCTAATAATCTCTTAGCTTTATTAGTCCCATTAGGAAATGATGATATATTTTGTTTACCAAACACACAATGCTCACAAAAATCATTTTTACCAATAAAATAATCAGAAAGATTATCAACCAACTTTTTACTCAAAATACTCTTAAGACATTTTTCACTTATGTGACCCAATCTATGGTGCCACAACAGACATGCATTTTCAGTGCCAATTACTTTGGTAGAATTACAAAAGTGAAGGAATTAGGATAAATAAAGACCCTACCTGAGATCATTTAGCAATAGCCAAAATCCCTCTTACCAACCTACAACCAAACTTGTCAAATATCACATGCATTACATAATCATTCAACTTGGATACTGAAGTTAAATTTCTTGCAAGTCCTGGAATATGTAAAACATGATCAAGGGTTTTAACCCTCCTATCACTGAAACACAACTTTACCTTTCCCTTACCAACAATCTTCTTCATGTTGTCATCACCAAGGAAAACTTCTCCCCCATCATAGGATAAATATGAAGTATACCACCCCTTGTGAGGAGTCATATGGTAGGAAGCACCTGAATCAATAAGCCAAGCATCATTATTAATAGTGTTAGCATAAATAAACAAAGCATCATAATCACCATCTTCAGAGGACTTTTTCATGGAAGCATTTGAACTATTTTTCTTGTTCCTACACTCCTTTTTCACATGCCCTCTTTTACCACAATTCCAACACTTTACTCTGCTACTTCCTGGGGGTTTTAGAACGTCCTTTAGACTTGGCTCTCTTCTTGTCCACTTTAGGCCTTCCCTTTTCTTTGGACCTTCCTCGCACATGCAAGGCATCTTGGGAGCCCACATTCATGGAATTTCTCCTCATCTCTTCTAAAGAAGTATTCAATTCAGACTATCCATCTTCAATTCTGTACCACCACCACTTATGGCAACAATTAGATTTTCCCAAGATTCAGGTATAGAGCAAAGCAAAAAAATACATTTTTCTTCTTCTTCTAACTTAACATCTACTGATGCAAGCTAACTTAAAATCATATTAAAAGAATTTAAATGTTTTGAATAGAATCACCTCCCTTCATTTTCAAAGAATACAAACATATTTTGAGATACAACTTATTAGTTAAACTTTTAGTTTGATAGATATCACCTATCCTCTTCCACAAATTGTATGTGGTGGCTTCTTTTGAAACATTCAAGAGGATGAAATCTGCAAGACACAACCGAATGGTTCCACGTGCCTTCTTATTCATTTTCTTCCAATATTCATTAGATATTTTCTTTGGTTTCATTTGGTTCAAAACTACCAACCACTGATCTCTCTCTTCAAAGAGATCCTCCATCTTCAACTTCCACATCTCATAGCCAGTGCCATTGAATTTATCAATATCTAGACGAGAGGTAGAGGCCATGGTTTTCAATCTTCTTCATAAATCTACAAAACCCATAATGCACAAGCTCCCACTACAACCAAAAAAAATTCAACACTCAAAAGAAAGGCATCCCTCTCTTAATAGAACTGCTAGCTCTGATACCAAATGTTGGAAATCAAGGTATAACTTGCAACAATATGAACTTAAATATTTGGTTGCAAATCTGAAATTATATGTTCAAGATAACCATAACAAGATTAAGTGATTGAAAACTACAACAATGAAATCAAAAATATGAAATACCACAAGTCATCAACACTAGTGACACAAGATATACGTGGAGAAACCCTTGTGGGAAAAAACTCCACACCCAAAGAGATCCAATGTTTGTATTGATATTTAAGGAAGTACATCAATACAACAATCCTCTCTATAATCTTGTAGCACTTCATCATCCTGACAACCTGCAAAGAACTCATACTAAACCACCATCTCAAGGCTCCAATATATAGAAGTTTGTGTGAGAGAATACAACAAATGGTATCCCAAAAACAAGAAAAACCACCTAGAAAAACCCACGCCCCATTTAATGGACAACCTATAAATATGGAATAAAATATTCAATAATCACATGGCGTTCACATGGGTGCCTAACCCACAACTAATTAAAATGAGTCAAACCCAAGTGCTCCAGAAGCCTCTGACGGCTTCGATGGCTACATGCAAGCTCATGCACCATCATACAAACTTGGGCGCCCAACCATGCAAGAGCATGCAAAAAATGCAAATAACATGCAAGGACATGCACACTCAAGTAGTCCCAACCTAGAAAGTTTGACACCTAGGAAGAATATTCTTTCGAGATGCCTTGTAACCACCACAGTAAAGGCTCCACCTCTTTGAATGCAATTAAAATTTGTCATAGGAAAATAAATAATAAATATTTTGTTTGTCATGTCCTCAAGAACACTTTCCAAAGAATGTGGAGACACATAAATTAACATAGGATAGCAATTATAATGTCATCTATCCTAACATTGAGGCGGAAAAGGAGGGGTGTTAGACACATAAAACAACTAAGAGGGGGGTGAATCAGTTTTACATTAAAATCATCAAACCCTCATTAATCCTTAAACCCTTATTATGCATCAATAGAAAGTAAACATATGAAGCATCAACACAATAACAGTCATACACAAGAGAACACTAGATTCACATGGAAAACCCTAATATGGGAAAACCATGGTGAGGATTAACTCACATATATATGAATAGCAACACCGAATACAATAGGTTCACTATCGGAAGGGATCACTATTGAGAAGAAAAGAATGACTCACTTCCCAAATGACTCATTGTTCAAATTATAAGAGAATAGAAGAAGAATGTTACAAGGAGGTTCACTAACTCATAACAATAGGAAGATCCACCACAACAACTCTACACCATCTGCAACCTGTGGCTCACTACCTCCAACAACTTTAGGTAAACTAAAAATGTGGACACCTTCTCATTGCATTTGGTAGCCTTAGGCATTTAAGTTCAGAATTAGATCATCACACTTGATCAAATTTGTATCTCACTTCACATCTACACAATTCCATCCTCATCTCCAACAAGTATCCTTGCTTATATATCCTCTGCAACCTCAAACAATATTGTTTAGGTTAGCCTCAATGAAATGTATGCACCTCAAACATGCAAATAACAAAAAGGTCAGCACCAAAAACTTCTACGATGGAAAGAAGTGAAGGCAGGCCATATAGAGGGTTAACTAGGACCCAAATGTACACACACATGCTTGACCACACTTCCACAAACAACAAACAACCTTCACAATTAGTGTTAGCATGCTAGGTTTGCCAAACTTGCACTAATACTAACAAGCAACCACATACACACCTCTCCAGGTCCAAAAAAAACATGTGGAATAGATAACAACACTTATCAAAATATATGAATATTCAACACCATCGTAATATTCAACAACATTGTCACAACCACATGAAATTGAAGAACACTTTTATTCAGTGCAACTAAACACACTGCCATAAATCACAACTCATGAATCTAAGCTTGTGAAACAACTGAACACCAAACACTCCAAGGGAAGGTAGATACAAGTAATATAAGCACGTTCCTAAATTCGTAAGACAAGAAACCTCAACACAAAGAAATAAAGAGCAATTCCATTTCTTCGAGGATAACCTTCTTCATAGGTAACAAACTGTTAGACACATCTTCTACCATTGCATGATCCATAACCTAAAATTCTAGATATAATGCTTCTGAACACCTTTGATTATCTAATCCAAACTGCACAAGACCATCTTCAACCATGAAGAATTGTGGAATACAACACAAAACACAACTCTGTCACTTTGTATACTCTCTATTCAAATTTTCTCAAAAATACTTAGAAACCAAGTAAACTAGGTACACCAACAACATCACAAATACATTCTCATCAACACCACACTAGAGATTGCAATAATCTCCCCATCTACAACACTAACAGTCTCTTCATCTATAATACCTTCTCAAAACCACATTGGAGGTTGACATAGGTTGAAATCAATGACAACATAGTGCAACAATCTCCTTGTTGACATTAATGACAACACTGCAACAATCTCCAACAATCTCCCCCTTTGTCATTGATGGCAATACTAGCTCTAAAAAACCATCAACAACAACAAAAACCTTGCAAAAAGTAGTACTCCCCTTTATTGGGATATTTATTTCTTTCCCCCCTTTCTTCTTTAGGCTTCACTCTCCCCATGTTTTCTTAGACAACACTCTCTTCATGTTTTTCAGTCTTTATCTCTCTCCCCCTTTGACATCAATAGTAAAGGGAAACACTTGCACACTTCACTTCAGGCAACACCTGCAACCAATTCTCTCTCTCTCTCTCTCTCTCTCTCTCTCTTTCTCTCTCTCTCTCTTTCTCTCCACTGTTCTCTCTCTACTGCTCTCTCCCCCTCAGGGGAACAAAATGTGCTCCCTCTGACTGCACCAACTAAAGAAACCACTACCTACTCCCCTTGAGAGGTAGCCTTCATTAGTCCAGGACCAAGAATGTATCTTGAATAACTCACCTCGACAAATGCACCAAATTATGCATCTAGTTGAAATAAGGAGGGGAAATAACCCCTAGCTTCTACCTGAGATACTCAAACGTATCTTTTGGAAAAGCCTTTGTGAAAATGTCTACTATTTGATCCTTTGTAGGCACATACTCCAAATTCACTTCATTCTCTGCAATTTTCTCTCTTAGAAAGTGATACCAGATATAAATATGCTTTTTCCTTGAATGCATTATGGAATTTCTTGAAATGTTGACAACAATTATATTATCACATAAGATAGAAATAGGTTCATCATATAATACTCTTATATCCTTCAATGTCTGCTTCATTCATAACACCTATGTGCAATAAGATGTTGTTATAATGTATTCTACCTCTATAATAGATAATGACATTGAATCCTGCTTCTTACTCAACCAAGAAACCAATCTACTTCCAAGAAAGAAAGTACCTCCACGTGTACTTCTTCTATCATATGTACAACTTGCCCAATCTGCATCTATATAACACTCAAAGAGAAAACAATATCCCTAGGATATCATAGACCAAATTTTAGAGTACCCTTCAAGTATCTGAATATCCTTTTGATTGATGCCACATATGATTCTCTAGGATCTTCTTAAAATATTACCACAAGACACACTGTATGCATGGTATCCTATCTAGTAGCAGTTACATATAGCAATCCACCAATCATTGATCTATACTTGCTATGATCTATCTTAGGAGATTCATCATTTTTTCTCAACTTACATCTAGTAACCATGGGAAAACATACTAGTTTAGAGTCCTCCATTCCAATTTTTTTTAATATTTCCTTGATATAGTTTGATTGTGAGATGAATATACCTTTATCAGATTGACTGCTTTGTAGCCCAAGGAAGAAATTCATCTCCCCAAACATTGAAATTTCAAACTCATTTCACATTTCCTCTGCAAATTTCTTACACATTGCTTCATTTCCTCCAAAGATTATGTCATCAAAATACACAACCACAATTAAAATTTTATCTTTCTCAACCTTGAAGTAAAGATTTCTATCTGTGGTACCCTTTTTGAATCCCTGCTGCAATAAGTACTTATCCAATCTTGCATACCAAGCTCTAGGAGCCTGTTTGAGTCCATACAAATCTTTCTTTAAAGTACAAACCATATAAAAATCTTTTGATAGTTGAAAACCTTATGGTTGTTCAATGTACACCTCCTCTTCTAACTCACCATTCAAGAATGTGGACTTGGCATCCCTCTAATACACCTTGAAATTTTTATGTGCCGCAAAATCCAAAACATCCTATTGGCTTCCATTCTTTCTACAGGAGCAAAATTCTCTTCAAAGTCTATTCCTTCCACTTGTGAGTAGCCTTTACAAATAAGCCTAGCCTTGTTCTTGATAACTTCTCCATTCTCATTCAACTTGTTCCTAAAAACCTATTTGGTTCCTATCATATTCTTGTTTGTTGGTCTTAGGACTAGTTCCCACATCCGATTCTTCTCAATATACCTTAGTTCTTCTTCCATAGCTTTGATCCAACTCTCATCCTTGCATGCTTCAATCACTATTTTAGGTTCTACCTCAAAAAGTAAATAAAATTTTACTTGTTCCTCTACCATAACATCTCTTCTTCTTGTCAACACACCTTTTCTCTTATCTCCAATGGTTTGATTTTCAGAATGATTCTTTTGCATATACTTAGGAGTCTTAAGATTCCTTTCTAAAGCTTCTTCCTCTTCCATTGTCATCTCTTTTTGTTTCTCTTCTTCTTTTTATTCTCTGCAAGGGGTTGATCAGATTCATATCCTTCTATTAGCACTGAGCTCTATTATGATTCTTCATCCACTTTGACACTTTCACTTTCAACTATCTTCTTTATCCTTTTTTATAGCATCAAAATGCCTTACTCTTTGTAGAGTATTCATGAAAGATTCATTCATCAGATCTTTCATCAAACTTTCCTAGATTTTCTTCATCTCTTTTGATATAACATTTGCTTCCAAATATTCTAAAATATTTCACAGTAGGAGGTTTTCCATACCACAGTGCATAGAGAGTCTTTGAACTATTCACTCTTGGTTATCCTCTATTAAGAATATACACTACAATATGAATAATTTATTTCCAATAGACTCTTGGTAGATTTGCTTCCTTCATCATGGTTCTTTTTGCTTCTTGAAATATCATGTTCTTCCTCTCCACAACTCCATTCTATTGAGGAGTTCTAGGAGTTGATAAATGTCTCTTTATCCCATGATCTTCACAAAAGCTGTTAAACTCATTAGAGGTGAACTCACCACCTTTGTCAAACCTCAAACATTTAATTTTCAAATCCATTTCATTCTCAACCATAGACTTTAATGCTTTAAATGCTCTTGATTTTTCTTTGAGAAATGTTACACAAGTCATTCTAGAGTAATCATCTATCAATAACATAAAATACTTGTCACCTTGAGAGCTTCTTATTCTGCTAGGTCTACATAGGTATGTATGCACCAATTCCAAGGGACCTACGGTAGAATATTCTTTAGTTTTGAACCTCTTCTTTGTTTGCTTTCCAAATTGACACTCCTTGCAAATTACATTGATAGGCTTTGTAACCTTTGATAAATTTCTTACAACGTCTGTAGAGCTGATCTTCACTAGGCTATCAAAATTGATGTTACCCATTCTTCTATGCCATAGCCAACTTTCATTCATTTGAGATATAAAGCACTTAACCCCACCACCCCACCACCTTTGAGCTGATAAACATTTCCTTTTGTTTGTGTTCTGGCTGCAACCAATGTTCTGAAGCTCCCTTTTTTGATTTCAAAACCATCATCTTGAAACACCAAATCGTATTGTTTGCTGCATATTTTTCCTACACTGAGAAGATTATACCAAAGGCCCTTGACATAGAGAACATCATATGTTTTATGCTTGCCATAAAAACTAATTGAACCTTTTCCACATATGTTAGCAGATGTATCATCACCAAATTTAACAAGACCACCATCATATTTCTCAAGTTAAAAAACTTACTCTTATCACCTATCATATGATTTGAGCATCCACTATTAATTATCCAATAGTTTGTCTCCTCTCTTGCATGAAAATCAATCAACATAGTTCCTTCAATACTATGACCTACTTTTGGAGCAATTCCTTCATACATCTTTTAGGGTTAGTAGGATTAGTTCCAATATTTAAAGCCATGAACAAGCATTCATCACTTCCATCATCTAGATAGTTTGATTCCTCATCATCAAACACACCACTATCTTCTTTAACATAACTATTCTTGATAGATTTACCTTTATGATCTTTATATTTGTCATTTGAAACTTTGATTGGACATTTATAAGCATAATGACCTATCTTTCCACAATTGAAACACTTAAAGGGTAACTTACCTCTATATTTTTCAATTCCATTTATAAAACTTCTTACAAAATTTGCTTCCACCTCATCAAGACCATCCAGATCAGATTCATCATCTTTCTTGTTGACTTTGAAAGCTGTTTCTTTCTTTGGAGCATATTTTTCAAATTCTCTTAATTCAAAATTAGTTAAAGCACCAAACATTTGATCTCTAGAATATTGATCCGAATTTTGAGATTCCTCAATAGAAAAAAAATTTGCACTATAAGATTTAGGAAGAGTTCTCAATACCTTTTTCGCAGCTTCACTTTCCTTTAGTTTTCCACTAAGACCATTTATGGTATTGACAATTTCATCCACTCTGAGCATGTAGCTTGCAATATCCTCATCTTCTAACATCCTTAGGGTTTCCAATTTGGCTTTAAAATTTTGCATATTTTCTTGCTTGACCTTATCATCTCCTTCATAAATGATCTCAAACTTTGTCCAGATCTCTTTAGTAGTTTTGAGGCTTATCACCTTCACAAGTTCTAAATAAAAATTTCCACTCAAGATAGCATTCCTTTTCCATTATTCTCACAATCCTTGATCTCATCATCACTTTCTAGAGGAGTAGTCGGCATAGCATATCCATTTTCAACTAACTTCCAAACACCAAATCCTAATGAAACAAGAAAGGATTCCATCTTGGCTTTCCAGAAAGCGTAGTTTGTTCCATCGAACATAGGGACCTTGAAACCTTTCTTGTGCATCATCTGGATCTACCTCAAGTGATTAAGCTTCTTCCAAGGAACCACAACTCTGATACCAATTGTTAGAAACACATGACAATTGAGAGGGGGGGTGAATCAGTTGTACATTAAAATCATCAAACCCTCATTAATCCTTAAATCCTTATCACACATCAACATAAAGTAAAAATATGAAGAATCAACATAATAACAGTCATACACAAGAGAACACCATATTTACATGGAAAACCCTAATCAAGGAAAAACCATGGTGATGATTAACTCTTCTATATATGAATAACAACACCAAATATTAGGCTCACTACTAGAAGGACTCATTTCCCAGAAGAAAAGAATGGCTCATTCCCCAAAGAACTCATTGTGCAAAATAGAAGAGAATTTAAGAAGATTGTTACAATGAGGTTCACTACCTTAGAGCAACATGAATATCCACCACAACAACTCTACACCATCCACAACCTTCAGATCTCTACCTCCAACAACTTCAGGTGCACTAAAAATGTAGAAACCTTTTGCTCACTGCATCTGGTAGCCTTAGGCATTTACGATCACAATCAAATTGTCACACTTGATTACTTTCACATATCACTTCACATCTACACAATTCCACCCTTATCACCAACAATTAACCTTGCTTATATATCCTCTATGACATCAAACAAATTTTTTTAGGTTAGCCTCAATGAAACGTATGCATCTCAAATGTACAACTGACAAATAGGTCAACACAAAACACTTCTACAATGGAAAGAAATGAAGGAAGACCACAAAAAGGGTTAACTAGGACCCAAATCTATACTAACATTCTTCACCATGCTTCCACAAACAACAAAAATCATCCACAATTAGTGCTAGCATGACAGGTCGACCAAACCTGCACTAACACTAACAAGCAACCACTTACATGCCTCTCTAGGTCTATAAACAACATGCAGACCACATAGCAACAATTATCAACATACAAGAATATTCAACACCATTAGAATATTCAGCAACAGTATCACAACCACCTGAAACTGAAGAACACTTTCATTAAATGCGACCAACACACTGCCATTGAACACAACTCATAAATATAAGCTTGGGGAACAATTGAACACAAAACACTCCAAGGGAAGTTATATACAAGCAATATAAGCACATTCCAAAATCTATAGGATGAGAAATCTCAACGCAGAGAAATGCGAAGCAATTCCATTTCTCCCAAGACAACCTTCATAGGTAACACACTGTTAGACATATCTTCCAGCACCACACGGTCCAAAACCTGAAACTCTAGATATAACACCTCTAAATACCTTTGATTATTGTTGTCAATCAGATTGCACCCGAATGCTTGAATATTGAAATTCAGCAATCTGTTGAAACATTGGAACTAATTCCAGGTTGTGGGTATCCTATAAGGAATTAGACCTCTAGATTCTTGTTGGTTGAAAATTTTGTATTCTTGTGAAAGCATACAAAATTGTGGTTTCAACCACAGCACATGAGATTAAACTCTCCTAATTAAGGGAAGGCTCCCCCTTTAACTAAACAAAACTAATATGGGTAGGACAACAATCGTTCCTCTTATTTCAGGAAAGATTATATTCTTTTCACTTCGCAGAAAAGAAATAGCAAATGTTAATAAAACTTATTACAACAGCTATGCAGTGAAATCAAGAAAGAGGAAATAAAGTTTCCTGAAAGCACAAAGACTTCCGTCACTTCCTCCGGGACGGGAAAGCAACCAACAAGCGCAAAGTCTTGAGGAATGAGATCCTATCTACCCTTTTTAGAATGATTACTTAATGAAAATATACAACATAAAACAACACAAAGTCTGTAACTACGATGTATCTATTAACTACTCTAAATGAGAACTACTTCGAGCACAAAGTCTCGCAATTCTTCTCAATTTCTAATACTACCTACAAATTCAACCTTCAACATTTACAACACAAAGACTGCAGATATTTAAATTGAATCTCTCTTCAGCAATATTCCACAATTCTCAAGTAGTTACAAAATGATGCTCCAAAATGACATAAGAATATGAAGGATGCAAAATAGGAATTCAACTCAAAGTCTGAAATTCCAACTTCTTGATATTACTTGAAAATTCACAATTATCAACTATAAAGCTCAAAGACTTTATGAGTACAAAATTCTGCAGAGTTTTCTTGCTTGCTCAAAAGATAAAAGATTACAATAGACCCTCTCAAGTATTTATAGGAGAGAGGTCTGGAGAAAAAGGTGGGAGGATCTCAACAAACTTGAGAAAATCTCTCAACCGATAACTAATTGCAATTGACTTATTCAAAATTACAATCCAAATTGTGATTTGGTTTGTAAGAACTTACATGTAATTACATTTTCCAAAACTGCAAGGAAAGAACACTTGCAATTGCAAAACTTGTTTTTACATATACTTTGTCGAAAGTAAAATACATAATTGAAATTATTTTAAGTGTCCAAGACACGACTCTAACTACATCATCCTTCATCTGCGATGATCTTCATGCTGCTTCAGGATTTTAGAACTTGAAGTATTCAGGATTGGTGAAGAGATCTCGAACTTGGAACGAGAATTTGCATTCTTAATGATCTTTGTGTCCTTGGCGAACTTCAACCTTATCACAGGCTTGGAGTAGTACCATTTCTTTAGGAAGTTCTTCTCTTCGTTGCGTCCTTTTTCCATGCTTGATTTACTTTGTCCCTAGATGGTTTCATGACGATTATTGACCTTCGAGCTGCTCCATGAATTACTGTTGTATCTCTTCTTCTTTTGTTCACTGATGAAGAACCCATAATACCTTATTCAAGATGAAATTGTTATAAAACAATGCCCGTGCCTTGATTTATTGGTTTGATAGATCATGTGTGTAAACAAGACTGACAAGGGAAGGGATAATTTGATACAAAAATGGGCTCACAAGTGAATTTCGGGTTTTTTGATGCTGACAACAAGTAAGGTATAATGTAATCGAGATTTTTGGAAGCCATTGCAAGTAAAAGTGCAAGGTAGGAAAAATAAGAGGTCATTGCAAGTTTATCATTTTAACTTGTAATCTTGGTCAAAATCTCCTACTTGTAATCAGATTATGAAAACTTGATTTTCAGCCAAGGGAATCATTTTTGTAGAAAATGATAATGATGATGAAGAAAAATGGTAATGGCAAATGAATATGAAATGAAGGTAAGTGAATGAAAAGCGAATGGGAAGGCGAATGAAAGAGAAAGAAAAATGTTTTTATGAATGAAGGGCGAATGAATATGATGGTGTATGAAAGAGAAATGAATGAAGGGTATGTGGAGTGGAAAAACGCATTTTCAGCCATACACTTTTTATAATATGCAATCTCAATCTCCATAGAAAGGCAACCCAAGAACAAAATATTTAAAGCAACAAAAATAGAAAAATAAAAAGAAACAAAGAACATAAGAGTTTACAAACCAAAATAAAGAAAAATAAATAAATAAATAAAACCCTAGGCGCCTTGAACAAACTCAAATCTGCAAAAATGTGGCAATGGTAGAGCAAAAATGGGAAATTTAATAAAGTTGCAGACCTTGCCAAGTGTTCTTCATGCCAAAATCTCTTCAATCGGGGTACATATGAGCAAGAGCAAGCTACAAAATTCACAAAAACACTTGCAAAACTCATTTCGGGTTTTTTTGATGCTCATTGCAAGTGAAAAATATAACAAATAACTTCAAAAATGCCTTTTACTTGCATTTCGGGTTTTTAGAGACTCATTGCAATTTTACATTTTGTCAAATAGAAGAAATCGGACCTTTTAGCTCATTTGACAATTTCATTTTAATAAAAATAGGTATTTTTAAACAACTTAAGCAAAATCGGAACTTTTGGAAGTTTTAGCAATTTCAGAACTTTTGGAAGTTTTAGCAATTTTGCATAAGGCAGTCGGGATTTTTTGGACATTTAGCAATTTTCGGGATTTTTTGGACATTTTTTGGACATTCAGCAATTTTCGGGATTTTTTGGACATTTAGCAATTTTGCTCTTAGGCTTAAATTTCCCTATTCTGCTGAGTTGCCTAAAAAACCCGAAATTGACCAAAAACACACTAAAAATGACTCAGAATTTCACGAAAACGGACAAGAGTGAGTGAAAAATGTTAGCCAAAAGGACTATAGACCCAAAACTGAAATTTTCTAGCCTTTGCACCTCGTAAAACGTGCCTTATAAGAGAAAATCTTCAAATTTTATCAAAATTTTGATAGGTTATCCCAATTTTTAACAAGTCAAAAATGAGGGACAACAATTCTAGGCTGGTTCCTATTTAATTTTCTGGTTAATAACTGAGTGATTTGCTGGAAAAGAGAGAAAGACTATTACTAAATGTATGCAAAATGTAAACTGAAGGTGATGCACCTAACTGATAATGATATGTAATTTTGATTCACAATAAACCTCAGAAAACTAACCACACAAGTCAATTTTGACAGTTTCACCACAAAAATTGATTCTAAGGAAGGCTTCGAATAAATCAGCTTTGAAGGAAAACATGATCTTCACAGCAAAGAAGAATATTATTCATTTACACAAACTTAGACCTGTGACCTTAACTGTTCAAATGCATGCAAATATAAATGAGACAAATATTTTTAAAGGTTTTGATATTTAAACACAATAAAACTTCATCGAATCATTCATAAAGACAGCCAAATGACAAGGTAGACTTTGATTTTATTGTAATTTGAAGGAATCTTTGCCAAAAACATAAGTAAATCTGTAAAAACACTACTGTATTAATCTGAAAGCTGAGTTACATGACCATTCCCTTTGCAGTATGCAAAGGCTAAATAACAAGAACTGAATTGAAAAAGATAAACTTTTTCAATATATACAATATGAAGGCACCCAAAGTGCATGAATAAGCAACTGAAAGTGATCTGAAAGTGAAAAGATGACAATTCCAAAGTGAAATCTGAGCACAAGTAAAAATCCCTGAAAATGTGGTTCAAATTCATGCAAAAATGAGTGAACTCAATCTCGAAGTGGCAGTCATAAAGCATGTAATTGATCTGCAACTCGAACTGAACTGAAATCCTTGAAAAAGTGGGCTAAAGCATGTGAAAACCACCTCGTTTGTATCAATCCGCCCATGCGAATAAGAACTCCACTTCGCCTAATATTTTATTGCTTGCATCTGAGATAGTTAAATAAATTAAATGATTTATATTTTATCATTTAATTTATCAACTTTACAAAATGTAATACAAGGCATAAAATATTTTAATTTATCTAAAAATGGAATTTTGATTTTATAAACATGAGCCCATGCATATTCTAAAATCCGCCACTATTCTCAGCACATATCAATATCTCAAGGTATATAATTACCGCCAGTTATAGGTAAAATGACTCCAGTGTTTTCATATGGTTGCACACTTCTTATATTATTCATATCATATATCATATGATAAAAACGTATGTCTCCTAAGATACAAATTCGGCCCATTCAAAATTTGCATGATTTCTTTTTAATTGACTTAGAAGTCAATATCCACGACTCAAAAGAAATGATGAAGGAAAACAAAAAGAAACCTAAAACGAGAGAACCCTAATCATTTCCATTTTTCACATTTGACTTCTTGCTTGGAGAGGAAGCGTCGCCATGAGTAGGGTTTTTTGAGAATTTTTTGACACTTGGGCTCAAAATTTCATCATGCTTTGCTGTTTCTAAAGAATCTTAACAGGAAAAATGCGTAATGACTCTTATCCTTTACAAAAAATGAAAACTTCTTACCATTTTGAATCATTTCTAGTTTAACAGCCGCGGCCATGACTTTTTCTGATGTATTCCGTGTCAATCTGTTGATCTTTACATTATTGTTGGCTCTGGCCACTAGGAGAGTTGGAGTCGAGCTTGATATCACCGAGTTTTTTTAGACTTTCCACCTCAATCTTGGTCACCCTCTCTTTATGACAAAGGTAAGCTGGATTTTCATTCCTCTTTTTGTTATTTTTCTCCAACATAGAAACTCGTGGCAAGCATATGCCTCTCTTCTGTCATTCATAAAGGGTTCTCTACATACCTACATGAGTTTGGAGCTCTTTTTAGCTAAGACTAATACAAATCCATGCATGTTTATGAATCTAGCTGTAGCTAATAATTCTGATTCGGGTTCCCTTATTTCATTGCATCTTTTTGAATATATTTTTTGCAGCTGGAACAATTTCACCAGGCTCTGTACCTAGCCACGCCTACTGTGCTTGGGTTTATGCAATCCAGTTGAAATGTAGACTAGCTCGACCCATAAGTCTTTTACACCATTTTATATATCTCCTGCACGAAAACCCATCTGGGTATCTTGACACAAACAAAAAAACCTCTAACTTTGTAACTCCAATGATTTTCCTTTATGCTTGAAAGACTTCTATAAATATGAATAAAACTTGAAACCCCAGATCATTTTCTCCTTCTGTAGAATTTGTACCGATTATTATGATATATGGCTCGGTTCATGAGATATTACCATTATTCTGTAAGTGAAATCTGGATTCTATGATGTACGAACCAGCTTGAAGGATTTAATCTGGAAATTGTATTCTGTACCAATTTCATTGTAGCTATGCATTATTTTTTTTTGTAAAAATCCTTCCACTAGCTTCCAAAAAAAATGCATTCACCATGACTGTACTATCAACCGACACAAAATTGAAAGTTGGCTGTAACTTTTGTAATCTGTTTTGTTTTGAAACCTAACCTTTGAAAATTTTATATGCACTTGCATAGCTGCCTCTCACAGTACTGTCATTATATGTTGTTATTTCTCAGAAAGATGCATTTAAACTCATGATTACAGCTACATAGTAGTATATCATTCCATTCCATTGTATCCACAATAAGTGGTTGTCTTGATGATTTGAACCTTACTAGCATGTCAATGACTGGTAACAACTAGAACTATCATTCGTTATTTAAAAACAGCTGTAAATATCACTAAATTTGAATTTCTCTCAACTCCGTTAGTAGCAGTTGGGCTTATCTTTAAGATTCATGACTTAATAAGCTGCACACAGTCGAAGTGATGAAAATATTACCCTGTAGGATGATCTCATTTGGCACTTGAAACAAACATATCTGTTTGATGAATCTGTATCCCATTTATCTTTTAAACGCCGACTAAGGAAAAAGTGTTGCTTTCTTTATTTGTAAGAAACAATTATCTTGTTGAATACTCTACTTTCCCTTCAGTATAAAGGGCTCAATGCCTTATTAAAATATGAACATAAATGAAAGGCAGAGCTGAAACAATGTATGATAAATGCAATATATTTCTACTTGCTTCCTTTGAATGATGAACAAAACAATTGCACAAATCTGTTTTATCATGCTGAATTAGACTTCTTGATGACAGTCTTAGATGATATTTTTTTCCTTTCCTTGATTAAATAACTCTCATATATGATGCAAATAGGAAGTGTCCTTATGATATGTCGGGCTCTACCCTTGTGGCAGCCCGTTTTACTCCACATATCTGATAAAATGATCTTGAACATGATGAACCTGTTCCTGCACATTGAAACAAACATGTCAGCAAAATAAAAGAAGTTGAAAGCTTCCGTTGAGTTATGTTTTTCCTCTTGATTTTTTGTAATCATCTGATGGATGCCTGATTGATTGTATTCTATATTTCTGTTGGTAGCGTAAGTATATGATAGGACTTGATTTGTCATTGCTTAGAGACCATCTCTAACGTCATTCTTTATCTTTCTTGTAGATGTTTTTGGAGCTGGAACTGGAGCTGAAACTGGAAATGGAGCTGGAGCTGGCGTCACAACATTCCTCAACTTGTCAACAATTCGTCATTCCAGGCAATGACGAATCACTTTCTACCCTATGCTTACTCTATTTTCAGTTGTATATTTTTCTTTTGCTCATGCACCCCTTATTTGATTGTAAAAATCAAAATAAGTTACTCCCACGGTTTGTGTGGGATTCAACATTTTTTCAAGATGAATAAAAAGCATTACTATGCAAGTTTTCCTCAATTTTCTGTTTTAAATGCTTGCACAATAAAACTATGATTCAGATGTAAAATGATCTTCTATGATGATCAATGAATACTTCAATCAGATCAATGAAAATTTCAGTACCTATAAATGATGAATTTCATTCAGCTCTACCTGTTTGGGCTCGTAGTGAAAAATAGGTAAGAAATTGGCGACCTCTGTGGAGTGTTTACTTGCTAAACACAATAGACCAGTTTATAGCTTATCCATTGGGCATGGAGTCCATGTTCGGTTCTTAACCTCTGAAAACCTTGTAACTCAGCATCAAAACACACAAACTGAAAGAAACTACTGCACTTATGTTGAAGACAGAATCTAAAAAACCAGGTGCAGCAACTGCACTTATTGAAAACAAAACAATACTGAAATGAAAGGTCCCAGCAGGCACTTATTGAAAGCATAACTAAAAATTCTACCCTACCCTACACTAACCAACAGTGTTAGTGCTCAGACATGACCATTCATTGGTTGTGAAAAATAGCTGCCCTTTCTTAACAACAGAGGATGCTTCAAATTTGTAAGATTAATCAAAAAGAAGTATAGACATTTGATTAACTGCTGCTCCTTCTGTTCAAAAACTGTTGTCAGCATAGTTTGGATCATCGTAAAAAGCATACCTTCCTTATCTGACTGATCATTGGAAATGATAGTCTGAGGCATATGAATAAGATTAACCTGTTGCTGCTCTTGGCACGTTGCAATCACATGCCTTGGCAGAATTATAACTTGCTGTAATTTTGTAGACTCTTCGTATGATAAATACCTGATCGGACACCCTGTTGAGAGCATAAAGCTTGGCCTCTTACTGCTGCCTTTATTTTGTTGAACCGTTGGCACTCCATATTGCTGACTAAATTGCTCCACTACATGCAGTGTAATATTTTCTTCCTTCCTTTCTGTTGCCTTAATTTCAATCTGATCTGAAAGAGCTGGTTCACATGAATGAAATGAAGGAATGCTTACTTCTCTGGCCTGAACAAGCTGATTGCATACTGCTGGCTCATATGGCATCAAACTATCATCAATGTTAGAACAAAAAGTCTCTATGATGCCTGAAAATATATTCTCATCTAAATCATAACTGTGCATAAAGTCTAGATGAGCTTTGTCATTCTGCTGCTCAAAAGTAGGTATTGATATTAGCATGCATGTGGTATCCTCATTTTCAATGACAAATTGAGGAAGTTCATCAAATAAATCAGAATAATTTTGAGATTCACTTTTAATTTTCTTTGCATGAACATGTTCAACCTGATCTTGTTTTCCATCTAAGCTTGAAACAAAGGATTCAAGGTCATTCCAAAATGAATACTCATTAGATCTTTCTTGGTCCCTTGATAAAAAAGGAGTGGTTTTTACCTCATGAACTATCCTTTCCTTATGTTTATTTTCCTTCTTCAGCTGCTCAAAGACTTGATTATTACATTGATAGTCTTCAATCAACAACTCATCATATTGTTTAACCTGTTCCTACTCATTCAGCTCAATAAAAGAAGGGAATTCTTCGAATAAAAACATGAAATCAGTGCGTTTGATACCTTTTTCAAGCTCCTCAACTTGTTGTCTTGATTGATCATGTTCATTCACCTCCTGCTGCAAGTTTTCTTTGCAAATGGTATCAGGACATGCATGCATAAGTTGGATCCCTTGAGATGACTGCTCATGAAGACTCATAACTGAATTTCTGAAGCTTGGAATGGGAGCCTCTTGAACTAGATTTGGCATTTTAAAGTCAGGATGCTTGGTCCAAGAAGGCCACCATGGCTGTTCAATACCTTGATGCTTTGGTTCAGGCTCTTGATTTGGAGGGTTCATGGATTGATTTGACAAATTGTGTTCATTCGTGAGCCCCTGTAGGGGCTAATCTCTATCATTGGTATAAACATTGCTCTTATAACTGGGAATGTCAAAACTAGAAGACTTACTTAGAGATTGGATAAAAACCTTGGAAACCTTCTCCTCTGTTGGATGATGTTTTATGGAAGAAACTGATTGGGCCTCAACTAGTATTCTAATCTGCTCTTCCTTAGCAGCAAGATCTTCTTCATATTGTTTCCTCTGCAACAACAAGTCTTGCTCGTAGAGATAGGCCTGATAGGCTATCTCCTCTTGTTGCTGATTGTACTCTTACTGCCTCTTGAACTCTTCTATCTATTTCACGATATCTGATAGTATGTACTTCATGTACTTCATGTTATTTTTCATATCATCAACCTCTTGGAGCTGATTTTGGACATCCGAAGGTTGAGCAGGGGAGGGTGGGAGGTAAGCATGTTGAGCATGTTGATAGGCTGCTGTTGCATGGCTGTTTGGGATAAAACCAGTAGCATGATTGGCCTGATATGGCTGATAAGGGTGTGGATTGACATGAATTTCATGAAACGGAAGTGGGTATACACGCTGGCTATGAAAATCTGACATCTCTACTCATATAAATGCTGGAAATCAGAATATTAAGCTTGAATTTGAAACATACCAGCACTGGGTCTGTTGAAACCAGTAGATGTGCTCAGAGTCGCCAGGTATAAATATGTACCTCTAAAAGGTAAAATATGCTGCTGTATATACCAGGACAACAACTTCAACTCTTGAATTTTTTCTCTGAAGCATGCTTCAGAGTCCCACCGGGCGTGCTAAAAATTGTTGTCAATCAGATTGCACCCGAATGCTTGAATATTGAAATTCAACAATCTGTTGAAACATTGGAACTAATTCCAGGCTGTGGGTATCCTATAAGGAATTAGACCTCCAGATTCTAGGCTGGTTCCTATTTAATTTTTTGGTTAATAACTGAGTGATTTGCTGGAAAAGAGAGAAAGACTATTACTAAATGTATGCAAAATGTAAACTGAAGGTGATGCACCTAACTGATAATGATCTGTAATTTTGATTCACAATAAACCTCAGAAAACTAACCACACAAGTCAATTTTGACAGTTTCACCACAAAAATTGATTCTAAGGAAGGCTTCAAATAAATCAGCTTTAAAGGAAAACAAGATCTTCACAGCAAAGAAGAATATTATTCATTTACACAAACTTAGACCTGTGACCTTAACTGTTTGAATGCATGCAAATATAAATGAGACAAATTTTTAAAGGTTTTGATATTTAAACACAATAAAACTTCATCGAATCATTCATAAAGACAGCCAAATGACAAGGTAGACTTTGATTTTACTGTAATTTGAAGGAATCTTTGCCAAAAACATAAGTAAATATGTAAAAACACTACTATATTAATCTAAAAGCTGAGTTACATGACCATTCACTTTGTAGTATGCAAAGGCTGAATAACTAGAACTGAATTGAAAAAGATAAACTTTTTCAATATATACAATATGAAGGCACCCAAAGTGCATGAATAAGCAACTGAAAGTGATCTGAAAGTGAAAAGATGACAATTCCAAAGTGAAATCCGAGCACAAGTAAAAATCCCTGAAAATGTGGTTCAAACTCATGCAAAAATGAGTGAACTCAATCTCGAAGTGGCAGTCATAAAGCATGTAATTGATCTGCAACTCGAATTGAATTGAAATCCTTGAAAAAGTGGGCTAAAGCATGTGAAAACCACCTCGTTTGTATCAATCCGCCCATGCGAATAAGAACTCCACTTCACCTAATATTTTATTGCTTGCATCTCAGATAGTTAAATAAATTAAATGATTTATATTTTATCATTTAATTTATCAACTTTACAAAATGTAATACAAGGCATAAAATATTTTAATTTATCTAAAAATGGAAATTTGATTTTATAAACATGAGCCCATGCATATTCTAAAATTTTCCACTATTCTCAACACATATCAATATCTCAAGGTATATAATTACCGCTAGTTATAGGTAAAAAGACTCCAGTGTTTTCATATGGTTGCACACTTCTTATATTATTCATATCATATATCATATGATAAAAACGTATGTCTCCTAAGATACAAATTCGGCCCATTCAAAATTTGCATGATTTCTTTTTAATTGACTTAGAAGTCAATATCCACGACTCAAAAGAAATGATGAAGGGAAACAAAAAGAAACCTAAAATGAGAGAACCCTAATCATTTCCATTTTTTCGCATTTGACTTCTTGCTTGGAGAGGAAGCGCCGCCATGAGTAGGGTTTTTTGAGAATTTTTTGACGCTGGGGCTCGAAATTTCATCATGCTTTGCTGTTTCTAAAGAATCTTAACAGGAAAAATGCGTAATGACTCTGATCCTTTACAAAAAATGAAAACTTCTTACCATTTTGAATCATTTTTGGTTTAACAGCCGCGGCCATGACTTTTTCTGATGTATTCCGTGTCAATCTGTTGATCTTTACATTATTGTTGGCTCTGGCCACTAGGAGAGTTGGAGTCGAGCTTGATATCACCAAGTTTTTTCAGACTTTCCACCTCAATCTTGGTCGCCCTCTCTTTATGAAAAAGGTAAGCTGGATTTTCATTCCTCTTTTTGTTATTTTTCTCCAACATAGAAACTCGTGGCAAGCATATGCCTCTCTTCTGTCATTCATAAAGGGTGCTCTACATACCTACATGAGTTTGGAGCTCTTTTTAGCTGAGACTGATACAAATCCATGCATGTTTATGAATCTGGCTGTAGCTAATAATTTTGATTTGGGTTCCCTTATTTCATTGTATCTTTTTGAATATATATTTTTGTAGCTGGAACAATTTCACCAGGCTCTATACCTAGCCACGCCTACTGTGCTTGGGTTTATGCACTCTAGTTGAAATGTAGACTAGCTCGACCCATAAGTCTTTTACACCATTTTATATATCTCCTGCATGAAAACCCATCTGGGTATCTTGACACAAATAGAAAAACCTCTAACTTTGTAACTCCAATGATTTTCCTTTATGCTTGAAAGACTTCTATAAATATGAATAAAACTTGAAACCCCAGATCATTTTCTCCTTCTGTAGAATTTGTACCGATTATTATGATATATGGCTCGGTTCATGAGATATTACCATTATTCTATAAGTGAAATCTGGATTCTATGATGTACGAACCAGCTTGAAGGATTTAATCTGGAAATTGTATTCTGTACCAATTTCATTGTAGCTGTGCATTATTTTTTTTTGTAAAAATCCTTCCACTAGCTTCCAAAAAAAATGAATTCACCATGACTGTACTATCAACCAACACAAAATTGAAAGTTGGCTGTAACTTTTGTAATCTGTTTTGTCTTGAAAGCTAACCTTTGAAAAATTTATATGCACTTGCATAGCTGCCTCTCACAATATTGTCATTATATGTTGTTATTTTTTAGAAAGATGCATTTAAACTCATGATTACAGCTACATAGTAGTATATCATTCCATTCCATTGTATCCACAATAAGTGGCTGTCTTGATGATTTGAACCTTACTAGCATGTCAATGACTGGTAACAGCTAGAACTATCATTCATTATTTAAAAACAGCTGTAAATATCACTAAATCTGAATTTCTCTCAACTCTGTTAGCAGCAGTTGGGCTTATCTTTAAGATTCATGAATTAATAAGCTACACACAGTCGAAGTGATGAAGACATTACCCTGTAGCATGATCTCATTTGGCACTTGAAACAAAAATATCTATTTGATGAATTTGTATCCCATTTACCTTTTAAATGCTGACTAAGGAAAAAGTGTTGCTTTCTTTATTTGTAAGAAACAATTATCTTGTTGAATACTCTACTTTCCCTTCAGTATAAAGGGCTCAATGCCTTATTAAAATATGAACATAAATGAAAGGCAGAGCTGAAACAATGTATGATAAATGCAATATATTTCTACTTGCTTCCTTTGAATGATGAACAAAACAATTGCACAAATCTGTTTTATCATGCTGAATTAGACTTCTTGATGACAGTCTTAGATGATATTTTTTTCCTTTCCTTGATTAAATAACTCTCATATATGATGCAAATAGGAAGTGTCCTTATGATATGCCGGGCTCTACCCTTGTGGCAGCCCGTTTTACTCCACATATCTGATAAAATGATCTTGAACATGATGAACTTGTTCCTGTACATTGAAACAAACATGTCAGCAAAATAAAAGAAGTTGAAAGCTTCCGTTGAGTTATGTTTTTCCTCTTGATTTTTTGTAATCATCTGATGGATGCCTGATCGATTGTATTCTATATTTCTGTTGGTAGCATAAGTATATGATAGGACTTGATTTGTCATTGCTTAGAGACCATCTCTAACGTCATTCTTTATCTTTCCTGTAGATGTTTTTGGAGCTGGAACTGGAGCTGGAACTGGAAATGGAGCTGGAGTTGGCGTCACAACATTCCTCAACTTGTCAACGATTCGTCATTCCAGGCAATGACGAATCACTTTCTACCCTATGCTTACTCTATTTTCAGTTGTATATTTTTCTTTTGCTCATGCACCCCTTATTTGATTGTAAAAATCAAAATAAGTTACTCCCATGGCTTGTGTGGGATTCAACATTTTTTCAAGATGAATAAAAAGCATTACTATGCAAGTTTTCCTCAATTTTCTGTTTTAAATGCTTGCACAATAAAACTATGATTCAGATGTAAAATGATCTTCTATGATGATCAATGAATACTTCAATCAGATCAATGAAAATTTCAGTACCTATAAATGATGAATTTCATTCAGCTCTACCTGTTTGAGCTCATAGTGAAAAATAGGTAACAATTATCTCATCCAAACTGCACAAGCACATATTCAACCATGAAGAAATGTAGAGTACAACATAAACCACAACTCTATCACTTTGTATACTCTCTATTCAAATTTTCTCAAAATCACTTGGAAACCAAGTGAACCAACTACACCAACAACATCACAAATACCTTCTCATCAACACCACACTAGATATATCAACAATCCCCCCATCTAGAACACCAACAATCTCTCCATCTATAATACCCACTCAATACCATACTATAGGTTGACATAGGTTGACATTAATGACAACATAGTGCAACAATCTCCTTGTTGACATTAATGACAACACTGCAACAATCTCCAACAAGGGGGTGGTGATGGGGGAGGAAATGGTGGTGATGATGGTGGTGGTGGTGGTGATGGTGGATAGGGAGGGGGTGGAGATGATGGAGATGGTTGGGGTGATGATGGAATAGATCTTGGAGGTGTGGTATGGGGTGGTATTAGGGTGGGGATAGAGGAGGTGATAGAGATGACTTATAGGTATGATTAGCTACCACCTTATATGAGTGAGATTAGGATCAACTAGAGAGAGATTAGATACATGCTGAGTGAGATAGCGTTCTTCTTCTATTAGCTCAAAGGACCACTGAGATAGATGTAGAGGTTTTAGGGTATCAATAGGTAGAGAGGATGAGAGATGTGGCAAAGGGGCCTATGGCACAAGCCATATCAGATATTAGGGAGTTTGCATAAGATGCTATATACTATAGGACCTTGTATGAGACTTAGGATCTTGCAGACTGTTGTTGGGTGAAAATTATGTAATCCTCTTTTCAATAGATTACACAACTAGAACTTCAGCCACAACTATGTGAGATAAAATCTCTCCTCTCAGAAAGGGGAGGCACCCTTCTTACTACTAATAGAAGCTATAGTAAAACTAATTAAAGTATTTACACAATGTACACTATACTTACGAAATGGGGTGTGTGTATTGCATTCATGCTTCTCTCTTTTTTCAGAGAAGATGTTTTACAATGCTTCACTGTTGGAATTTCTAAATTTATGAAAACTCTAAACTAACAACGAGTAGTAATGCCAATATCTCTATCTTGTCAAAGCAAAGCATAATGATACTAGATGTGATTAATAATAAAGAAGTAAAAGAAAAGGGAAAGCTCACAAAGGCACAAAGTTGTTCCGTAACTTTTTCAATGATGGATCTGTGAGAGACGTATTGTTTGTTGCATTAGAAGCACAAAGTCTTCATAGACATAGCAATTCCTCGAACAACATGAACGATTACAAGCACAAAGTCTTGTAGATCTTTCAACAAAAGTATCCAAATAAGGAATGTAACACAAAGTTTACATAAATTACTTGAAGCCCTTCAAATATCATCCACTAATCACCACCAAATAAGATCAATTCATAAGATATCGAATCCAACACAAAGTCTAGTTTTCAATTGTCTTCTTTATTTATCAAATTTCATTCACAAAGCATGAACACAAAGTTTCACAGTTCTGTTTCAAAAAGGGCCACACTTCATTGCAAAATACTAAAGGTAAACTTTACAATAGAAATCCCCTATATATATAAAGGATAGGGATGAGAAAAATTAGGAATAAGTTGAGAAAAGTTAGGAAAGTTTGGTGAGTTAATTTGGAAAAATATCACCTAACTTTGACTAAAGTCAAAATGTAATTTTTCTTCAAGAAACTACATCTCAGATTTTTAGTGTAATTACATTTCAAGAAAAGACATTTAAGATTTCAGAAACTATTTACAAAATGCGTCAAGGGAAGCATCAAAAAGTTCAAAATTGGAGATCAGGAATCTTCATGGTTCTTTGCTTGGGCACAAAATTCTTCATAATTCTTCTTGGTCTCCTGTATGAATGCATCATCTGGGCCGACTGTGTAATCTACAAGGGTGTGAACTCTTGTGATCAACCTTCTGGAGAATGAATGGATTTTCTTGCACCTACGAAGATGCGTCTTGAGATTATCAAGTGTCAGTTGTGTATCAAAAATAACATGCATTGAGGCTTTTGAAAAGCTAGCATCCTCAACTTGCTGCATAACAACTTCTTTGTAGATCTGGGATAGTTCACTGGATCAAAAGATGTCATCTTCAGGATCACTTGATGACATCTGAAAAGGAACTGCAAAGATTGTGAATCAACAGGTGTTAGCAAAAAAAGAAGCATTGGAAGCGTGAAGTGAGCAATGATGTTGAGCAAGCACGAAACGAGCAACGAGGCATGGAAAATGATGCAGGAGTGGAGAAACAGGGTTTAGAGCGAAGAAAGAACAAGTTGGAAACATTTTAAGGAAAAACTGGGAAAAGTGTAAGGGCGCTGAAAATTAGCACCCTTGCACTTAGGAAAATGCCTTCAGGTGCAATGGTGCTGAAAATCAACGCCCTTGCACTTTTGGGTGTAAGTTTGGAAGGAATGTGTCAAGGCACTAAAAAAAAATGCCCTGACACTTAGTCTCAAAGATTTCATGGCAAGTGCAATAGTGGGTTTGCAGTGGCGTAAGAGTTTCCAACTCGATGAAGAATGAGAGAGAGTTGACAAGAATGAAAAAGAAATGACCTAAAATCACTTTTTTTGTGATTTGTAAGTGAAATAGAAGAACAAAAAGTCACACATTTAATTAAGGCATGAAAAGTGGAGAAGACTGGAAAAAGTGCAAAACACTGAAAAATCACCACCCAACTCAAAAAATGGCTAAGTATGGGAAAAAGTGCACAAGCGCTAAAAATCAGCACTTGTGCACAAAAATGACTTTTCAGTTAAGTGCAGAGGCACTGAAAAAGTCCGCCCTTGCACTTTCAACACTCATAAATTTTTTTGAAAAAGTTAGTGCTCTTTTTTCCAGAGCTTTTACACTTTTCCCAATTTCACTAAGTATAAACAATGAGAATTCACGAAGATACTCGTTTTGAAGGTCTTCGCTAGATGAACACAGAGGGATGCTCAAACAAATTGTTTGAGACTTTGGAACACACTTTGAGGTGGATTGAAAATTGCCTCATTTTGCGTGCTTGAACATCACGAACCTAGGAAATAGACAAGTTTTGTAGGGGGTCCATGGAACAAGTGTTGCTAGATTCCGTGATAACAGCTGGCTCCTGCTAGGGATCTTCCTTCAACCGTTCTTTGAAATGAATGAAGGGAGAAGAACTCCATAATTCAAGTGCCTTTATCCATTCATTGGGCTTGGAGTCAGGCGACGATGACAAAAAAAAATTCTATGAAAACAAGACAAACTTATGCAAATGCACTTATTGAAAAGGTAAAAACCTACCTAATTAAAACTAGCCATCAATGAAAACTTCTCAAATGAAACTGTTCACAGGTTCAAAAAAATAGTTTCCTTTCTTCAATAGCTTGCAATTCCTTCCATGATCATTAGCAGCTACATGTAGATGAAGTTGAGGCATTGCTTCTTGAAAGAGATGAATAGGTTCAGCTACCTCTAAAAATTTATTAGATATACTACTGCTCCAAAATGAATCATTGAATCCAGACTGCTCCTGCACATCTACAAATACATCTTTAGCTGCATCCTCAAGTTTATCTTCATGCTCAGGTGCAAGTGGAACCTTTTTCTTCCCATTGGCCTCCAACCAAGCAAGATGTCTTATGGGGCATTCCCTTGATCAGTCAAAGATTGAATGCTTCTTACCAGTTGCTACTTGAACAATTGATTCATCAACCATGACAACCTCATGCTGATCGAAATGATCTCCTTCATGTGTTTTAGATGAAGATATGACTGCACTGCATACCTCAATATGATGTTCACCATCTTTAGACTTGGGAAAATCTAAATTATTTATAAGAAGGTCCTCATTGCCCTTTGGGAAACTCTTTTATACAACACGTGTTCAAGTTCATGACCTCAAAACATAGATGCATTCTTTTCAACTTGACTGAGACCTTCATGCATGTCCATCTTTTCAGATCTCAAGACAAGATTGTCTTCATTCATTGGAATTTCAAAAAAATGAATTTCATCCTTCTGCATTTCATCAATGGCTTTTTGAGACTGCATAAACCAGAATTGGGAGTCGCCAGCTATGTCTGCTTCCTTTTCTCGGAAGAGAATAGCCAGATCACTTGGATTGGAGTTAGGGTGCTTCACTACTACTTTTACTAATGGCGCCTTAAGAGCAAGTCTCTTTGGTGGTCATTTTCCAACATTTGCACCATAGGAACCATCCTTGTGATGGAAGAAAATAACTCCAAAGAAGGGCTTTCTTCATATTCATTTGATTCAATTTTTATTTTCCCAACAAGAATGAGATCATCTTCAATTTTTGTTGCCAAGGTCTGCATAATTGCAAGAGTAGTTGGGGGTTCTCTTCTTAATAGGAAACCAACCTCGGGCACTTGAGCATTTACAAAGAACCATTTCAAATTCTCAGCTGTAGGTTGAGCAACAGTTGGAATTCTTTGTGTCAACTTGTTGAAGTGAACAGTGAACTCGCACATAGGCATGTGAGATTCCTTCTTCAACTTGGTGAGCTGAGCCAAAAAAGCATGAGTGTCTTCAGGAGGTTTGAACCTTCCTTCAAACTTAATTATGAGAGTTTCCTAGTTGGTGATGGTACTTGGTGCCAGATGATAAAATCAATCTACAGCGACACCTTGGAGAGTCTCCACAAACAACCTTACAGATACATCTTCGTATTCAACACCATGAACTCCACAAGCGATGTAGAAAGTAGCAACGTGCTCGTTAGGATGTTGTTGTCCATCACCAAAAAAATTGGGAAAGTTCTTCTGTGAGCCTTCATGAAGAGCATGTAGGGGTAGAGCTAGACTCAACTGACCAAAAGCATTTCCCCAAGGACCTTGAGCAGCCATTTACATGTCCTTGGTGAAAACTTGAAAAACTTACACGAATATAAATTATAATGAAAAAGGACATGGGTATACTTCAAATGAAAGCATGTGGCTTTCAAATGTGTATCGTGTCCCCAGTGGAGTCGCCAAAAAACTGTTTGGTGAAAATTATGTAATCCTCTTTTCAATAGATTACACAACTAGAACTTCAACCACAACTATGTGAGATAAAATCTCTCCTCTCAGAAAGGGGAGGCACCCTTCTTACTACTAATAGAAGCTATAGTAAAACTGATTAAAGTATTTACACAATGTACACTATACTTACGAAATGGGGGGTGTGTGTCGCATTCATGCTTCTCTTTTTTTTAGAGAAGATGTTTTACAATGCTTCACTGTTGGAAGTTCTAAATTCATGATAACTCTAAACTAACAATGAGCAGTAATGCCAATATCTCTATCTTGTCAAAGAAAAGCGTAGAGATACCAAATGTGATTAATAATAAACAAGTAAAAGAAAAGGGAAAGCTCACGAAGGCACAAAGTCATTCCGTAGCTTTTTCAATGATGGATCTATGAGAGACGTATCGTTTGTTGCATCAGAAGCACAAAGTCTTCTTAGACACAACAATTCCTCAAACAACATGAACGATTATAAACACAAAGTCTTGTAGATATTTCAACAAAAGTATCCAAACATAAACATAAATCCAAATAAGGAATGTAACACAAAGTTTACATAAATTACTTGAAGCCCTTCAAATATCATCCACTAATCACCACCAAATAAGATCAATTCATAAGATATCAAATCCAACACAAAGTCTGGTTTGCAATTGTCTTCTTTATTGATCAGATTTCATTCACAAAGCATGAACACACAATTTCACAATTTTGCTTCAAAAAGGGAAACACTTTGTTGCAAAATACTAAAGGTAAACTTTACAATAGAAATACCCCATATATATAAAGGAGAGGGATGAGCAAAATTAGGAAAACAGTTGAGAAAAGTTAGGTGAGTTAATTTAGAAAAATCTCACCTAACTTTGACTAAAGTCAAAATGTAATTTGTCTTCAAGAAACTACATCTCAGATTTTTAGTGTAATTACATTTTAAGAAAAGACATTTAAGATGTCAAAAACTATTTACAAAATGCGTCAAGGGAAGCATCAAAAAGTTCAACACTGGAGATCAGGAATCTTCATGGTTCTTTTCTTGGGCGTGGAAGTCTTCATACTTCTTCTTGGTCTCCTATATGAACGCATCATCTGGGCCAACTGTGTAATCGACAAGGGTGTGAACTCTTGTGATCGACCTTCTGGTCGATGAATGGATTTTCTTGCACCTGCGAAGATGTGTCTTGAGATTATCAAGTGTCAACCATGTATCACAAATAACATGCATTGAGGCTTTTGAAAAGCTGGCATCCTCAACTTGCTACATAATGAATTCTTTGTAGATTTGGGATAGTTCATTGGATCAAAAGATGTCACCTTCAAGATCACTTGATGACATCTGAAAAGGAATTGCAAAGATGGTGAATCAATAGGTGTTAGCAAAAAAAGAAGCATTGGGAAGCATGAAGAGAGAAACAATGTTGAGCAAGCGCGAAACGAGTGATGAGGCATGGAAAATGATGCAGGAGTGAAGAAAGAACAGGTTGGAAACGTTTTAAGGTAAAACTGGGAAAAGTGTAAGGGTGCTAAAAATCAGTGCCCTTGCACTTAGGAAAATGCCTTCAGGTGCATTGGCGCTGAAAATTAGCGCCCTTGCACTTTTGGGTGTAAGTTTGGAAAGAATGTGTTAAGGTGCTAAAAAACAACACCCTGACACTTAGTCTCAAATATCTCATGGCAAGTGCAATAGTGGGTTTGCAATGGCGTAAGAGTTTCCAGCTCGATGAAGAATGAGAGAGAGGTGACAAGAATGAAGAAGAAATAACCTAAAATCACGTTTTTTGTGATTTGTAAGTGAAATAGAAGAACAAAAAGTCACACATTTAATTAAGGCATGAAAAGTGGAGAAAATTGGAAAAAGTGCAAAACACTGAAAAATCACCGCCCAACTCAAAAAATGGCTAAGTATGGGAAAAAGTGCACAAGTGCTAAAAGTTAGTGCTTGTGCACCAAACTGAATTTTCAATTAAGTGCAAAGGTGCTGAAAAATCCTGCCCTTACACTTTCAACACGTCGATTTGTTTTTGAAAAAGTAAGTGCGCTTTTTTCAGAGCTTTTACACTTTTCCCAATTTCACTAAGTATAAACAACGAGAGTTCATGAAGATACTCGTTTCGAAGGTCTTCGCTAGATGAATGTAGAGGGATGCTCAAATGGACTATTTGAGACTTTGGAACACACTTCGAGGTGGATTGAAAATCACCTCGTTTTGCATGCTTAAACATCATGAACCTAGGAAATGGACAAGTTTCGTAAGGGGTCTGTGGAACGAGCACTGCTAGATTTTGTGATAACAATTGTCAAGCACCTAGCTTCATTATACAAAGATGATCAGGGGAATCTTGATCAATAAGGTTAGGGACTCCAGATCAATCGTGGGGCCACCACTAGCACAACCACCACTAATACATCCACCGGTAGTGCAACCACCAACAAGTCCTCCACATGTACCAGGATCACCTAGCCATTCGAGGGTGGTATTTTTTCCTAGAAGGTACATTGTATATATGTATTATATGATGTAGACATGTATTTTACTTTTCCTATAGGCTCATGTATATATGTATATATATTGCTTATGTAGCCCATGCACATAAATTATTTTAATGTATCATGACATGATATTTTTTGATGTATATATGAGATGATATTTTATTGCAATAACTATGATGTTTATGATGATGTTGTATGCATACAATTTTTATGTGATAATTATGTCTATGTTGTATATGATGTATGTGATGATGAACTTATGATGTGATGTGATTATGATGTAATGATTTATGTGATGGATATGATGTAATGATTTTGATGTATTTTAATTATGTAGATGTGTGATCGATATTTGATTATGACCTATGATCATGATTTTATATGTAGTAAATGGATATGATATTATGAGGTCTATATTGATGATTGTATGTAGGAAATATAAGGATGCATTGAGATTTTTTGGTATTATATATATTTTTTGTCATGATACATAGATGAAATGAGTATTAGTGTGAGTGAAGATGAGTTAGTATGGAAGAAGAAATGTGGTAGAATGTAGGATAATGAAGAATTTTGTTGATAATATAGTAAAATCTATAATTAGGTAATGGGTGGATAGTGAATATGGGATTTAAAAGTGATAACGAGATGGAACTTGGTGATTTTCTTTGGTTATGCTAATAAAATATAAAAATAATCCTTATTTTGATACAACAAATGGACACTATGAGCCAAGGTATGAGGCATTAGGGTGATGTCGTACCCCTTGCATGGACTTTGACTTTACAAACAAAAGGGTTTTCCTTTTTCATACCAAACATACTAGAACCTTGTTGGATATATGTGAGGAAGTAATACTTAGAGCATGATGGTCCTAGTCCACAAAAGGTATTGAATGACTTTATATGTAAAGGATGATTGTTTATGGAAGAAGCCACCTCGACACACACAAGGTAAGTATTTTCCATGGTAATATTACAAGAAAATCCCTCAAACATGACATACAAAAATAATGATCATTCCCCATTTTGTGCTCTTTTAGACACACTGAGATATTAAAATATCAAGGTGGCTTCGAGTAAGCATTGGAAGGAGACAAAAAGATAAATAAAAAAGACCAACTAATAAAAAAATTCAATAAACATCATATATTTTATCAAAGAGGGTACATGATACTAGATTGTTCCTATTTTAGGAAGGATACATCCATTAAGGCATGAATTGGAATGACGTGTCGAATGATTAGGTAATATGTATGTAGACAACAGGTTGATTGCAATGGTCTTAACTTACGATTGTTGTGAAAGCTTAATATTTTATGTAATGCATAGTTTTCTTTTGTTTGAGTGTTAGGAATAGGCAGAAATCATTTATTATGGATAAGATGGAGTTGGTTGTTGTGTGTTTTCTATGACTTGTGATGGATGAGTTCATTATGAATATGGATTTGTGAAAGTGTGAAGTTTTCCTCTTTCTTAAGGAAGTAGTAAGGATTCAATCTTCTAACTAGGTTGAGGAACATGTCCCAATTAGGTATAGGATAATTTATTATGGGATGGATGTATTAAAATTTATTGTGGCACTGGGTAGGATGGATAATGATAGATACTAGTAATTATCAATCTATGATAGGTGAATAATGGAATATGGTAGGTAGATATATATGAATGGAGTGCTTAACTTTATTATGGATGGAATGGACAAGAGTATGATATATGGTAGATATTTCTTGTTACACATGGAATCTTTAAATAGATTTTCACCATGGTACTCATCCAAGGCATCACCAAAGTGATTTTCACCATTGGATGGATTATTCCTCTTTACTTTATATATATTATATTTTTTTGTATTTTTTCAATTGGGATATCTCAAGGGTCAAGCATAAAAATTATTGAGATGGTTGATGTTGATGGACTCTTCTAGAGGCTCACCTTCAAGTGTTGTAAGTTGGTAGGCTCCTAATTTGTAACTTGTTGTGATGACAAAAGACCCCAACTAGTTAGGCTCAAACTTACCCTTATTGTCCTAGTCTTATTAGTTCTTTTGATTTTCCTTTAGGAATAGTTACCAATTTCAAATCTTTGAGTCTTGATCCTCTTGTTGTAACTATGGCGAAGGTGATTTTGATAAGCTTGTAAATGATTCATTGCAGTGAGACACCTTTCATCTAGTAACTCTAGATCATATAGTCTAGATATTCAATACTCTTCATTGTCAATGAGATGTTGCAAGGATACCCTTAAAGAAGGGAATTTTACCTCGATAGTAAAAATAAATTAAGTGCCAAAGACTAGTGAGTATGGAGTGGCACTTGTAGGTGTGTGAATGCTAGTACAATAGGCCCATAAGGTAGGGTTAAATTGAAGATGTCAGTCACGACCAACTTTATTGATTGTTTTCTTAAGGATTTTCAATATGGTTTTATTAGAAGCCTCATCTTGGTTGTTGTCATGTGGGTAATATAGAGTGGAAAAGTAGTATTGGATATGGAATTACTTACAAAAGGATACAAACATCTTAGTTTTTGAATGGTTTACCATTTTCTATGACAATGGCTAGGGGAACACCATATGAACAAATAATGTAATTAAGGATAAACTTAGCTATTTGTTTGTCAGTGATGTAGGTTAATGGAATGAATTTTATCCACTTCATGAAGTACTCAATGGTGATGATAATGAATTTATGGTTATTTGATGAGGTGGGGTGGATTTTAATTATGAGGTTGAATCCCCATGTGAGAAGGGCCAATGATTAGTTATAGGTCGAAACTCTTGAGTTGGTGCATGAATCGAATCTCCATGTTATTGATATTAAAGAAATTTCTTAGCAAATCATTGTGCATCTTGATCCATAGTTGGCCAATAGTATCTTTTCTCAATAAATTCTTAGCAAGGGTAGGACTAGTAGAATTTACCCCATAGACACACTTGTGAACCTCATGTAAGGTAGTCTTAGCTTATTTTGATTTAAGACATCTAAGGAGAGCACCATTGAGAATTATTTTGTATAATATATTACCAAGGATAATGAAACATGATGTAAAACAAATTAATTTTTCCTTTTGATTGCTAGTAAGGTTGGGTGGAAGGGTGTTATTATGGCTCATTAAGCATAAATATCATGATACCATGGGGAATGAAGAAGAAAAAATTTGCACACAAGTTATAAATTTGGGACATCAAAAGTTGAATTCCAAAATTTGTTCAACTAGAAATTCACAACGTTGACTATTATGAGGCGTGTCTAAGAGAGATACAATGGTAGCCATAACATTGGTAAATTTGTTGTTCGATATTGGTGTATGTTCGAAAGATATCGTTGAGAAGTATTATTTGAAATTTTCAACCATCCTTTTGTAAGGAAGTAATTTATTATCTTTTGTTTGGTATTCATCATTAACCTATTTTATAACTAGTTAGGAATCTCCATAGACTTGAAGTTATTTGATGTGTCATTGACCTCTCATTTTGAGTCTTGTTATTAATTCTTCATATTCGATAATATTTTTGGTTCATATAAATTCTAGTCAAGATGCCTTGGGGATACAATCTCCTTGAGGAGTGATAAAGAGGACTCCTACTCCTGAATCATGTTGGATGTAGGATCCATCAAAGTATAATTTCCACTAGTTTGTTGGAGTGATGTTGAAGATTGATTCATTTGAGAAATTTGAAGTGGATTATCATCATGTATGGGTGCTTCTACTAGTTGGTCAATAATAACTTGTACTTTAATGGCCTTTTGATCCATATATTTAATGTCAAATTTGATCAATATCATGACCCATTTAGTCATTTGAAATGTGAGTGTAACCTTGGAAAAGAGATATTTTACTGGGTCAACCTTTGCGATGAGATTTGTTTGATGATTAAGCATATAGTGTCAGTTCTTATGTGATGCCAAGACGACAAATAAATAGGTTCATTTTATTTTTGTGTAGTTAATATCATATTCTACAAATGTCCCACTAATGTAATACATTGCTCTCTTTCCTAACATCATCATGTTGTGAAAGAAGAGTTCCTAACACTACTATTGTGGTAGAGATATATAATATTAAAGGTTTTCCCTAGATTGGTGCCATTAACATTGGTGGTGAAGCAAGATAGTCTTTCTATTGCTAGAAGGCTTGTTGAATTTTTTCATCCTATTCAAATGTGACATTTTTGTGTAGGAGAGGAGAGAATGGATGATACTTATCTTCTAGTTGGGTGATGAATCACCTAATTGATTGGGGTTTTTCCTAGAGACTATACAACTACTTAAGATTAGTTGGTGGTAGCATCCAAATTATTGCTTTCACTTTTGTTGGTTCAATTTCAATACCTCTGTCGGAAATAATGTATCCCAATAGTTTTCTTGAAGTCACACCAAAGAATATTTGTTAGGATTTAGCCTCACTAGGTACTTTTCTAATCTTTCAAATATTTTCTCAAGAAAATTCAAGTGTCCTTCTCTTGTGACTGATTTTCCCAATAGGTCATCTACATAGTCTTCAATTATGTTGTGAAATAGGTCAAGAAATATTAATGTCATTTTATAGGTTTCTCTAACATACTTTAGACCAAAATGCATTATGTTCCAATAGTATGTACCCCGAGGACATGTGAAAGTTATTTTGTTTTGATCTTTAGGTGCAATGTGGATCTAGTTATATCTTAAGAAAATATCCATTAAGGAAAAAATTTCATGTCTTGTTGTTAGGTCTATAATGATGTTTATGTTGGGACAATAGGAAATCATCTTTCAAACAATCCTTGTTTATATCTCTAAAATTAGTGTATATGTGGATGCCCCTAGTTATTTTAGCAACAAATTCAAGATTGGCTACTCATTATGGATAGTAAATAGGTCAGATGAATCCAACATCTATAATTTTTTTAAACTTGACTTTGACCAATAGTGTAATTTGAGGATGTATTTTATGAAGCTTATGTTTCACTGGTTTATCATATAGAAATTTTTTCAAGTGGTGGACCAACAAAGAAGTATATATTCCATGCATGTCTATGTAAGACCAAGAAAAGATTATGTTCCATATTTCAATAAATGATGTGAAAGGTGTCAATGATGTGACAAAAAATGTTATCTTAGGATTCTTTGTTGTACCAATGTTTATCTCTCGTGATTATTCAACTAGTACTAGGTGATATCTCCTATTATTTAGAAATAATAGGAAGGTCGAATCCTCCATCCTCAAGCACCTCAAAGAGGTTTTCACCTTTATATACATCCTTTATTTTTAATTTTTCTTCATCCAATAGCGTCACATTGTGGTTTTCACTAGGGGGTCATTTTATTATTTTTATTTTACCAATTTTACAAATAAAGGATTTTATTCTCTCCCCAAAGTATGCTTTCACATTAAGCTCTATAAAAAAACATTCTATGTGATCTCCAAATGGTATGTTGTCTTGAAGGCCCATAAATTTTGCAATAACTTTATCATTTTTAAATGTATCAAGAATAGGAGGTCCTTGTTGGTACCAATCGATGAGTTAAGGTACATATGGACATGTCTTGGAATAGGTCGATGATGTACATGAAAGAGTCATCAATGGTACCATCATTAGTATTTTCAACTGTGGGAAATGTTTTGGCTACCTTACTGAGGGTGCACTTAAGGTTTGAAGACACAATTTCCAATGTCCCATACCCAAGCCCTTGATATTTTTTTTATCTCTTTTCTAGAATTATGGGTTCCTTTATACCTTGTTCCTAAATCCAAAGACTTCCTTGGCCTTTGTATCCCATTCTTTATGTTATGAAAGCCATTTGTATATTTTCAATTGGTAGGGTAGCTTGTTCTTCATCTTCTTTGTATAACCATGTGGATATATCCTCTTTTATGACTTATTTGTTTAATTCTCCCCAATGTGAGAATGTTGTGATTCATATTTGATGGCAACTGTAAATTTTGTTTGGATTGGTTGGGGTTTTCCATACGATCTTGGTGAAGATGGAAGTTTTCCCACATAGAGGGAACTTTTCATGTCATATTCTCCACATCCTTTGTCATTGACTTGGACCTTGATCTCAAGAATGGGAATGTGTGTTGTGGATGATGAAAATAGGGTGGATGGGTCTATATTTGAAAAATAATATTAGGCAACATCATTATTGGGTACTTGGTGAGGTTTATGATGTTTTCTCTCCATGTTTTTGTAATTTTAGAAAGGGTGAGGATCTCCATAAATAGTTACCTTAGTATCATTGTAGGGAAATTTTAAGCATTGGTGATAGATGGATGGGGCAACCTAGATGGAATGTATCCATGGGAAACCTATGAGAGTTTTGTAAGGGAAATTAAGGTCTAAGATGTGGCATGTAGTGTATGTTAAAGTGGGACCAACTTGGATAAGCAACTTGATTATTCCTTCAAACTCATGCTCAACATCATCATATGATTTTATTATGATAATTTTGTGTGCATATATGAAGCCATCAACATATTCCAACCATTTTATTAATTTGAGGGTACAAATGTTAAATCCAACTCCACCATCTATCAAGATTCCTTTGATTTTTTATTTGTGGATGAAGACTTCTAGGTATAGAGCTTGATTATGGTATATGGTGGATGGAAGATCCTTTTCAATTAAAATGAGATGATGGGGTGAAGTGATGTGCCATACCATGGCCTAAAATTTCTAGTATCTATATTAGTGGGTACAAACAACTCTTGAAGTTCCTTTTCAAGGATCTCCTTATGTACGGGAGATGTACAAAGGAGTTCTAAGATGGATATTTTAGCTAGTGTTTTTCTTAGGTGATCTAAGGGGTTGTACTTGGATGAAGGATGTGATGTAGATTGGGATCCTTGGATAGTTATTTTACCACAATGTGTGGTGACTACACATTTAGGATTTTTATTTGGTATAGATATGGTGGAAATTTGGTTATTGGTTTCTTCGATATGACCTAAAATGAAATCATATGAATAGTTGATATTGTAATTTTTTCTTTTATTGGAGTAATTTTTCTTCCCATGGTTAGGGATTGGATCCTTATAAATACCAAGATCATTATTGGATTATTTTCTAGGGTGATCTTCGATATTGATGTATCCATAGTCAATAAGATCCTAAATGAGATTTTTCAATTTCATGAAATTAGGTATCTTATGTCCTTTGAATCTATGGTACTCAAAACATTCATTATCATTGTACCTTGAGGATTTAAACTGTAGTTCGTCATATTGTTTGAGTTCTAGCAACTTAATAAGATTAGACTGGATCAATTTTTTCAAGGTAGATTCAATTGGCTCCCCTATGGGAGTGTATTTTAATCTTGTGTTGTTGTTCTGCCTAGGTTTTCCTCTTGGAAGAGTTTGATTTTGGTTGTTTAGTTGCATGTTTGATGGTGTTTGCATGTTTTATAAAAAAATGTCTACTACATCATTGACAATGTTTTTATTTTTATCCCATGGGTGAGGTTTGTTTTTGATAATATAAGCAACATTTAAAGGGTGTTGCACCCTTTACACATCGAGCCTTAGGGTCCAAAAAATATTAGGTCCATAGAAACTGTTAACCAATTTTCACCTACGGGCTCAATCAGGGGAAATTATGTTTTAAATTTGGCACGTGGATTAAATGTGGCTCCCATAAGGGTTGAGCCCAGCGTGCAGGTTTTCGGTTTTCATTGGGAAGGTCTCCATTTGATGATTTATCAAGGAGCTCAGTTGGAAAGCCTGCCTTAGTCAAGTTGGGCATAAAATTCCTCTAAGGAGAAAGTTGGCAAGACCTTCCAGATGTCTTGCTGACTAGTAGGGGTTCTATTCATTTTTGAAATGTCCCAGTCGGCTAGACATTTTAATCGCCGTGGGTTTTCATGTCTCCCTGACATGTTGAAGTCTCGCTGACCGACTGCACCATTGGAGTCTCGCCGAAGGATTTTTCCTTCGGTATAAGGTCCTGCCGACAGATGGAGGTCTCGACGAAAGCTTGTGCCTTCGCTATGATGTCTTCCCGACTGAGGGTGGTCTCACCGAAACAAAAGGCCTCGGTGTAATGTTTGGCGCTCGGTGTAAGGTCTTGTCGACCGCTGATAGTCTTGCCGAGAAAGAAGGGGCCATCGGTAAGACTCTTGTCGTCTGCTATGAAGTCTTCTCGACCGGTGGGAGTCACGCCAAAATTTGTTCACAAGACCGGCATCGGGGAGAGTTGTTTAACTTCGACGAAAGGTCTCGCCGACCAAGAAGAGGTCTCGCCAAAAGAAATAGGAGATCGGGGAGATGTCTCGGTGACTAATAGAGGTCTCAGCGAAAAAGAGTGCCTTCGCCAAGAAATGAAGACCTCGCTATGAGGTCCCGCCGACACATGGGTGTCTCGCCGACGGAAAGCACAACGGTATAATGATAGGGGTTCGGCGTGAGGTCTTCCTGACTTGCCAGTGTCTCACCGAAAGAAATCTTTGAGCCCGGAGAGGTGGTTTGTGTTCGCTAGAGGTCTCACCGATGCGAAAGATCACGTCGACATAGATGACATCACCATAGCGTCTGGCCATCAGAGTGATGTCCTGCCGATAGCAGGGTGGTCTCGGCGAAATGAAATGAGTTCAGAGGGAAGTCTCCCCGACCCGATGGTGTCTAGGCGACTAACAGAGGTCTCGGCGAAAGTTGTGCCATCACTATGATGTCTCCCCGACTTGTAAAAGTCTCCCCGACAATGAGATGAGTTCGCCGAAGGATATTGCCTTCAGCAAAAGGGTCTTCTTGATAGCGATTGTCTCAGCGACCATTGTGGATATCGGTATGAATTTTTGCCTTCGCCATAAGGTCCTGCCGACCCGATAATATCTCGGCGAAATGGAGATCTCGGTGAAAGGTCTCGCCGACCAAGAAGGGGTCTTGCCAAAATGAAGTGAGCTCGGCAAAAGAAGGGAGCTCGACATGATGTCTCGGCGAATGGAGGAAGTCTCGTCGAGAGAGTTTACCATCGGCATAATGTCTTGCCGACCCACTGGAGGTCTCGGCGAAAAAAGGTTTTTATCGGGGAGAAAAGGTGGAGCTCACTAAGATGTCTCGGCGACTGAATGATGTCTCACCAACACAGAATTCCTTCGGCGTAGGAGGGTGGTCTCGGGGAGATGTCCTACCGACACAAAGAAGTCTCGACGAAAGAAAGGAAGTATTTTCGACATGATGTCTGGCCGACTACTGATGGTCTTGCCGAAGGTTTTGCCTTCAGCATAAAGTCTTGCCGACATAGCGATGTCTCCCCAACAAATGAAGGAGCTCAGGGAGAATGAGGGAGCTCACTGTGACGTCTCGCTGACATAGGGATGTCTCCCTAAAATGAGGTGAGCTCTCAGTGAAGGAAAGTGAGCTCGCCGAGAGAGTTTAATATCGATATAACGTCTGGCCGACGGGGTGAAGTCTCACCGAAGTAAAGTGGCATCAACAAAGAAAGGAGCTCGGTGAGAGGTCTTGCCGATCCATGGGAGTCTCATCGAGAAGAATGATCAGAGCTCGGGGAGAGCAGAATGCGCTAGGATAAGGTCTCGCTGAAGGATGGAGGTCTCAGTGATGGAAAGGGATATTGGTATGACTCCTGATGGCTCACCATGAGGTCTTCCTGAGAGCGATAAGTCTTAAGGTGGTCTAGGTGATAGCCACTATGGATGTCGATATGACTTTTGGGCTCGCTATGAACTCTTGCCGACGGTTGTGAGCTATGCTGATAACCGCTGAAGGGCATAATGGCATCGGGGAGACACGATTAGTGTCTCACCGACATGCGATTTTGTTTGAAAACTTTTGACCAATCGGAGGAAGCTACAGGCGAGCCGTGGCAGTTTGACTGGTGAGAGGAAGATCAACAAAATAAAGCGACATGGATTTTCTCTGAGCTTAGGAGCATTCAAGGCAGCTCGACAAGAAGATTCGAAGAGGGACACGAGGACCAAAAGTTAATGCTGCAAAAGATCTTAAGGCTTCCCCTGAGGGCGATCTGTCACCATGATGGACACGAGGATGGATGCAATCGGATGTAGAATTAATTTCATTTAAAGATCTAGGGGCATATCTTTTTGAACGTAGATATTTTTGTAAGCCCAGAGGGGCCGACATCTTTTTGTATATATGGCATTTTTGCCTTCTTGTAAAGGAGTTCTCCTGATGCTTTTCAAAATTTTGTGACTTTTGCAGTCCTTTCTCAGATTAGCAAACTTTTGTAACTCAATTTTGGAGATGAAATTCAGTAGAGACCTTGATTACTATTGATTTGAAGCTCTTGCCTACTTTCTCTTTGCTTTTTTGTGTTCAGTCAGCTGATTGATCAAGCTTTTAGTGAGGTAATGTTTATTTCCTTCGAGCTTTGTCTCAGATTTTAGAACCTTTATGCAGAAAGTATATTTTTTGCAGGTTACAAATTGTGTCAAAAGATGTAAAATGAATTTTAGAAGTGAAATTAACTTTCCTTCTAGGAATCTTAGCACCAAGACCTGTTTGTGAAACACTTTTGCAAAAATATATACAAAAGTGAGTTGTGCAAATTTATCTTTAGTCATTGCAAGCAAGTGTATGAAGTCTGGTTTCAAATCCAAGTAATGTTTAGGTGCATCACCATAGGATTTAGTTTTAATTTTAAAGCATTCGCCTTCTCCCTTTTCCTTACAAAATCAGTAGTTTTAGGTGATAGCACAAAGGAAGCTGGCCTTCTCCGGAGGTTGACCTCTGTTTATAAGAAACCCACATCTTTAGAGGTCTTCCCATGTTACACTGAGGTGTTGGACATCAAGTTCAACAAAGGATGCAATTTTAGGTGATAACAGAAACATAACAAAAACCACCAAAACAAAACACAGTAACAACAGACAAATAGTCGACAAATAACGACCCAACAGAAAAGACACAACAGTAGCAGACTAACTAGCATTCTCCAAAATTTGAGAGAGGAGGAAAACAACATCCTCCCCAACCCAGTTGGGGCCTTCATCCATAGCCTTCTTATCCATTTCATCCTTAAGTACAGTAGAAAGGGTGTCAGCCGCACGGTGGACCATCTTGATAGTGAACCGAGGCAGACCAGTGAAATTTTTCTTGAGCTTCTCCACTTGCTCCAGCAGCATGCGATGATCCTCCCCTTTGTCCATAGTCTTCGTGATGTCTTCATGCTCCATAGCCTGAGGGTCAAAGGATTGGGAAGTCGAATTCTCCTTTAGCATTTTGTTGAGGTCAGAAAAGTGGCTAGGCCCTTCAAAAAATTCCTCCTCCTCTCCCTCCATGTCTTCCTCATTCCTATTTCCCTTGCTGGAAAACCACTCCTCATCAGTAGAAATTTCATTAATCTGCCCTTACTTGCTATTTTTCGCTAGCCTGCTAGATCTCCTAATGCTAGTATTTTCAACCCTTATCTCCACCGTAGCAGCAACCACAGTATCCCCCTTGGAGTATCTTCCCACCACATCCTTCCCATCATCGTCAGTGGTCGGCGGCTCCACCAAACCTTTCCCCTCTTCTTTCACTTTTTTCTTAGTTGCAGGTTTGTTGTCAGTCAAACCTTTCCACCAGACCGTCGTTGTGAGATTTGTTATTAGAATGTGAAGCATGGTATATTTTTTCCCTCTAGATTTTAACAAGACCCTTTGCAATATGATATTTTTAATGGTTATTCCTTTTCCTATGATTTTTTCAAATGTGTCAGTGCATTGTACTTGTCAGTGAAAGCCTATTTTTTCATTGAGGTTTTGAACAAATATGCTCACAAGTGGATTTTTGATCCAGGTGGATCCAAAAAACTTGAAAAATTTCACAATCTCAAATTATGATAAAACCAGCTTCATCACATAGAGCTCGCTGACATGGTCTTGACGCAACTTGAATGGGCTCAAAAGGAGTCCGTATGTAGAAGTTATGCATAGTCAAAGGTTTGGTCAAACAAGCGAATCAGGGGGCCAAGAAAAAGGTAGAAAATTGATTATCTCGAAATGAGGAAAAAATTACACCAAGTTGTAGAGCTCGTCATCATGAGTCTAACGCTGTTCGTTTTGTCGAAAACAGAATCCGAATGAGCAAGATACAACTAGTCAAAGGTCAATCAAAATGGGTTGACTTGATGATGTCAGCAAAACTACAGTCAGCATGAATGCTGATGTGGCAGGTTCTGTCTAGTGAGAAGATGATACATCGTAGTCCGTACATACTTATGTGGTAGGCTTATTGGTAGGCTGACATGTCTTCATCGGCGAATGATTGGATGCCATGTGGCACCCGTGTAGAACACTTCCTAGGTGCATCAGTTTCTACTTCCACTGAAAATTATGGAATGGGATTCAATCCCATAACCTCCCACATACAAGGCAAGTGATCCACCATTGTGTTGCACGATTCACTCAACACTAAATGTGGCGGCAGTTCATTTTGATAAACAAAGATTTAAAATTGGTGATAAAAATAGAAGGGCGGGGGTCGACCACTCGACCACCCCACCCCAAAAATTATTCTTCACCATTGAGCCATTATGTAATTTCAAGTGAAGGTTGAGCTCAAAGTTTGTTTTAACAGTATCCAAAAGCTAAATACTCCCAAAATTAACAATAAAACCCTTAGAATATTGAAAGCCCGATTATATGATATTTTTAAAAGGGCTAAAATAATGATGTTGAATGATATTTAGGATTTTAAGGGGATTATAAAGATTTATTGATGTAAATATGGGGGATTTTTAAAGATATATCTCTGTAAATGGGGAAATTATAAAGATTTATTATTGAATTAGGAGATATAGGAGATATGGGTATATTTGTAAAAAATATGGTTTTAGCCCATACTAGCAAATAAATTGGTATATAAAGGGGATGTTTTGGCTTGGGAATGAAGCAAGATTACTTGGAGAAATAATTCTAGTGAGAATTTTTGGAGGAGAAGAATTACAAGGTGTTACTATACACCAAAATTGTAAGAGTGAGAGAGATTGTGAGGAATTTTGTGCAAGTTTTGAAGCTTGAATATTGTAAGAAGGCATCTTCAGGTGCTTGGAAATATTAATGAAAGCGGTCCAACATTGAGAAGTGGACCTAGAGACGTAGTCCTGATTGGACGAACTCCGTTATCAACTTGCATCTGATTCTTCTATCTTCTATCTTATTATTCTTCTATCTCTTGTCTTACATTCTCTCTAATTTCTTTTTAGTATTTTCAATTCAACATTTAAGTTCTAATTACAACATTATACTAATTAGTTAACTTTCTTAAGTTCTGTAAAGGTTAATGAACCTAGTTTACATTTTCAATGGTTGAAAAGCTTAGTCACGCAATACTGCATGGATCGAGGAATATCATAATTAGAATTAATTTACAAGTTAATTTGTAAACCTCTAATTACAGATCAATTTTAGGTATGGGCCATGGTAATTTAGTTTCCATATTCCTCCATTGTTTTAGGAAGGAAACAAATGATTCTCCATTTTGTTGTTGTGTGTTACATAGCTCGGTCATGGATATTTCATGTTTAATGTTATATGAGGAATGATTGATGAGTTTTGTTGCCAATTCATGAAAGGTTTTGATCCCTTGAGGTAAATGAGAGAACCATTCAATTGATTCTCCTCCTAAACTTTGGGAAAAGAGGAACATTAAGTATGTGTCCTTGTAAAAAATTATAGGTAAGCAATGTAAAATTCCTGTATATGTTCATGTGGATCTCATCTTCCCTTTTCAAATTTAGGAATTTCAAAGTTATGAGGGAAAGGTATAATAGGGATTGTTTTGTTGAATGAATAAGGACATATATCTTCAAGTGTGTAATTTTTCCTTTGTGTTTCCTAGTTTAATGTCAACATTTTCTTTTGTAAACTTTGGATCTATTGTGCCAAGTCATTCGTAGGTGTGAAAGTGGACATGTTGATGGGGGCTTGAGTGGGAAAATTTGGAGGGATATATGATTGATGTTGTGGAATGTTAGATGAATTAAATGAAGAATTATGATTTTGGGGGACATATTTATTTGTAGGTATGGTGAATGTGGAAGATTGAGAATTATTTGGGATGTATGTGTTTGTAGGTATGGTGAAAGTGGAAGATTGAGAATTATTTGGGATGTATGTATTTATAGGTAAAGTGAATGTGGAAGATTGAAAATCATTTGGGATGAATGTGTTTTTTAGGTATGGTGAATGTTGAATATTGAGAATTATAAATGAGATGTATGAATTTGTAGGTATGGTAAATGTGGAATACTGAGAATTATTTGGGATATATGTGTTTAATTGGTTTTGTGGGATGTTGAAGTTTGAAGGATGGATGATTGGTTTTGTGGGATGTTAATATTTGAAGGGGTGGATGATTGGTTTTGTTGGATGTTAATATTTGAAGGGGTGGATGATTGGTTTTGTGCGATGGTACAATTTGAAGAGATGGAAGATTGGTTTTGTGAGATGCTGAAATTTGAAGGGATGGATGATTGATTTTGTGGGATGGTAAAATTTGAAGAGATGGATGATTGGTTTTGTGGGATATTGGATAAATTGAATGAAGGATTGTGATTATGGTGGATTTATGTATTCGTAGGTATAGTGTATGTGAAGGACTGGGAGATATATGGGAAGGATGAGGAGATTTGAGGGGTAGTTATGATAATGGATGTATTGATATGATTAGATGGGATGGGTCCTTGTTAAAGAAAATTGATGTATTATTTAGAAAATATTGTTGAGTTGGTGTCATTTGAAGGTATGGAAGGTTGGATTGAAGCAATTGGCATGTATTATTGGGGCATATAGATGTTAATAAATTGTGGTATGGGGATGGTTTTTATTGGTATATTAGATGAATTCGTTCCTCCTAAGGTATGTGATGAAGCAATGGTTGTAAGGATTTTTTATTTATGGAGGGTTGTGTCAAAATCAGAGGGTAACTTGGCACCATTTTGAGTTAGAAAAATAAAATATCTATTGGGATCTAAAGCAAGAATGTTGTTTATGGCTTTGATCACATCAAGATTTTGTTTCATTTCTTGTGTTTTAGCTAGTGAAAATTTAGAGGCATCTTATGGGTTATCTTCTAAAATAGGAATAACCCTTGAAGAAGATGGTTGCAATGTTTGGTAAGAAATTGGGGTGAATAAATGAGATGGCATGCCAAACACATATTGATTATCACCCATTGTTCTTGTTATGTTTGAATAGTATTGATTATATTCCATGAGTTTCTTATATGTGAGACCTTGATACAGGAATACAAGTTTCAAGACCTTGGTAAATGATGTGTGAGATGAAAAGTGAATGATTGGTATGGATGTGTGAGTTTTGGACTTCCTAAAGAGATGATTTGGACTTGGAAAAATATAATGATAATTTTGGATTTGTTTTTGATGTTTTTGATTGATAAAAGGATGATGTTGGGTACGACATCAATAGATCAAAGTTAATCTAGATATTTTAGTGATGATAAGTGTTAGGATATGGATGAATTTTTACTTGAACTATACTTGTGAGTCCAAGCAAAAGGATAAGGAATGGAGTTCACCAACTCAAGAGCAGCCAAATCTCCTAAGCTAGTTTATTCACTAATAATAAGGGATAACTCAACTCTCTACTTGAAATATAAATTTTTTCAAGCAAAAAGGAAAGCTAGAGACAAACGATAGAAGATATAAATCATACTCTAACTATGTTGGATGCAATATTTGATGGATGAGTATGTTGAAAAATATTTGTTGTCCAAGTCTAGGATGATAGCTCTAAAGTCCAAAAAGATAAAATGAGATGTTTGATGGATGGGATTAGACTTAAAATTTTGCTAATGGATGAAGATGATAGAGTCAATTGGGATGTTCAAGTCTTGTGCTAGGTTTTCTTGGTCAAAAGTCTATAAGTCTAATTTTTGTAGTGTTTTGAATACTTATGGATTTGTCAAAAGTGTAACTGTATTGATCAAATGTGCAACAAGATTAATTATAAGCACAAATTTGTCAGATAGATGCATAGATAATAAGTCAAAATCACCACATAATGAATTATAAGTGTAGCTCAAAAGGGCTATTTTGTCAAATAGATCCATAGTAGGATAGCTAAAAGTGTAGGCTTATGACTCATAAGTGTAGGTTTGGTATTGAAAATCACATCTCTATTAGAGAGATGCACAAGAAGATAGATCAAAAGCATCACATAATAGCTCAAAAGCATAGTTTAATGACTTAGGAGCATAATTTTATGGCTCAAAAGCATAAATTTGTGTAAAAGTATTTTTTTTTGCAAGTGGATGACTACTTTGGACATTTTGTTTTCCTTGGCAAGAGGAAAGAGATCAAACAAGATGGTTGATAACTTCAAGGTATTAATATTGAATGGATTTTATTAGGTTTACCAATAATTATACATGTTGTAGACACCTAAAAATGTCTCGATGGATCACATTGGTATATTAACACCATTTCCTCCTAAAACCCATCCTCTTTTCGCTTAATTGATTAAATTACCCTAGCTATTTAATTAATTGCATAATTTGCATCTATTAACCTAATTAATCTAATCAGGTTAATTCACCCCATTTCATGCTAACATTTCATCCTATTAAATTAAATACATCAACATATTTAATTTAATCTCTAAAGTCCTCTTATTTAATTAAATAACCCTAAGTTATTTAATTAAATATCATATCACTATCCCCCTTTTTCATTAAATCATTTATTTAATGAATATCATCTAATTCCCCTAATTTGCATAATTAAAACTTTATTTAATTACCAAATTACTAATTAATCTAATTCCCCCTCACTTGCAAGAGAATATTCCAAGGGGATATTCCTCCTTTGCACATTCCTCCAAAAGGAATATTCCCATGGAATATTCCTTCCCCTTTTGCACATTAAAATTTGGTTTTAATTAACTAAATATCTATTTCCCTCACCCATGAGAATATCCTAAAGAATATTCTCTTTCTTCACTCATTTGAAAAAAGGAATATGCTTCCTTATAACAAAATCACAAGACTTCATGTGCAAGTTAACCTACAAGACTTCTTGTGCAAGTTTTGAAAGTGTGTTTGTTTGAAAGAATGAGAACCATTGATTCTTTCCTTGATCCATGTGATCATTGATTCCCATCCGTTGATGAGAATCCATGATCCATGTTTCACTCTTCCTCCATCCTTGACCATTGATTAACCTTTTAATCTCAACCCTCCATTTCTCATTTCTCCTCCTATAAATAGGTCACTATTTGGAGACAAATGGATCCATCTTTTAACAACAAAGTTATGTTGTTAAAATCATTTGCACTTGCACTCACATTTAATATCATTTTAGCTTTATTTACTTGCATATTAGCTTAGCTTCCATTAATGGCTTCCATGATAACATAGATGCATACATTTAGTTTATTTGTTAATTAGGATTTTAATCTTTTGAAGCTTGCATCCATTTGGATTAGCTTTTCATTCACACATCTAGATCATTTTAGCATAAAATCATGTTAAATTAGCTTTCATCATGTTCATTTAGATTAAAATCATGTTTTCATACACATCTCATAATGGTTTCACTAGTTTTCTTCAATAAAACTAGTTGAAACAAGCTCATTTATCCACAGGGATTGGGAAAGGGTCATCGTTCCACATCAACACGACACCACTCCCACAATGGGATAGGTTTCAATGGATTAGAGTAGGCATTTTTAAGTTGTTGTAGTTTAGTATGCTTGGTTTTAATGGATGCTTGGTTTAATTTACACTTGATTGATCCTATTGAGATTGATGTTAGTGGCTTCATTATGCTTCAATTCTTCATGGATCAAGCGTAATCGACCCATGCTAATCTGTTCGTCACATTCTGATGCTAGAAGGAGGGACTAATTGATCAAATTTAATCAATTTCTATCTCGAATTCCATTTTTTGATTCTTGTAGGATACGATGACGCTCAAGGGAATTTTAGCGATGCCTTTGTTGGGTGTCGCCATACAATGATGCTATCATCATCAGAAACAACGACACCTAATTAATACCCTGGTGTTGATTAAAATAAATGGTGACGCTAAATACTTTTAGAGGTATCAAGAATTTGCAAATCATGACGCTCCAAAATTGCGACACTATCATCGTCATTGGACTTCTATAGAGTGACACCCAAATTCACCAGAGTGATGCTCATGTGATTTGTAGTGATGCTATCATGAACAATGATGCCTTTCTATGGTAAGAAAAATAGTGATCAATTTTCAACATATGCCTTAATTTTTTTACTTTATCTGATCACTAACATGCTTCTAACTTTGTTCTAGTTTTTAGGCTAATTGGGTTTTGCAGGTTGGATGATAAAAGTTGAAGTGAAGAAGCATTCTTGTCTTTAAATCATATAATTGTAACAAGTGTTTCAATACTTTGGGGAAATTATAACCCATTTATCGTACTTTTCATTTTATGCTTTAGGACCACACTAGCTTTCAATTGGGTTTTGAAAAGAATGCTCAAACGAGACTAAAACTGAACCCTCACTTTATCATTTTACTTTGGGTTAAAATTGAACAAAACAACTTAAAACTTCATTTGGTACATAAAATAAACTCATCTTTTCTTTGAGGGTGAAAATTAATGAGTGTTTGCTATGTTTTCTAATTTACATTTTTGTCATTGAATGTGTATGCACTTCTCTCGTGCCACTCGGCGATCTTGAGAATCAAAAAAATTCCTTGAAATTTTGTATAATCACCCACATCTTTCAATTTGGATTAAAAATGAACCCCATGCTAGTGTAGGGAAAAGGCGTTGTGTGTGCTCTCTCCTTGTTTCATGCGAACTGGGAGATCAAACTACAAACGTACTTCCTTGATTTTGTTTATCTTTAGAGGGCCTGCCTCCCTGTTTCAAAAGGAGGGAATGACCCAAGTGGTAACGAGCTAAAGCCAAGCTCTTTCAAATCGCTATATGAAAATGTGTTTGTGATGAAAGTCATAAACAAAAGGTGCAGATGTGTCATACTGACAAGTGTCACCCTTAGTATCCATGTGATATGTCAAAATATCTTCTTAGTAAGAGACTGGGAGGCCTCTTGATTGAAATAATCTTGAGCTAATCTTGTCGCATGTATGACCACCTTGAATGAAAGCCCTTACTAAGTACCATTGTTTAGAAGACAAAAACCTTTATGCTTGCTGGTGTAGGAACGGTTGTTCCAAAGCCACCCCAAATTTTACTATTCAATTGTTGAAACAAAAAAATCCTTAGGATCTTCAGATCTTCAAGATTTGAGATTTGGTGGTCCCAAGAACTGTGTGTCGTGGAGGGGAGCCAATGTCGCCAAAGCTCTAACTGTTCACATTGTCTTAGTGTTTGGAGAAATCCAAGTGGGGATTTAGCAAGTAGTATCTTCTGAACCTAGGATGGTAAAATTCTTGTGAGTTAGTTTAATACTTTGCTTGGTTCCTAAACATTACAAACAAATATTCACAATCTTCCTCAAAATTTCAAACCCTTTGGTCTATGTATGGATACCTTTTGAAATAGTCTTGATATTAATGCTTTTCCTAAGGATTTCTATCCTTAGAGATTTATAAATACATTGAATTATATCTCAATACATACTTCCTAAAGTCAACATAAGCAACTATGGCTTCAACCTCATGATTTTTAGAAATTGGACCTTGTGAAATTTATGATATTTTTGACATAAAAATTTAGTTTGAAAACTTAATCAAGACAAGTGTTTGTGGTAAAAGAAACTCACTCAAGCAAGATAAATTGACCAAATTGAACCCCACATGACCATTTGGAGACTGATCACTCCCGTTGAACAACTCGACCTTACACTTCCTATCATTCAACCAAACTTTGAACTCATTGAAGGAGAACAAACCGATATAATTAGTAGTTTGAGAAACTTCACTTTTGAAACAAAAGAGACACCAACTCAGTGAAGGAATGTTGCAAAAATCTTAGAAAAAGAAGAGGAACAAACCGATATTGAGGCTAGAAGGCCCATATTACCACCACCCATGTGGAAATAAATATCCTCTTTTCTTCCATAGATTTAGACTTCTCTAAATGATCTCACACAAAATCAGAATCCCCAAGAGAAGGTCTATAGGTCGTCATTTCAAACTTAGGCATCTTAGTCCAAAAGCTCTCAAAAAACACCTTTTAGCACTTCACCAAAATAGAACCAGGTTGGTATACAACTTCTATAAATGTGTTTCAAGGAACAACCCAAACTTGTATATGTTATGTTTAGGTCAAAACCCTGGTCTTTTTCATGATCTTGAACCTATCTAAAACATTGGGTCTTTAGGATTTGAAAACTTTAGAGGTCTATCATGTTTCTCACTACCTTGGTCTTATCAAACAAAGTTTCACTTTAGGTCAACATTGGGTCAAATATTTCATCCACCCATTCATCAAATTTCATCCTTCACTTCACCAAACTTTACAAATTTTTTGAATACACCAACACTTTTTGACTTAAAACATCTATCAAACCAACCCATAACTTGGATACTTTGTATGAAAAACATATCCTTTTCCATGCACTTAGTTGAGCTAGTTATCATCTTTGAACTAGTTTATCTTGAAGGTCACGAGTCTACCCTTAAGATTTCCAATTTCATAAATATCCTTTATCAAAAATCAAAACATCAAACTCTTAAGTCAAAAGTGTTGTCCCAAAACATTTACAAAGATTACTTTCCACCTCATTCACCTTTTCATCTCCCATTATCATCATTGCTCCAAAAATACTTAGAGCATCCATTTTACCTAGAGTTGAGTCAACTACATAATTCAAACATTACAAATATCAACATAACTCTCCCATGGGTGACCCAAAATTTATGGTAAAGACAAGATCACAACAAAAGAGAATCATGGAGAAAACCAAAGTCACATTCACCTCAAGTGATCCAAATCCTTAAGAATTTGATCCAAGAATTTAAGTTATCCCATCACAATAACCAACATCTCCATCAGGTCCATATGAGATTGAAGATGTTATGAATAACCCATTTGAACTTACTAGGGAGAAAATCATGGAACATCAAGCCTTGGAAAATGTAGCTCCAATTTCCCCATCATTTGTTGCACAAAATTTGACACAAGGCTTCACAAATCCATTACTAGGGATCAATCAAACATCCACTCCTAGTCTTGCAACTAGTCTTGCAAAGGAATTTGGTCTAACTCTTCCATTTGAAAGCAACACACTTGTAGGTGCCCTAAACACCAATCCACCTCAAACCACTACTTGGACACCTACCTTTGGTGTTCCTCTCATTCTCAAAGATCCCTGACATCCATATAAACCTATTGCACTCCCACAACAACCTCAACATATCGAGGACACCCCTCTTCATCCATACACATGAGTACCACAAGTGTGCCCACCATCACACAAAGTAGTGTGGACCAAGTGTCACAAGTAGATCCAAAAGGACAAGGAAATACCCTCACACAAAGTTAACCCTTAATGAAAATAGGGACATCTATATATAATCCTCCAACTAGTTCATCCACACCCTTGGTTTCACAAAACATATCTATCCCATCCATTATCAACCCACATCAAAACAATCCCTTGGTCACGAATCCCATCAACCAAGGTAATACCTTGTCCACATTCGTAGCACAAGGAAATTATCAAGACATGGGACAAGGGAACCTTTTCAATCAATGGACTCAAGGTCCTAGTATGCCATTACCATCACAAAATCTAATGGCACCATCCTCATCTTTCCCCACGGTCCCCTTCACCATGCAAAATCAAATGGGACCTCAAACCTACAATCCATCACCCCAATCCACCATCTTACAAGGAATGATAAACCAAGGGAACCCTCAACCTCTCATCAACAATCTCCTACCCGCTCAAAACATCAACACCCATAATCCATCACAGATGTCCCAACAACAAACTAATCCCACATTGCAAGCACATGCCCTAGCTTTATAGCAAGCACAACAAGCTTATCAACAAGCCATCCAACAACAACAAGCAACCTTAGCGACACATCAAGCAACACGACAACATCAACAACAACAACAAGCAACACAAAAACAACAACAAGAAGAAGTAGCCTTAGCACAACAACAAGAAGCCCATCAACTAGCCTTAACAACACAACAACAACAATAAGCCCAAGTGGCGCAACAACAACAACAACAACAACAACAAAAACAATCCCAATAGAAATATCTCATGGCTCAAAAACAACAAGAAGCCTTACTAGCTCAACAATATGCCCAAAAACAACAACAAAGTTCCTACTACAATCCTCAACATAAAATCGTTAATACAAATGTGTTACGAACATATACATCAACACCCCAATCACCTTCATAAAATATCACACCACCATACACCCCATATAACACATCATCATATCAGCATCCTACATACAAATCATCCATCATCCCAACATATGTTCCTCCACCTAACCAACAAGACGATCTTGCATACCAAATTAAGGCGTTATTCCAAGAAATGCAGGATCTTCGGATGGGAAAGACAAAGAAGCCTCATACACAGAATCTATGTCCCTATCCATTTGATTGAAACATCACAATGATACCATTCCCTCTCGGATTTGAAATTCCCAAATTCAATAAATACAAAGGGAGAGGAAGTCCTATGGACCATGTAAAATATTTCAATGTCATGTGTATGGAGGTGGCCTACAATGATTCTTATTTAATGCGCCTCTTCCCCTGAAGTTTAATAGGTCCTGCCATGGATTGGTTTTCTCAACTGCCTCCGTGTATCAAATTTTTTCAAGAAATTACCGATAAGTTCATAGATCATTTCTCCTTTAACCTTGACATGGAAGTAAGTCTAGAAGAGTTGTACACTCTTAGACAAAACAAAGGGGAATCTTTCACTAATTTCTTACAATGGTGGAGACAAAGAGCTAGTAAGAGCAAGTGGCCTCTTCCTGATGAACAAGTGGGAATCATCATAGCGAATCTAGATTTGGATCTATCCTTCCACTTGAAAATGCAGTGCATCACCTCTTATGACAAGATTTTCCTTAGATCCCTTAACATTGAGAGAGATCTAATATCACAAGGAAATACCCAAGCTTACAAAGACAATCACCCATCTACTAGTTCAAATGAAAAGTCTCATGTTTAGGCTAAGAACAAAAATGTGAAAAATTATGATGTGGTAGATGCTAAGGTAGTCTTAACTGCTCCAAGGTCGAACAACAATCAAGTTGCTAACATTCAACCAACTATGCAATAAACAACACCTACTCAGAACAATCGGATCAACAACACCGAAATGTAACAAAGGTGAACCCCTAACAAGAACAATTATTTGAAACGCAAGTACACATAGTTATCAAAACCCATCAAGACCATCATGAAGAAGTTGGTAGAGTCAAACCTGATAACACTTCCCAAGTTTGAAAACTACCAAGAACCATAGGAGAAGCCATCCTAGTATAACAAGAACGATCTTTGTGACTTTCATAAAATCAAAGGACACAAAATGGAAAACTGCATGAGGCTCAAAAATATTATCCAAGACCTTATAGAGAACGAAACCATATTCGTTAAAATACCAGTTGGGAATCATGATCTTAAGATATACAAGAACCTTATGCCAAATCATAGCAAAAGGAACAACAATGGAAAAGCTAAGGATTACACAAACGTGCAACATACCTATTCCAATGTGGTTGCTTCCTCTGATAGCATCATCATCGTTGTCACCATCAAAGGGTCTAGTGAGGAATGTGGAGTCACCACATGACGTGGAAAAGTCACCATCCAAGGAGTCCCATCTCAATCTAGGGCACAACCTACTTTTCCAACATCAAATCCTAGTAAGTACAATCTCTTAGATAAGCTTAAGAAGACCCCCACACATATATCAATCTTAAAACTGTTAAGGCTATCCCCCACACATAGGGAAATCCTAGAGAAAGCTTTGTCAGAATCATCCATCCCTAAGGATATTGATACTGATCAATTTCAATCTATGGTAGGGAATATCACTAATCATCTTCTCACTTTCTCAGAACAAGACCTACCATCACAACAGTCTCATAACTGTGCTTTACACCTTGAGGTTATCATTCATAAGAACAAGGTCAAAAAGAGTCTTAGTAGAGGGAGGTGCTAGTTTGAACACTTGTACCCTTTAGTTGATCAAGAACCTGGGCTATTCATAGAATACTATTGAGAAAGAAAAAGTACTACCATCAGAGCATATGACAACCAAGAGTGGGTATCACAAGGCATCATTGCACTACCCATCCAAGTGGGACCTATCATTGCGAAGACTACATGACAAGTGTTAGAACTTGATCTTCCCTACAACATCCTACTTGGCCAACCATGGATCCATTCCCTAAGAGTTGTAGCCTCAACCTATCATCAATGTGTAAAGTTTCCTTTTGAAGGTAGAGAAATTAATATCCATGGAGATCCTAAACCTTTTTACTACTGCAAGAATATTGAAGCCAAGTTCTATAAAATCCCCCAAATACCCAAGAATGATGAAGGGCCTACACCATCTTCCTCATTTGTTGACCCATCATCCCTTGCGTCGACCTCAGAAATGAAAACACCCATTGTGTAGAATATTCCTAACATCAAAGTTGTGATCCAGGATGATGGTTGTGGAAACTATAAGCTAATGAAGAACACCTTTGTCTTAGGAGAGCTACCTCTTTCTCCTCAATCCCATGGGAAACCCACAGCTAGCAACAAAGAGCCTGAAACCATCAAGATGGCAGCTACCACCTTCACCAAATGGGGAGATTTGAACCAAGAAGATTTCAATGAGGAAGATGTCTCTAAATTGCTATATCGGGATGAACGACCTGTCCTTGCTCTTCCCATGGAAGATGACAATAAAGGCTTGTAGCTAATGAAGGGATGGGGCTATAACAAGAACGGGAAGTTAGGACATAATAATAATGGTTTGCTAGAACCCATCGTTCCTGAGAAATGACTAAAGAATATTAGACTAGGTTGTACTACTAGCAAGGTCACCCTTATTAGCAAAGGTACTTTTGCTAAACGAGCTAAGGATTCCTCTTGGTTACCTACCTTGCATGATACGAACTTAGATGACTTCCCCCTTGATGTTGTTGACCTATTTGATAACAACTCCCTCTTCATGATATCCATAACATCCTTCACTCTGAGCAATCAACCAACTGCAATATTCCTAGTATACCCACAACTCATTGACTTGGACCAAAAAGGACCACCAATTCTAGATTTATTCAAAAATGATGAAGCAATCTTAGAATTCATGGGACTCCATGAAAACTTACCATGTGTAGATCACAAGATATGTTTTGACATAGAGCTAGATACGGGGGCATACTATGGGGAGATGATTGAATCCTTTATTGCAAAATTGATGGAATGCAACTAACTTGCAGATCTTTGAGTGAAAACCACACGGTGGCACTTTATGATCCTAAACAAGTAAAAAGAAAGGATGCATTTGAAGGTGAAAACCTCTTTGAGGTGCCCAAGGATGAGGGATTCAATCCCCCCTTAGTGCGATGCATCTAGAGAAGTCAACAGTGCTAGTAGAAAAGGCCACTCCAGTCAATATGGGAACAAAAGAAGCACCCAAGATCACTTTCTATGTTGAATCCTTGTTGGATGAAGAACAAAAAAACCTAGCAGCGTTCCTAAAATAGCGAAGATCCAACTTTGCATGGTCATACACAGATATGCCAGGGCTTGATCCAGAAGTAGTTGTGCATCACTTAATAGTGTATCCTAAAGCCAAGCCAATAAAGCAAAAATTAAGGAAGATGCACCCTCAGATAACACTCTTGGTAAAATTGGAGTTACAAAAGCTTCTTGACGTTGGATTCATTTGACTGATAGATTATCCTAAGTGGGTTTCAAACCTAGCACTAGTCTCCAGACCCACTAGAGGCATTAGAATATGCACAGATTTCAGAGACTTAAAAAAGGCATGCCCGAAGGATGATTTCCCTCTTCCTAACATCGACCTCATTATGGACCTAACAACTAGGCATCAAATACTATCACTCATGGATGGTTTTTCAGGCTATAATCAAATCATGATTGCCAAGGAGGACCAACACAAAACCACATTTACTTGTCCATGGGGAACATATTGCTGGAACGTGATGCCATTTGGGCTAAAAAATGTAGGAGCGACCTATCAAAGAGCAATGACCCTCATCTTTCATGAAATGATAGAAAAAATTGTTGAAGACTGTGTGGATGATATTTTGGAAAAATCAAAGAAAATAAGTGAACACATAGAAGTCTTGGGACCATCTTTGACAGACTTGAAGAGTACAAAGTACGATTGAATCCAAAAAAATGTGTTTTTGGGGTTACATCAGGAAAGCTTCTTGGCTATATTGTCTCACAAAGAGGGATAGACATTGATCCAACAAAAGTAAAAGCCATCCTAGACATGGAACTGCCACAAACACTAAAGAAGATGAGAGGGTTACAAGGAAGATTGCAACCCATTAGAAGGTTCATAGCATAGTTATTAGATAAAATCCACCCTTTTTCGGATCTTCTCCATAAAGGAATAACTTACAAGTGGGATGAGAAGTGTGATAAAGCTTTCTAATAGATCAAGGAATACCTATGGACACCTCCAATGCTTATGCCACCGATACCAAACAAATCATTAATCCTATATATCTTAGCAACATCAGCAACACTAGGTGCTCTTCTAGCACAACATGACGAAGACAGAAAGGAAAGAGCTATCTATTACATCAACAGGACCTTGGTGGGCTACGAAATGAACTATTCATCCATTGAGAAAGCATGCTTAGCAATAGTTTTTGCTTCACAAAAGTTCAGACATTACATGTCACATCAAATCAAACTCATTACAAAGATCGACCCATTGAAATACCTATTATCCAAAGCAACTCTCACTGGGCGAATGGCCAAATGGGTGATGCTCTTAACTAAAATTTGACATAGAGTATGTGTAGCACAAGGAAATCAAAGGACAAGTGATCACATAACAACTGGTAGAGGCACCTACCTACGTAGAGAACCCATTGCTATCTGAATTCCCTAATGAATCAACGTTCTTTGTCAATCTTACAGATTGGTGGAAAATATACTTTGATGGATCGTTCACCCAACATGGATCAGGATTAGGTATTCTTTTCATCACCCCTCAAGGTGATTGCATTCCAAAGTCATACAGGCTATCATTCCCATGTACTAACAACATTGTTCAGTATGAATCTCTAATCATAGGTCTAAGGATAATAGTTCAATGGCATATACAAGAGATGAAATTATATGGAGACTCACAACTAGTTATCAACCAAGTCAATGATGACTATCAAACTAAGGACGACAAGCTTACTCCTTACAAGAAGATGGTGGAAAGTCTCAACGACCTTTTTGTTGTTATATGGAGCCTAATAAGACTCAAAGGTTAAATTTTCCACACTTTTATCAATGCGGTTCCCCCCCCCGGAAATTTTTCAATGGGGGTTTTGGGGCAGCGCCCCTGGTGCGCTCCCTGTTGTGATATAGGGTAGGGTCGAGGGGCAGCACCCCCGAAACCTCAAACATATTTTATTATTCTATAAAGGAATTAGGAGCTATTTTTTCTATTGGATGACATAAAAAAAACCCTATTTTGTAATAAACATAAGTCTTGATGGA